>CM021540.1:13476002-13489180 GCA_010994315.2 Pisaster ochraceus | reverse complement strand
TGGCTGTACAAATTACATTATATTGTTGTGCAAGTAAAACTTAGGCATGAAATACATGAAAGTAAAATAAATTAAACAAATCAACAAAGAAAACCAGAGAATAAAACTTGACCACCGTTTCCAGTTACGTGTAAACAATACAAAACTGACATTCTTATCATTAAACATAAGTTTAACTTATGTACATGTAACAGTCCCACAAATTCAAGTGTGATTAGCAAATGGGATTTTCAAAGATGAGAAGAAGCATCCTCGTACCAAGATTTCATTTTGTTTCAATGTCCGTTTTAACAAATTATTGGTACATGTAGTATACAAAAATGAAAATTGCTTTTATTACAAATTGCTATGGGTATTATAGTTTTGTTTAATTTTTTTAAAATAGAAATTAAACAGAAGATTTTATTTCATAGAAAAGTATATAGTCTTTGTTTGACAACTTGTTTTCCCGTTTTTGATTTGTGTGAGATTTGCACAGTTAAGCAAATACTAGGCTTGTTATCAAAAACAGAAACCAGCTCACTTCTTACTGGACTCAATTTTATAAACCTCAAAAGCAAAACAAATAGCTTATAATAGCATTGACAATTCTTGTTCAGCAAATACAGGTTCCCAGGCAGATGTATTTTTGCAGCTGTTCTCCAGTAACATTTGCTTAGCAGAAAAGTTCCCTGAGGATCACTTTCTGCTTGAATTTCTGAACGGTGAATTCACACCGGTTGCTTCAATTTCCAGGGGGGCCTTTTCCAAACATTGGCTTGGGCTCTAGCTCCAGTCATCAATTTTGGAGCAGTGTACATTTTGCAGTGTTTCCAACATCAAACGGAGACTACAGCAGGAGCCACATTCAAATCTGAGGTTTGAAGAAAAAAAACCTGGAAACCCCAAAAACAAAATGGCTGCCTGGTTACAGAAATCTATCCCTGAAGTTCATGTAAAAAATTCTAAGCTGGAATCAATTGCCTCAGGGCATTTCAACATTGTGCAGCTGACAGCTGGTGGCTCGGGATATGATCGACTGGGAAAAAGTACATTTTAATATCAAACCTGGAATATTCTATTTGGTGGTCAGTTAATTATTAACAAGATACTGCTGGAACGGAATGTAGCTAATTAATTCTCATGTAGAAATACAGTACGCCTATAACATGTTAACTCGCTGGTATGACAGAGCTGCACTGAACACTAAGGGTTACTGCATACATGTATGCATAGTACATAAATTGTAGCGAGACAGACCAAGGCCCAATATTATTGCTTAAGCACAAAAAGTAGCTAAGCACAGCAAAATTATGCTTACCAGAACAAGGTTACCAAAATCAAAATAATCAAAATAATCAAAATACCATTTCACATGTACAATCTGTCACTGGTACCCTGCTTAGTTTTGCTTAGCAGCACAATGTTTAGAAATATGTTCTACCCAATTTCATAGAGGTGCTTAAGCACAAAAAGTACCTAAGCACATCAAAATTATGCTTACCAGAACAAAGCTACCAGCCAAAGTATCACCTCACAATATACAATCTGTGACTGGTCACTTACAAATTTTTGCTTAGCAGCAAATTATTAAGCAAATATTTTCAGCTTCAACAGCTGTGTGAAATTGGCCCCAGTTTTTGTACCTTTAACGGTTTATAAATAGCATTGCATCCTGGAATGGTACGAGAACATGTAGCAACATAGTGCCTTGAACCTCAAGGTAAATTTTCTCAAGGTAAAATAATTCAATGTCAGTTTGAATTCAGTTCAGTTCACAGCCATTAAAAATTAATGTGCAAAATATTGGGTTGAGTTCAATGCACATTTGTAAATGAACACCGTACTTGATGGGTGCACGTGACACAACTCTTTATTTGTCTTCATCAAACTAAGAAACTAGGGTTCAAAAAACGGACTGGACTGCTGGCCGATAATTAGTAAAAACAACTGATTAAACAGTGTTCTGGAGTTCTGGATTGTGATCCCCCACAGTGTATTTTTGTCTCAAATCTTTACAGCAATTCAACCATTCTTTACAAGACTGAAGAAAGTACACACTGCTTTACCAAAAACCAAATAACATTCTTTATCCCCGATGCAAATTTAAAATCTATTCAACTCAACCATTACTTGGTTACTTTTGACCTCAGCTTTCACAATTTTGTTTCTCCCGAAAGATTTTTGTGACTAGAAATAACAACTTTATCATATCAACACTTTAAATTTTGGTCTTATCCTAACATCGATGTATGGTAAGCAGTTTTATATTAAAGCTTTCCCTCAGTTCTGCAGACAAACTTCACTTAACTACAAGACCAACTGTGCAAGCCCATCGACAAGGGGCCGGTTTTAATCCAGCAATTAGCAGCGGGTTCCACAAATTATTTCATTTAAATAATTGCATCGGGGATAATATTTTATTCTTGAAATCCCTTGCCTGCTTCCTTTTTTCTTTGAATGCACATTCTTTTATTGTTTCTTTTTCCCCAAATAAGTAAAAATATCATGAATAACAGAAGTTTCATTTTTAACTCATGAACTTCATGCTGTATGAATTAAGAAGTTGGCGAACATAGAACCTAAAGTTCCTGGTGGCCATCTTGGAAAAACTTAAATGGCCCTCTCTCTTGAAAGTTCCTCTGCTTTTTATAAAACAAAGATTTTATTATTATTTATTAATATTTTTAATTTGGCCTTAGGTCAATGCTCATTACTTAGATTTGGATTCAAAATGGCGGACCTTACAAAGTATAACCGAGGTTTCATACAGAACACTTCTCGTGGAAGAGTAGGGGTTAAACCTTGTGGTTTGAGCTACAAGTCCAGAAATCCGGTGGTTTTTTTTCCCTGAAAGTCAAGTCCTGAGGACAGACAAATGTTGATTATTGAGAATGCCTGGACTTAATTAAATAGGACAAGAATAATGAGGCAATAAGGCAGGCTGCAATTGAGTGAGAAAATATGACCATCAAAGCTTCGGCCATGCACAAAATTGTCTTCATAACAGTGGACAAACACAATCCCAAAACTAGAACATCGCATCAGGGAAATGCAAAGAGGCAGAAGATTTCCGAAGGATTAATTAAAGATTAGGGATTAGTTCTGTGGACGGCAGACCCAAGTCAAAGATTTTGCTCTGCATAATATCTTTGATTCCTCGGCTTAAAAATCCCTTTAGCTGATCCTATTAAGTAATTGGGTTGTTGAGATGTTCATTTGCATCAGCCTAAGACCATGTCTTCATCTTCCTCTTCCTCTTCGGCTACTCTTGACGAGATCCCTGATGAAGGTTAGAGCAGCCTTGTTGAGACTAAACGGTCCTTGTAAGAAACTCACAACCAGCCACAGTGAACAATAACAATGAGACTCTTACATCGGGCAAATAAAAAAAAATGTATGACCCTCACTGATGAAAAATGAGGAAGTACTTCCCAGGTCCTTCCGAATAAGAAATCCATAAGCACCTTGAGTGGGATTCAAACCACTTACAGTGAATGTATTTCCTTAAATGGCATAGCAAAATGCTACATAGAATTTATCAGTTGGTTTCATTCAATGTGCACAAAACATGTCAAGTCTAAAAATTGTTGCGATGCAAATTACTGGACGAAGTCATCATGCACTAATAACAATACTTGAACTTGTTTTATTTGGAAACAATCTCAAACTTTAACTGTCCATTTTTGTTGTATACAAAATATATATAAAATTACGAGGCATTTTGTGATAAAAATGTTGAACCTTGCTTTAACACCAGACAATCATTTCAGCATCAGCTGCAGTAGTTTGTTAACATTGTGATGTCGGCGCAAGAGTCAAATCTCACCACCTGACAATCCACATCAAGAACCAGCCAACACCTCCTCAATTTACAATCACTGCACAGCCAAGCAGCTTTTCCCATACTCTTCCAGGCCCCCCCCCTCCTTTACATGGCCAGAAGAGCGCAGATAAGAGGGCCTAGTCACAACCAATTACCCTAACTGCCTAAGTCAATCGCCCTCACAGTGTTAAGTTGTGAGCGGTTAATTTTCTAAGGCTCAATCGGTTTGCGGAGAGAGTCGTGCTTAGTGTTAGGTGAAAGGGTCTGGCTGCTTGTTCGCTACGTTCACACTGGGGAAATTAATTCACTTGATTATTTTTATTCTCGCCAGGTACACCCGCCTTTGTGCGACCTGTCATTCATAATTAATGTACTTTGTTTGTGATCAAAACAGAAAAGGACCAATTAAGTGCCCAGAAATTTGATACTCTTTTCATTTTTTTCATGAAGCAATTTACCTGAATAACTAATAAATTGGTGTAGATAAGAGGAAAAAAGCAAAATTAGCACATAATAAATTACAATGTGAAAAGAGTACAGGTTTATCCGCCACTAATTTTGCATTAACAGTGTCTAATCACATTGACACTATTCCACATGCTATCATAACAACAAATACAGAAACAAACAATATAAATGTTATCAAGAAATGAGGAAAAAAATCATAAAAGTTTACAGAAAAAAATGGATGCTAATACACAAGTTAAAGTCCCTCATGAGGAAATATGCTCAATGACAAGACACAGAAATGCTACGTATCAACAAGAAAAAAATGTATTTTCATAGATCTGAAAGCTAGTTCTCACCAGTACCAATCCCCCAGAGAAATATTTCCATCTGAAATTATTATCATTATTGTATTTGGTATTACAGTCAAACATGCAGAGAAAATACATAAAAGTGACTACAAAGCCAAGGAGAGCTAAAAAAGCTGTTTAAACACGGCTTATTTTCATCAGGGTCCTTAAACACAAAGACAAACAAATACGATACGTCGACGCGAGAAAAAATGCACAGGAAATAGAAGAGAATGGTGATATTAAAAAAACACATTGTTAAAAACTAAATTGAGAGGAGAGATGTTGTTTCACTGTCCTTTTAAACTGATATTGATTATTTGAACATTTGATGCTATTGGGTAGTAGATCCCATTTATGAATTCCAGTGTTAAAAAAAGGTAATGCATTCAGTTCCTTTTATACTAATAAAAAATACTGTGTAAATAGCATTTCTATACCCAACAAATCACAGGCATTTATTTCAATTGCCGCAATCCAAATACAAGTGAGCACGGTATGAATGTGACTGAAATGCCTGACAAAACACAAACCAAATTTGATGAAATTTTTGTCACCACAGTTGGTTATTACAATATGCTTTCATTATTGAAAACTACATGTAGAAGATTTACAATTCATTACTCTTCCCTAAACAATGGATGAACTTGTACTTTCTCATGCAATGTAAGAAGAGTGGCAAATGTGATGGTAGTCATGTTACTTGATTAACGTTTGACCCAGTTGGCTTCATTAGGAGACATGGCTGCGTGTCTTGGATTCGTAGAGCACCCTCGTGTGACAACAAATTCCAAATGGTTAAGAAGACGTGAAATCCAATCTGATTGCGTTTACTCGAACAGCAGGACTGGTAGAGAGTGAGTCAGAGATATAACAGCAAATTGAATAATTTTACCCACATCTCACTCTGATTTGTCGTTATTTAACCTAGGTCTACGGGTAAATAAGCATAATGTTGAAAATATGAACCATGAGTGGACATTGACCTATGGAATGTACATGTAGCAATGAAAGAGAATGATCTACATCTGTATTTGCTCTAGAATAAATTAGGCCAAATTTAAATCCTGTTTTTCTCCATACGTAAACTGCCGATACGTTTTTTTTAGGCATTGCATGGTGGGGTATCAATGTATATTCAGTTTGCGGTAACACCATGTTTACATCTGCTTTGCTGTGTAGATTTGTTCTTTGAGAACTTGTCTTGCTATTTATTCTACTGCCGCGGAGTAGATTTTGGAATTTGGGAGACTACTTATTTAACTGCCCTTTAAAAACATGGACAGAGTATCTCCACATACACCGAGTTTACGTCAAACACGTTCTAATTTGTACAACAAATTTTTTTCACAAATTAACCCTATTAGTGGCAATTCAACCTTATTGTCCTTTCTAAATGGAGAACAATCAGTATTGTTATGATAATCATAACGCTTCGGTTGAGCAATTGTCACTTTGTGAGTGAGGAAACAAAAACTTGTTGTCACCAGAGGATTAAGTGCAGCTGAATACACATCAAACCTGTATCACATAGTGGCCATCTTGTATTTCTCTCATTCAATCCTGTGTAACCAAAATGAGGCCCAAAGGTCAAAATAGTCAGGTCCCTTTATAAAAGATGAGAATAAGAACTTCCATTGTCAATATGTACCCAAGTAACGAGACAAAGATATCCATAATTTTAAGACAGGTCACTAAGATGGGCACACATCCGGTCAATTCTCTTCGAAATTGAAGTCAAAAGGCAGCGATAGGTAGCACATGTTGACATAATACGACTACATTAAGCACAAAATTTAATACAACTACGGAACCCAGTCCTACTCACTATTATTTGCACACATGCACAAAATGCACGGTTTGTTTGCCTAACTGACCCCAGGAGATTGCAAATTACCTGCACTGTGAGAACTAAACCATGCTAATAAAAAAACCAAAACACCCGGCGTACACACAGACGAGAGACTAGTGTACCGACAAGATGTGAAATTCCTGCATACACATTTTGCATCCAAGGAGAATGAATGATGCGAACGATTGAGCGATTGTGAATCAATTCACTATGTAGTTAGCTGGATTGACGGGTATTATTATAATGACTGTGACCTCATGAATTTCCTAAATTGCAGACTGAATGGTTTTACAACGCAATTACTGTACTACTATCTATCTAGTTGTATAAATAGTGCTGCATACAACAACACAATGTACATGTACGAATGATACAGTGTCTAGGTGAATGGGTCCATTGGGATTGTAGTATAGCCGCCTGCATGAGTCCAATTACACAAGCAGGTAATATAACTGCTACAAATAAGAAAAAATGAATACACATCCCACGCTGGTTTGAACATGATAAATATAATATATGATACTTTCAATCATGGATATATTTTTACAGTCACTTTTTTACATGAGTGAACAAACAGTGTGTGTTACACTTAATATCGAAAATGTTTGCTCAAAACTTTTGCTGGACCAGAAAATTTTTCACAAGATCAGAATCAAAATGTGACACAGTGTCACGATTATTTGTACCTATGGGTACAAACAACTTTCATAAATACTCAACAGATCGGAAGGATAATTATCCGACTCAAAGTCAACATTTGAACATAATTTGTAGAAATCAAGATGGGGTAAAGGTATTATTATTCAATCACACAAGACTGCCGGACTTGTCCAGTCACAAGTTTACTGGCCCGATGCTAAAACTACTGGCCTCAGGCCTGCGGTCCTGTGTTAATTTTGAGCCCTGTTACAGTAGATAAGATTGGTATGACTGACCCTGTGATGCGCTTGTTATTTGGGCTTATAGGCCCCAGTCCTTCTGAATCCTTCCCTTCAGCAATTGGATATATTTGGGTGTTGAGGCATTGCATGGTGAGGTATCAATGTATATTCAGCTTGCGGTAACACCATGTGTCTACTTTGCTGTGTAGATTTTGTTCTTTGAGACAAGACAAGTTCTCAAAGAACAAAATCTACACAGCAAAGTAGATGTGGTAAGTAAATGTTACTTTGAATTGAAGTGAAATTACACATGGTGCTACTGCAAACCGAACAAACATCGATACATAGTGTGGCTGTTGAAATGCTCAGAGAATTCCATAGTTAAGGTCCATCATTTTAGGTTTCTACTTTATCTTTCAAAAAATTACTCATTTTGAACGTGAGAGTATTTTTCTTCTCCAATTGTAGCAGATTTGGACACTCTTGTTAAATTCTTGCCAAGGGTATTGTTTTTAGACTCAATTAGCCCACCAGCACTCTACGCGACAATGATGCAGTGCAGGTGTGCATTGGGTTGTCAGTAGCCAGCTATAGTTTTTATCACATGCAACCATTCAACGCAGGGAGTAATTTCCTGTTTGGAAGGCTGTGTTATAGTGCTCAGGTAATATAACAGATGCTATCCGTAGAAGCTGAATATGTGCGTAACGATCTCTCTCGCAATTTGACATTGACCAAGGGAATGCATCAGTAATGTCTCTTTTGTTTTTTGATCTAGCGTATATGGCCTAATTATGTGTACACAACTAGCATTTTTTGCAGATATAGCAGCAGGGGTCAAAATAAACAGTATGCTACCGATTTGTTTACTTGTACTGAAATAGAATTGTCCAAATGCATTGTGAATATTTTCTTGTATATCGGTTTACGGTAACACCATGTGTATTTGCTGTATAGGTTTTGTTTTTTGAGAACTTGCCTTGTTTTTTTTAAATACTGTCTTGAAGATGAAAAGACAGGAAACATCTTTGCAAATCCTCCTTCAAAACTAAACACCCCCCTTCCCAGCATTTTCTTTGCGTAACATTTGTCATACAATATAATAATAATAATAATAATACAAGACATTTATATAGTGCGTATAATTTGCATATTTCATTCTTCCTACAATGAATACTTGAACAAAATACTTACCGTAACACCAGACCTGGAATTTCATCTTTGAGAGGGCAAGGCCTTTTTAATTTTCAAACGGCCACTTTCATTGGAAAATCTTACAGTCTAGATGAAACTTTTGCAGTGGGCACTAAGGCCAAGACCAGGGGCAACAGAGGCCAAGACCTTCATGGTCTCCATGTAATTCCAGGCCTGTAAAACCATGCTCGTGAAGCACATTTTATGGATCTGTTTTGTGTAAGTTCACTGTTCAAGTTTCAGGTTTCAGGTTTTTTTTCTTCCATAGTATTAACCCAAAGAAAGTAAATCATAAAAAGTTACACAAGTGCATGAAATTATAGAGATGAGAATAAAGGAAATGTGATACTGCGTAGGGATCCATTAAGAAGCAAAGCTTGCAGACCATGGTCCCCATAATAACAGTCCATGAGCCAGAGGCTGAACTTTCACAAAGGCATTTTCCAACCTACTGTAACCTATACCAACAAACACCTCTTGATGACTTCATTTAACAAAAAGTACAGCCAGCGTTTTGGCAAGGAGAAACCTTGAACTTTAATTGGCAAACCTTCATTCCAATTAACAAATGATTTGTTTAAAACGAGAATTGCTCACTATCAGCGTATTAACATAAAATATTTCAGCTCCGTTTGTAATAGAATTAAGTGAGTTAAGCAGAAAACTTGTCAGACAGCATCAAAGCTCAAATTTGGAGGAAGATTTGAAGAGGCCTCTGGACTTGCGCTTTTTTTTGCAGCTCACAATTTTTAATTGACCAGAATTTTGTGTGCAAGACTAAAATCAAATACCGGAAAGAAACTACAGTTTAATACTGTTTTTATTTGATCAAGCAAGTGCTTGTTCAAATAAAAACAGTGCTTTATCTCATTCCTTTGACTTTATGGGTAAATATACTTTGATGCTCAACAACAGATTGAAATGTTGATCATACTCAAAGTCAACATTTCAAAATCATTTTCTTTAATTAAAAATAGTACACAGTGATGATGTGTTGTTATTCAATCGGCAAACACAAGACCATCAGTCTAGTCGTGAGTTTACAGGCAGGATACTGAAATAACTGGCCTCGAGCAAGCAATTCAGTGTAAATTCATAGCTCTGAGCATCCTTTTATTGAATACTCTGTTCCTCTGAGAATGTTCAAAAAATAATTTCAATTCTTACTTGTATTTTGAACTGAAGATTGGTCATTTTACTATGTCACAGGAAGGAAACGAATAAAAGTAAATTTGCCTACCAATATTTGATTGAAGACATCTGTCTAAACTGTTTCGCCTGCCGCAATGCTAATCTTAGTTCAATGCGAAATGTCAAAAAAACAACATAGTTTTACTTCACCCAATTAAAACGGTAGGCATTCTCCAACCGTGTTACTGTTAGACTAAAGTTAATGATAAATTGGTTTGGCTTGGATACGGCTAAATCAAAACTGTCTTCAATCTATGACATTCTTCCCCCACTGCAAATGAAAAGCAAACAACTCGACATCCAAACTGGACCGGTACGATTGAGTTAGGAGATACTAAGATGGTTATTTTAACTAGGAATGGGGTACGGTTTTCTAAATAAGACAAAGTCCAAAGCCCTTGAGAAGCTTCACGATCTTAAAGCGGCTGTCCATACAAAAATCCCAACTATTTATATGGCAAATTAAAAACAAATACCAAGTTATAAACATAGAAAAGAAAAATAGGGAGAACAACAACAAAGGACTAAATAGCTCAGTTGGTAGAGCACCTGTAACTGAAGGTTGTTGGTTCAAATCCCGCTCTAGTCATTTTTTCAACCCCAAATAAATTAAAAACAATTATGAAAAGCCCTTGGCAATAGGTGTTTAAATTAAAAACACTACAGTTTTCGTATTGTTTTCATTTATAAGTAGACAACGAAATCTTACAGCCAAAAATATATACATCTACGGTGAAATGTTCTTTTGTTCTTTGCTTTGTTCTATAAAACTGTTTCCATATGTTATTAATAATAATAATAACAATGGGCATTTATAGAGCTATCTTACACTGTGTACCGCAGCCCTTTACAAGAAAACAGAACAATAAGCGAACAAATAAAGGCACTAATAGTGGTCCTTAGCAATCAACCATTGAACAGGAAAGTTTTTAGATGTTTCTTGAAAACGTCCAGTGACTCTCTGCAGAGCAAATTTGTCAAGGCTTTAGCCAGGATTTGGTAAAAGGGTGTCCAAATTTGCTGGAAATTTTTAAAAAACGGGTGTCCAAATTGTTCACTTACAATATATTTACATGTAAATGACAGATAAAACGGGGTATCAAAATTTAAGACAGGGTGTCCAAAAGACACCCAGACACCCCTCTGGCTAATACTATGGATTTGATGAGGGAGACAGTTCTACAGGCACGGAGCAATCGATGAAGCCCTTCTCTTTTTAAGGATATTTCTAGCCATATTAAAACTTCTCCTTTAAACCTTGTCGCATTCACGAAAAAAACAATTTACAGACTGCCTAGCAACGTTAGTTTCACAGAAGAATGCAAAAAGCAATCTTTACACTGTTTGCTGTGCATGTCTAATAAGCAATAGGGTTTATTTACCCCTCAAACTGAAATTTGATTTAATTAATAATTAAATTCTTTTTAAATGGTTTGAGAGGAAAAAAAAGTCACCACAGGTATCAAAATTTAACAAAAGAATGTCTTGTCACTTATTCAACGCCAATAACCCAAAATATAGTACATAAATCACTCAAACAGGCCTGGAATCTGTTGCCCTGGTCTTGGCCTTGGTGCCCCTTCAAAAGTTTCCCATAGACTTTAAGATCTTCCAATGGAAGTGCCCTTTGTAAAATGAAATAGCCTTGCCCTCTCAAAGATAAAATTACAGGCCTGTACAAATACTTAATATAAAAAGAGGTGGGTAGCTGTGTTAGTCAGGTAATCACAGAAAGGAAAATAAATCGTAGCTATTAACTAGTAAGAATTCTCTGCATAAACTTTCAAAGTCAACAACTGCTTTATTAGATGCAATGAAGAACAAAATATATGATTAAATAAACAAAATACTTGTAACATAATCTCTATGCAACATCATTTTAAAAACTTGTATTCTTACATACATTGTGTAGGTACACTAGACCTTGCAGGGTCGACACGCACTGTCAGTACATTTTGTAAAATGTACAGCAAGCAAAACGCAGCGCAGAATTTTCAAAGACAATTTGGAAGACTGCATGTTGTCGTAACATAATGTACACATCAGTAAACATGGCACACAAGCATAAAGACATGCATGTCACAATTACTGCCATTAATTTCAAACTCACGGCCAATTATCCACATACCACCTGCCATGCAAGTTATCATCTGTCGTTTGCCTCCAAGCAAAATATCATCGATTTGGAGGAATAATAACCTGGAGATTTTCATCGTTTATACCAGGAAATGAGCTGTTTTTACAGTCAGGGATCATGGCTGAAGTGGGATGGAATCATCAGGTGATTCATGGCTGTTTATTAAATGTCTTTATGTTTTTCTTTATACGGTTTTTAATTGTTTTGATGAACAGGTGATAATTTTGTCGGCTTGGAATTTGGAGCTTGTGCTCTATTCCTTTCTTTACAGGTTCAATTAGTGACCCTGAGTGGCCCTTTCCCTAATCATGGGTCCAGCCTGGGCTTCAGCTTGAGTTTAGCCACACTTAACGCGTGATGGCATCTTTTTCAGCCAAACTTTTCCAAAATGAATAACGGTGGGTATTATGAACACTCAGAACAACATCGGTAGATCCTCTTTTGGTTGCAATCAGCTGACTGTATGCAAGCTCCCAGACAATCCATTGAGTAGCGTGCACAGGCATGTACCTACCGTGCTAGGCTTTGTTAACTTCCCCAATACAAAAAGGGTCAAAGGGTACTGGAATTCATGCTCGAAAACTCCCCTTTTCCATTTAAACAATTACTTTTTTTATATTTTATAATAACCGATTCCAGACCTTGTACAAACAAGGATTACCAGAAATGGATAGGCTGCCACCATTGTTTAAATCACTGTAGTCGGCATATGGGAGACAAGTCCAAGGTTCCAGCATACCTGAACCAAGATTTGGGCCTATTCCAGTCAGATATTCCATTATTTCTTGAAAGAGAACAAAATATTCCAGTGCATTTTATGAAAGCTTTTGCTGTCTTTACTTTGTTTACAGGGTTCCATCGTGACATCGATATTCTCAACAACAAAATTACTTCAGAAGTTCCAAAAAGGACATTGCTGCTCAATGAGATCAAGACATGCGCGGAATTTTCCATTCATTATGTAAGCCTCCATCCCACACTGTAGTTTTTATCAAGCGCAAGTTCCTAACAATCCTTTTTAAGCCTTTTGTTCCCCCTTCCCCATTACATTGTGTACATCTACATAGAATCAATTGGTGTTCACACAAGCCCAGCTAAGAGGCATTATGCAGTTCAGAATCAACACTCTCTTCTCTATCAATAAGTTTGACAATCAACATAGATAAAACTGAAGATAAAGTATTTGAGGGCGATTTGGGGAAAATAAATCTTAAGACTTCATGGAAAAGATCCGACTGCCACATTTAGTTTTACACTCGTTATGACCAAATAAACCTCAATACATAATCTCATTTTGAAAAGGTGGTGATCAGATTCAGCA
>CM021540.1:13385512-13395925 GCA_010994315.2 Pisaster ochraceus | reverse complement strand
GTCAATATGATCAAGAAGTGATTCAGTTCTAACCATGCCTCCATTCTTGCAGGAAAAAAAAGAGGAAGAAAAAGAGCCATAGTAAAATATTGAAATTGGTCGTTAAGATTTTTTCAACAAACAATGCATCAATCGTTGAAATATTTTCCCACTTAATTGTGCCTTCTAATGATGAATAAAGCATTAAATCAAAATCATTCTGACACTTTCATTGCCTTTGATACAACAAAATCCTTGAAAATAATCCGTTTTGAAATAACAGATAAGTCGTTTTCACACCTCACATTCAAGTCGCTTGAATAGAATTTCCCGCAGCGAGATTTTCTTTTTTCAGCAAGCAAGGTTATTTCCAAGACGTCAATAATAGGGTCTTGGGCCTCCCACTGTTGCATGACATCCTTCAAGATAATTTATTATTATTACTCATATGATAGCTTTAAATTACTCTGTTTACTGGCCAATTATAAAAGTTGTTTTTCATTTCTAAAGTTGGGCATTTGACGGTGAAAGCACAACCTTCAGTGACCCTCGGGACGAACCCCTTGAATTTTTAGGCTTAGTTCGTGCCAAGAAAAATGACGAAAGAGGAAGTCTACATTAACAAGCTGTTAAACAGCCCCTTGATTTTGTCTGCATTTTTAAGTATCCATCATGTGATCATAAAGTGTGTCTCACATGAAAGTACAACTCAGGGTTGCCCAAAATATGAAAGAGTACACATCTGAGGATGAGGTCGCAGAAGGACAAACATATCCACAAAAAGGAAGTGTTTAGGAAATAAGATATGTCAAGTTTTTGTAAACTTTTGCAAGAGTTGACTAACCTGTGTGTAAACGTAACTAAAGCATTGTCAGTATTCACGTAGTAACTATGACTTAGTTATTTCTCTGAATTATAAAGCTGACACAATACGTCAGTCATATTGCGGGGATTGTTTCTGAATCATTGTTTTCAGCTGTTTTGACATATGTACGACTTCAGTGGTTCTATTTTTCCATGGACAATTGTTACACGTCTCTGCCGGAGGGAAACCATTGCGGCTTCCCATTGATAAATTTGTGTCTCTGTGTTCGGAACAGAGTTCAGTTTGCACGTCTGAGTAGGTGTCCCTGATTTATTATATTTATGGCACATTCCAGTGGAAATTGTGTGAAAAATGCCCGATAGCAGTTCCTTTTGTGAGCTGGTTTCCGTTATTGTTGAAACTCGGCCCAAGTGGGCCGTAAAGATACACCGTGGATGTGTAAGATTGCACATGCATGAGATGAACATCACCGCAAGCTCCAATGTTACTTACACTGATCAAAAAATGGGTTCATGTTTCACGGACAATTTAAGAAGGAGAACCTTAAGGCTATTTGCTTTTGAAAAAGGTTTTCCCATCAAATTAGATTAGGGTTGAATTTGAATCACTGTTCAGACAAAAATAAGAGAAAACATGAGCAAATTTACAGGTTTTTGTAGTGTTGGTTTTTTACCGGATAAGTAATCTTTGTTTATATACAAAATGATGATGGTTAGAAGTGGCTCCTTATTCATTAAACTATTTCCTTTTTCATTTTTCTTATTAGGAGTCTCCTTGTTTGCAAATTTCTCTTGTCCAGTTTGGGATTACATTCATTACAAGTACAAGTCACTTGAACTTTAAGAAAAGTATCTGAAACCTGTATAATGCTTTCTTATCAGTTTAGTGCAGTAAAGGTATTATTATACAGGATTGGTAGAGCTGACAAAATAGTCGCAGACAGTATTCATGTTTTGTGTGATCAGCCATATACATGAAATAACAAACCTGTGAAAATTTGGGCTTAATCTTGTTTTGTGAGTCAGGAGAATTTTTAGTGAAAAACCATTTCAACATGTTAACACATGGTCCTTAATTTTTAGTTACAGTTTTCTCGAATATGACTTCATTTCAGGAGGAAATATTTCACCCTAAAAATTGTTCCATTATGAACTTAATACTCCGAAAACTTTCAGACTGAAGTTAAGGAATGATGTTTTTATCCTCACTAATTCTTTAATTATAATTAGGCCTACAAGTCTTAACACCATGTCATTAAATCACATCACTACCCGGAACCATTATCCAGTCATTTCCATTCATCAGTTTTTAATGGGAACAATTGACACTCCTTACAAAGTTCTCAACAAGTTGTCAAAACTTTGTGAAAAGCCCCCTTAGTACCCATGTGACAAGAGTTGAAGTATTTGACCTTGGCCTGCTTGTAGGTCACATGGAATGATCCATATTATGAAAGGGGGGTTCAGGAAGGAACCTGTGATTTGGGGGGGAAAGTCTGGAAATTGGAATGTTGTTTTATTGAGTGGTGTGTTTGTGTGTGTGTGGAATTATATCTTTGCGTGGGAGTGTAATTGTTAATGTAATTTTATGCGTCACATAGTTTAGTTTAGTCATTTGTTTTATCTGCTTCTTCGAATTTATGATGAAATGATATTTTTCTCTCCTTTGATGTTGTGAAAGGATTTCGCAAATGTGACTTCTTTGTTATGTTATTCAAATTTTCTTTAAATGGCTTGTTCATGGGAAACCGAAAAGGAAGTCATTTGTTGGACTTGGTTGCAAACTGTTTGGAATTGGTTCAATGTGGGTTAAAGATTAAACAGAAATGCGGTAATTGTCGCTTTTCCTGAGCAGGTTTTTAAAGATTTGAACTTAACGCTCACTTACATTATGAGAATTAGTGTCGTGTCCTGGCCGAGCAGTTAAGAGCACTGTACTCGAGCTCTGGTGTTTCCGATCAGTAGAGCGTGGGTTCGAGTCTCGGTCGTGGCACTTGTGTCCTTAAGCAAGACACTTTATGGTAATTGTTTGTCCTTTGGATTGGACTTTAAGCCCAAAGTCCCATTTACTAGGGGCAAGTTCGAGCAGCGACCATTTGTCAACCACTAGTCAATGTTCCATGGATACCTATGCATGAAATACATCCTGGGTACCAGGCAAAATCGCCCATGGTCGACAATAGTCAACTATAGTCCCTTGATCGAACTTGCTCAAGGATTGGTAGTGCATTTAAAAGAACCCAGAACATTTATCAGGCCTCACAATAACCCACGGCACCCACAGCAATTGCACTGGTGCCCTGTGCTTTTGCTGTGGTGCCCTCTGCAAAGTTCCAGTACAAATTTACATTTTCCTTATAGAAGTGCCCCTTACCAGTGGAAAATTGCTGTGCCCCTTCAAGAGCGAAGTGTAAGGCCTGATTTATCGTGGAAGAGTAGGGGTTAACCCTGTGTTTCTGGTTCACATAGCAAGCACCCTTGTTTACAGGTTTTCTCTGGTTTGCCAGCTACTATGATTATGTTCACTTATGAGACATCCTTGGTTACCAGAAAATATAGACCTTACAACAATAATAGCTAAACACGTCAATGGTCTTTATTTTTTTGATTGAATGAATTGCATTATCAAAAATATGTCGCAACTAAAGACTTTAATTTCTCATTAGTAATCAGGATGAACGTTCGGGAAATCTGTTGCGTATGTATTTTAACATGGCTCTCTCTTCCTTGTCTGAGTGTTATTCTTTTGTCCATGGAAATGATAGCGTCAGCCATGTTTGAAACATTCCAACAATGATTGCTTAATGTTAGCTCCCATAGTTTACGCAACAAATGATAAGCTTGATATCATCCGTGACTACAGAGTGGCCATTGAGATATGTGGCGCTCTGTTGGTTCATGGTTTAACCAAGGTTTTTCCTATCCCTGCCTCCTTCTGTACAGTTAGAGTCAATGTTTGACTTGGCTGTATCACCTCACTGATTGAGGAAAAACCACTGTGTACATTTGTTTCTAATCCTGCAGTCTGAAACCATTGGAAGGCGGGAGGAAAGAAAAGAAAAAAATGTGAAAGAAATCACAACATTACTTTGGTCTGGAAGACCTTTCAAATATAATATCACCATATTCATTCTGAAGAATAAAAAGGTGTGGAATAATCATGTTAAATGGGGCTATTGTTGCTTTCATTCATAAAAAAATCCCCTCAATATTGATTTGTGTTACCTGTGTTGTAATGGAACAGTCCAATAGTTTTCTCTTTACCATTGCATATTTTGATTGTTGTCTGTCTAGCATGCCCCTGTGTGGTGTTACAGAGACGCGCTTCAGTAATCACTTGTCAGTAGTACCTTTTATTCCGCTTTTCCAGTAATCTTACCCCGGTGTCCTGTTGGGGAGCAGTGAGCCGGTGAGTGTACCGGTGACATTGCCATTGTCCCATCTTTCCACTTCGCCATACCTCACGTATTACAAAACCTGGGTGATTGATTGGTCATTCGAGACTTCATAGACGTCACAGTTAGCTTTCTAATGACTGTGTGAGAGCTGTAGGAAGCTACCAATCACAACGCCTGTTGCTTAATCAGATTTCATTGACATACCGACCGTGTTTTAAGCCGCGTGGAATGTACAGGTAGTCTTCGAACAGGTGACACCAGAACAGTATCAAAGTGATCAATATCAACGATAATGATACAGTATCGAGACATAGTCAAGAGATGAAAACATTGAAGATGGTGGTTTCTTGTTTTGCCAAATCAAGTTATGAGGGATTTGACTATTCTGGCTCAGGTATGTTTCAAATTTATACATCAACGTTATAATTATTTAAATATTCCTATTTGTGTTTGGAGTTATAAAAAAAAAATTATCACAGCAAATTGTAAAGTGTAGTACACAATTTGCTGTGATAATATTTTACGTGTTGAAGCTGTAAAAAATTCAGTGAGACTGCCAACATTTTCCTGGATATTTTTTTGTGTATGCCAAGTTCAGACTTGTGTTTTTCCCCAAGTCACTGCAGAAGCAGACATAATATTGTGTATTTTTCCAAATTTTGTGTGATTTCCCAAAGGTGTTCTTAAAATATAAGTCCACAGCCTTGAGGTTTTGGGCTCGGAATTTCATCGAAGAAAATCCAGTATAAAATTCCAGTTGGAAGGGGAACTAAGTAGAAGACATTGCTAAACCTAAATCTCAACCATGTTGGAAGTTGTAGAATCTACATTTGTTGCGCATTCTTGTTAAGATAAACAGGAGTAGGCTCCAAACATACAGAAAAACAACTGTCTCGTTTCAAACTCAGGGAATCTTGGTTCTGATCTTGAGACTGGCATCTGATAAACAACGTCTTCTTGATCGATAATAATTCTAAATTTGGAATTCATGATGCACCACAGTCGAATTATTATAATTCAGTTTGTCATAATTTGTAATTTTGTTTTAATAACAACTTCTTAACTTCCGCGTGAGGAAATATAACCTTCGCACCCAAATGACGCCAGTCTTGTGAGTGTGAATTCAGAGGCAGTCTAGCCCACCTGATTACTGGTAATTAAACGCTTCCTTTGTTTAGAACAGTCTAACAGGTGTATTTGAACTGGGGGGGTCGGATGTCAGATTGTGTGTCTCGGGTCTGATCTGATGTGATCTGATGGTAGATGGTTGTTTAGAGGACAAACCAAGGCTGTAGTAAGGTGGTTATTGTTGGACATCTTGTTGTCTTTCTTTCATCATCATCATGTCTGGATTGTGTGTTTTTTGTTTCTTTATCAGGACACTGGGATTAATTTAAGAGTAGACAGCCTGGTCCGTCAGTGGTCCTTTTTTTTTTGGGGGGGGGGTAGAATGATTTCATCTGTTCTCAATCTTAATTGGGTGATTTTGTTGTTGTTACGAAACCAATTTGATTTTGTATTTCAACTGGTTGATGTAACTTTTCTCATCGAATATCCTTTTGGTTATTTAAAGGTTTTTGGAATTTGTTTGGCTACATTGTTTTTTTTTAAAGTGTACCTTTGGTTTTTGGAGCCGTTCGATTGTTTTAATCCTATATAAATGTAGATATTATATACAAACTAACCTGTGAAAAATTCACATCAAGAGGTTGTGGCATTTTGAGATATTTCTGAAAATCTGGAGCGATTATGTCCACGTAGGAAGATTAATCCATAATTGGAGTACAGATTGAAATGTGTTTGAATCCCTCTCTTTAAAACCACATTCCTTTGAAAGAATTTTTTCTCTCAAAATGTTATACATTACCAGAACCCAGTGCACTTATCGAAAAGAGAAGGGGTCCGCCCCGGTGTTCCTGGTTTGATCGGCTGCATATTGCACCACAGCACCTTGTAAACCATTACACGGTGCTATGTAAAGGAGTAGGTCTCATACTTCAAAACGTAGCCCCAAAATACCTTGCAGGAAATACTGAATGTTAAGCGCTTAGAGGCTGGCCTGCAGTAGGCGCTATACAAATACCAGATATTATTATTATTATTATTATACCAACAGCTGCAGTGGTTCTTATAGTCAGACTTTGTGGTCCACTTGTTTATTCTCCAATATTGTTCCACAGTTAAATTTAATACCAGTACAAATAAAGCATTCAATTTTTAATTACTGTAGAGTTTCCTTCTAACTATGGGATGACATACCAGCACTTTAAAACAAATTGAAAATAACAAAACAACAGTTCATGTATGTGCGTAGTTCTGCAAATCCTTGGATGATATTCAAAACATTATTTCCTGCACACGTATGTTTCATCTTCCTCTAGAGTTGTTTACTGTTTTTTGCTGTTTGTTAATTATATTTCCTGAAATTCAAAGTGTTCGTGTGTTAGCTGGTCTGCAGCTGTTTGTGCTTTATAAATTTCGTTTTATTATTATTATTATAATATATATATATATATTTTTTACCCATACACCGATGTGTACTAAGCACGGTATTCTAAGTACTTTCCCGAGTTCTGTGGAAAAAAAAACACGGGCCAATCACTCAGGTGGGATTCAACCCACATCCTTTGCATTGCTTGAGTAGATGTCTTTCCACTAGACCACCGAGCTAGCCCGGCAGCTAGAGGCAGTTGGAACCCTAAGTTATAGCAGCGGGTACCACAACGGTTTTTATAGATGTTAATTTTGCACTGGAAATAGAGAGTATATACTTTGTTTTTACCCTTTCAGTTCAAGATCCTAGGAGATTAATTTGTAGAGATTAACTTTCTGATGGATTTGTTTAATCTAATCTTGTCAAGAGATTGTTGTTGAATTGTTGGCAAGATTTGCCAGAGAAATTAAACGGTGAATAATTTACGTGACTAACTGTGACGGGAATTGTCTGGAGAAGTCTTCTTGTAGGCCACTAAATCAAGGACATGTTGAAAATAGCTCCATGTGTATGCCTTCATGTTCCTTATTTATTTTAGGGCAACAAAACCAAGGATAAGAAGTAACTATAACTAGCAAACTTTTAGATACCGTAATCTTTTCTCGAAGCAGTGTTGGCTCTGAAAAGAGTTGGTGTGGTCTCGACGTTTGGAACTGTACACTCTGCTCATCTTCAAGGGAAAAGATCTTCTCCCAAAAGAGATTTACACATGGCTGTACCCACACTGTTAAATTGTTAGTTTGATTAATTCATTTTGGATAAAGAATATTGGATAAAATCCTGCAGTTGCCAATGTATGATAAGCAGTAGTATATTTTCTGCATTCCAAGTCCTTTTCCAAAGTTTCCTCTGGTGGGATTTTAAAGAAATCTACATTCACTGGTTTTAATGTATTTCTCATTTAATTCCTATCAAAGTAACGTGGGAACTGTTCACTGATTACCACTGCTAGAGTGTTATTCATATTATCCCATTCAGATGTCATATTGTACTTTGTTCACAGTTTCATAATTCCAATTGTCAGTAAGGGTTTTTTTTGTCGGCAAACAGCTTTAGATTTTCCCATACCATCCAGGCTTTATGTGCCGAAGTCGTCCGTCCGTGATAAACTCCTGCAGTGATGGCCTGTGTGTGTTATCTTGTCTATACTTTGCCTGGTTCAATAGTTGAACGGTTTATGTTACACCCTGAATATCAAGGCACTTGTCCAGAGTGCACATATACAAAGATAATTCTCAATTATCTACCTACCGCCCTTGTTGGATGGTGTCCAGGAATTTCGATCTCTGTCCAATCCTTTTGTTGAGACCTTGTTAAACTACGATCTGAAGATTGTATTGTGATGGTGGCTCTTGGTTGGTGAGCGGTAATTGAGTGTGAGGTACAGGAAGGGAGTGAAATCTCTCTTACTTCCTCATAGTTTAAAGGGAAGGAGGAAAATAATATTTGGATTTTGAACTGGCTCTTAAAAATTACTCAAATTGCTAAAAAATGTGCAAATCAGAATGAGAAAACCTAATGCTGGGACCTTTAAATCGTTGAGGAACAATTTTTTTATTTTTTATTTTTATTTAGAAGAGAAAAAGGAAAGAAAAGGTTGCTTTTAAAAGCTTTGCCTAAGAAGTTTGAAAGTCATACATTTGTAGTCTGTTTTTCTTAACTCTTATTTAAACAAAAAGATGAATGGCCCTAGAATTGTGAATCGTTTGCAGGAAGGGTATTTTCTTCAAGGATCTTGCGAGAAGTAATTAGAAATTGCTCAACGACACTTAAGTACATTCTTGTATCAATTATATTCTGTTTCCTCATAAGCTTAAACATCTATTGCAATGAAACTTCTGTGATTTTTAATAACAAGTTGTTGACTAGAGAGTGCTGGAGCAATATTTCCTTATAATAATATCATTTAACACTAGTCCCTTCGGCCCTAAAATTAAACAAACAAACTTTGTTATTTTTTGATAACAGCAATGTTTAACGCTACAGTCACGACCCTTCAAAGTGTGCATCGAGTGATAAATCACCATTATCAAAACGATCATAACAAACTGCTACCAAATTCTCACAACTATTTTACAGCCTCTCTGTAACGATATTGTGACTATCCTTCTACCCTCCCCCCCCCCCCACGCCTTCAAATCAACAATGTACCTCTTTTTCGAACACCAATGACCCAAGATGACCCTGGTGTCTTTTCTGTAACCTTGTCACTCATCAAGACTGTATGTATGTGTCACCTGAGATGACAGGGAAGTGTTGAGACCAGACTAAGCTTAAATGCTGAGTGAAGCCCTTCTCATCAGCCTGTCTGAAGGGCCCCCCCCACCTTTATTACATCCTACCTCAGAGGCTTGACCATGGAGGAATCTGTTTTCTTCCTTTGCTTGAACCATTCTGTGCTCATTCATTTGAAAGCATTTATTTTTCTGAAGGTTCTGTAAACGTTTGGTAATGACTCTGAAAATGAATGGCAATAAAAACTTACTTGGTAAGAAGTACAGCAGCTTTGGATAGTATAATGCAATTTGAGAAAACATTTCACTTCAAAGTACTGCGGTTATGGAAAAAAGTTATCACTTTTTATCCCCCCAAAATTAAATCTGAGAAACATTACTGTCAGTAACGTTTCTCAGATAGTGAATTCCTATTAGGGATTATTCTTCCTGCATGGACAACCACTCTAGATTTTCGGCAATATTTCAAAAAACGCTACCACCTTTTGAAATGAAATTTTCACAGGTAAGTTTTATTGTATATACATTTAAATGTAGATGTACAAAAACGAAAACAGAAGAATTGAAATATATTCTATGCATTGGTCAGGTGTCTATCTTTTCTGTAAAAGAAAAACCATTGGTGTTGAATTACTGTGGACTAGATGTATTTGACTGAGGACTGTGCCTTCACAGAATACCTAGAGGGTTAAGGTTCCGCAATTACACCCCTTGACAAACATAATTTAATCAATAAAGATTCGAGCCAGGTAAACACAGGTGGAAAAACAGGACTTCCCCACCCCCTCCTCTACTCGGTAACCTGCCGCCGTAGAAATTCAATAGATTCCAGCTAGTTAGTAGTCAATACTTTGCAGAGGTTTGTATCGCTATGGTAACCAGTTCAGCCTCTTGTACGTGCCGCACCTCATCATGACCTCAATGTTGTAACTGTTTATTGGACACAGTGCAAGGTCTTGATAGAGGAAACGTAAATTAATATTGCTTGGGGGTAGCCTTGGATCATTCATTAGAAGGGGGTATTTAATAGCATGCAGATAATGACTGGATGGCCATCAACACGATCTACGTGTTGTTAGATGTTTAATTACTAGAACTAGTGCGCAGTTTGTGACATTGAGGAACTTACATTAAAGTCAGAGTGTCAACTTCCTTTTCAAAAAAGAGAGCAAGTCAAACTTGGAACTTTAAAAAAAAATTTTTTTTAAGTGAATCCCTAAGACTGTTGGTCAAAGTTTATTTATACACTTCCGTCTAAATTAGGTCACAATTTTATATTAAGACGAGTTCACAAAATTTAACATAGCAAGTTTAGGCAATCCACAGTGCTGACCATGAATCACCATTGAATGAGGCATATTTTAAAGCAAGATTTTAAAATATAAAATTGCCCAGATTAACTGGTAGCCTTAATCTCATAAAACTTAAATGAATTTTTGTTTGCTATGCTTTGGCATGTGCCTGAAAGAAGGGCATAAGGCTA
>CM021540.1:13347858-13365184 GCA_010994315.2 Pisaster ochraceus | reverse complement strand
CAGCAATATCTGGAAAAGGCTACCACCTTTTGAAATGAAATATTCACAGATTAGTTTTATTGTATATATCTACATTTATATATGTTTAAAACAACTGAACGGTTCCAAAAACCAAAGGTATACTTTGCCGTCAACAAAATAATGTGTATGCTAACTTGCAAAGAGAAAATAGGAAAAGCTGTTGGAAACTGCTTACCAACCAAAAGGACCTATGGTATAAATGCAGACAGTAGATAATGGGCAGATGGTCGGATGTTCAGCTGCTTAAGGATTCTGATGGTTTCTTTCAGGCATGTTCACGGTAAAAATCTAATGAAATTAGGGTTAACAAATTTTCAGGACTGAGGGAAAAATCATGAGCATTTTGGCTTAATTGCCGATCTGCTGGATTGGTAAAAACAAAATAGCCTTGGTATGATTTAATTACAAAGTCGGAAAAGAGGAACAGGACAGCATAGTGCCATAAATATTTACATCTTCATTATGCATTTATTTGGGGTTAAAAAAGAATTCCATGTAAGTATTTGAGACTCAGTTGAGGTAGCTTGGTTGTAGTATAGAATGAAAGTCCCTGGAGCTTTAGATCAAAACAATTTACAACTGCTCACTCTAATCTCATCATATTGGGAGGTCGCTCAGCCGGTAAATCGCATTGACGAGCCCTGTCTCTCCTTGAATTGGGATGAACTTAGTATAAAATATAATTTGGTTTCGAGTGTTTCATGGATGTGTGGATGCAGTTCCTGTTTTGACTTTTCAGACAATTTGCTTCCTGAGTGCATTGTGACAACCTTGGCTCAAAATTGATTTTTTTTTTTCTAATAAAAGAAGTTGTTTCAATTTGAAATCTCTCTGATAAAATGAAGTTTTTGTGAAACATAGATTCAGGCTATACAAATTATTTCATATTGCTGGGGGAAGTCAAACTAAAAGAAGGTATAACAATGAATCTTTTCTTCCCAAAAATGATTTATTAACTTCCCTTTATAATATGTAATTGCCTGGGTTTTTTTTTTATTGTTTGGCTGGAGCGAGTGGGAAAGGACATCATTGATTGATGTCAGTTATGTTCATTTTTTCGTCTTTTGAGAAAAGAGAATTAGCTGTTGCAAACTGCTTACCAACCAAAAGAAAAAAAAATGTAGTAAGGGGCCTGACATTTTGACCCTAGCAGAGTCTTTCTCAAGGGCCTTTTTTTGTGTGAGACTGCATGTTTTAGGCTTAAAACCATGTATGTTTGCCCAAGGTGTTTTTACAACCACAAAACGACATCAAAACTGCATTTGCATACTGCACAATAATATCAGGTGTGTGAATAACATCACCACTGAACCACTTTTTGAACTCAATTACCTCTTGATAACACCAGAAGTGGGTCGAGCCACCTTTGGTCAAATGCTGAAGTCATTGGTTAATAGGGTTTTGATAGCATAGAGGGGTCTATAAACTCTGGAGTATATTTCTGTATAAAGTTGTCTCTGCAGTCTGTACCGAGGTACAGAGTGATGCGAATAAGGGACTGTAACCAAATTAAGACCGACAGAAAATAGCTGATTCCGAACCTATCAATCTGAGGAATTGGAGGAACATAAAACAGAGATGAGAAATTTCAGTCTTTTATAATTCATACTTTTTTAAGTCATCCTGGTGAAAACAACCAGACATTTAAAAAAAACTAAATAAAAAAACCCAGTGCTTTGATCTACTTCTCTAGTGCTGAGGACACTGTTCCTAAAAGTTCTGTGAAATCTTAACCCTAGTGGTTACCAAATAGTGGAAATACCATTATTTCAACATACCTCCTAAAACTTGTTTCCGAGTTTCAGACTTTTTTATCAGCAGTAACTCTCACTGATAAAAATGACTCTTTGTAGATGAATAATACTGTACATGTAAGGATGAAGAATATTGTTTGATTTTATCCTTGCTCTGATGTGTGATAAGCACTAAATACTTTCCAAGTCCTCTAGGAAAAATCCCCCAGGCTACTGCAGTGGGATTCGAACCCCTAGCCCCAACATTCTTAAGTAGATTAGTCAAACTACCTTACCAGGTGAAAAATACAAGAAAGATGCAAGGTTGTTTTATTGAAGGAATGCTAGTAAGTATGTCCCATTTGTAGCCAATGACTTTAATACTTTGCTCTGTGGGATGAGATGGGAGTACTGGTGCTGGATGGAGCTTCATTGGGTTGAAGAGGAATTTGGTCTAACCAGAGAACATTCTACAGTGGAAGAAATCGACAGAATTCTGACTTCAAAAAGAGGGGCCTTCAGGTAAAATTCAGTTTTGGGATCCACTAATTTTCCAACAGAGAGATTCTTTATGAAAATTGAGGGGAAAAAAACCCGGAAAAATCCAAGTCTCTAACCTTAAGTTAAAATGGTATAATGTGTTTGACACCCTTCAGGCGCTTTTTTGTCCAAATCCAAAAATGCTCAATGACATCACATTCAAATATATGGTCGGTACATTTTTGTACAGAGAGTTTTCCAATCCAAGTGGCATTGAATTTGACCTTTTGACTGGTGCAGAAGTTCCTCTTTGGACTGTAATAGACCTGGTTGTTTTTGACATCCGATGATGTCACGTTTTAAATATCGCTCTGAAAGAGTTTCACATAAAATGATTTTTTACACCATTCTAACGTGAGGTTAGGAATTTGTAACTTTTCCCCACTCTCATGAGGATTCTATTTGTTGGAAAATGAGTGAATCCCAAAACTCATTTTGACCTTGGAGCTCCTTATAAGGTGCTAGAGAAATGCGAAGTTGCTAGAGTACATTATCATACTAACTAATCACTGAATATAAATAACCTAGCGAAAAGAAACCAGTAGCCTCTTGAGCAAAACCACAGCCATTAATCTTCTTTTTTTTAATATCAACCACCAACAGTTTCCGAGAATCAGTCATACATTCTCTGATTGAACTGTCGTATTTTAATTTCAAATCCACCCAGTGGGTTCAAGCAGAGCACGCTGATTTAACGGCACGCATAATCCAACAGACAGTAGCTGCTAATAATCCCCGCCATATCTGATAAGAATGTTTTTTGGTCGGTACTCGGTTCAGGCTAAGTTCACCGGTTCACTAACCCCAGTAAAACGGCATACTTTTCTGACAGCAGCTGGTGCTCCGTGAACTCGGATTTTAAATAAACTTGACCCTGACCTCAGTTTTGGTTCAGCAAGTGGGTGAAATGAACATTGCATGAAAATAGGCTCCTTTGCCATATTGTTGACTTTAAAGTTAATAATCATTGGTTAGGGTCCGTAGTCAGCCGAACTCTGATATTAGTACATGTAATCTGTATCCACCAACGCTGTTTAATCACATGCCGAGACTAACTCCAATATTAAGGTCCACAATCTTAAGTTCGCTGAAATTGGTTAATCACGGACCTCACACATGGTCCGTGGGTTGTTTTTTTTGGTGTTACGATTCGGGGCTCACCAATGTTTTGATTTAATTTGAAACTAAGGAAATATTTGTCATCACCTTCGTGTGTTTTTCTTATAATTGATGGTTGTCACAGTTAGTTTAATTTCCAACGGAGGAAATGTTGTCACGTACAATCCACCTTGTCATAAATTTCTTCCTCAAGTGTAAATTGACTTATTTGGTTTGGGGACAAGGTGGAAATACAAACCACGTGTAATTTTATGTTTTTAAAGGAACTTTAAGATCGTTTGGGTCGTTTATTTGGTCTGTATTCATGGAGATCAAATTTCAATGATTCATAAGTTTTGAATTACTTACTTGCAGAAAGTTATATGAGTGATTTTTTTGAAAAGGTTATCTAGGCCCACAAATTCTGTACCTTTTGGAGCTGACCCATGTATGCACCTTTAGTCTTTACACTTTATTCTTCAGTCTTAAATCTTCAATCTTCATAAGTTTTGTGAGTTCAGTTTTCTACTTGCCTTTACACCCTCTTAGTCTTACTGTCTGACCATTCAATATCATCCACTATAGATGCACTATTCGAGCCTGCAATATGATATCATGTGGTGAATGCATCTTCACAGTACATTGTCAAGCCTCTTACTGTCCAGCCATTCAATATCGCCGACTGTGGTTTTGAATGATAGATAAACTATGCCAGCTTGCAATGCGATATCGTGTGGTAAATGCATGTACACAGTACACAGTCAACCCTCCTACTGTTTGACCAGTCAACATCATCCATGGTTTTGAATGAAAGATGCACTATTCCAGCCTGTAGTATGATACCATGTGGTGAATGCATCTGCACAGTTCACAGTCAGCCCTCCTACTGTCTGACCATTCATTATCACCCATGGTTTTGAGTGATAGGTGCACTGATGCCAGCATGCCATGATATCATTCAGTGAATGCATCTACATAGTAGTGTACACAGTCAACCCTCCTATTGTCTGACCATTCAGTATCTTCCACTGTGGTTTTGAATAATCGATGCACTATAAATGCCTCCCTGCAATATGATATCATGTGACGAATTCGTCTGCACAGTACACACATAATAATGATTGGCCCTAACACATGCAGTGTACAGTTGAATGGTTTCAAATGGTTGACTAACTCGCTGGAAAATGTTAAGCAGTGTTATCCCTTTAACAGTGGTCCGCTGGCCAGATGCCAGTTAAGACACATGAGGACCAGCCAAAATTCTCTCCAAGTGGTCCAACTGGCTAGTTCAGTGTTGAAAAGCATCCATATTTCGTTTGAAATAGGGACTAGTGAAAAAGGTTACAGACTTGTGAAATGACAAGCTAACTGGTCCTGCTGGCCAGTCAATCAAAAAGATAACCGGGCAAACCCTGTTAAGACAGGGCAAGAGGATTATCGCTGTTTTGCAAATCCTCTACTGTTGGAAGACAATTCTTCTTGTTCTGCTTAGGGGGTGGTTTGTGGTTAGCCAAGATGAGTTCTGGTCCATGAAGCAAGGAGCTTTCTCTTTCATTGGCAGAAATGACAAACAGACTTAGCAATTTTGATAAGTACTTCATTTGTGACAGGGATGATGCCCTAGCCCTCTCAAAGATGCAATTTCAGGCCTGCTGTGGTTTTACCATAGGGTCAGAATTTTTTGTACAGTGAAGTTTTTGGGCCGTTACTAACTGCAAATATCTAGAGCCAGCTTAACTTGACTTTCCTGTCAGGAAATGAATACCCTCCAGAGTTCCTTGGGCAAAATTATAAGCAAGTGTAGAAGTAGTTAGTTTCTTTTCCATCTCTACCTTCTTGTCGAACCAACTTGGGTCGGCAAGGATGCTGGTACTTGTGGCCGCTAATGGAAACGTTTAGCATGTTGTTTCAGATGAGATTCCATGGGAATTGCTGAGGGGATGTGGGATTTTGTAATGCGTTACCCGGGTGAGTGGTACAGTACCTCTAGAGTTAAGAGTCGGGGTCATAGGTCAGGCGTCTAGACGACGACGCTGAATCCTTTATATTTGATGATAATATCACCCACAGAGAAATGTTTTATTGATTACTTAAATAATGGTAGGATATTCTTTCTTTAGAATTAGCAACTGTCAGTTAAGATTAAATCTGAGATTTGGAGGTAAATGAATATCAAAAAACATCCTTCAAGTGTCGTATGAGTAACCTGAGATGTTCAAATAAGTAATCAAAGATGTTCATTTTTGTGACAACTGAAAAAATGGGTTAAGCTAGCATACAAAAACCCATTTGTCAACTTTTTAAAATATATTTGATCTATTCAATATTATGGCAGAAAAAAGGGTTAAAATTTTGGCTGCAAACATTTAATAATTTTTGTAAAAAGACAACAGTTGTGTGTTTTTTCTTGTTTTCATCGCTGTCAGTTTGCCACAACTGCTGATGTAAACCTAGTGAGTTGGGTTGCAAATTGTAAAATCTTTCGGAAACAGTGTTTGGTTGAATCTGTAGAAATCTTTGATGAGGTTAGAGAAGGCCTGAGATGTGAAGGAGAGAGGGATGAGTAATCCCCAGTCAATCCTTGAGATGTCCTTTGTGGAGGTTGTCTGTGGTCGTCTTGTCATGTAATCATTTCCTTCCTCCTGGTGGACGCAGCAAGCAGCATCCATCCAGGGATCATTCAAAGTGCCCCCCCCCCTCTCTCCCCAACATTGTGTCTGTCCTTACACATGAATCAGTCCAGTGTAATTTCATACGTCATTGCGTTAAGAACCTAAGCCCTGCCGTGTTAACAAGAGTGTGGATTGGTTTGGGTTTGTAGGGAGATTCTTTGAGCGGAGACATGCAGCTTCACTTCATTTAGACATTCTTGTGGACATCATCAGTAGAATGCAATGCCAAATATCTGTCAGGATCTTATGGGGGAAAGTCACAAGACAACAGAATTTTGAGCTTAAAAGTTTAGCCCGTTTTTTTATCAAGGCTTAAACTTAAACGTGTGGTTACTGCGCCAACAAGAAGGGTATGTTGTTTGCAAGTAAATTCTGGGCCCAATTTCATAAGGCCTGTCAGCACAAAAATAAAAAATTCAGGGGGCATCTGTGAATGCCATTGGAACCAATTTTAAGGACAGCATGAGGAAGAAACCCAGGCCTGATATTTGTACACAACTCCTCAAGCTAGATTCCACCTCATACATCTGCTGTGCTGGTGTACTGAGTAGCGCCCTCTGTTGGTAGCAGTCAGCCAGTCTACGTAGGTGTGTTCACTGATGACTCATGCTGTATTGTAAATACAAGCCTATTATTAAATAATGGTTGGGGAATGTCTGGTATGCATTTCGCGCAGGGATTCTCGATACCCATGGCACAAGCACATTATGTTCAGTTACTTCCTCCTCTGTCTTCTCCGCTAGGTTCTTAGAATCTAGTCATCATTTTTTCCTTATGTCTTAGGCTACATGTCTTGATGAGGAATGTCCCTTCGTCCTGCATGGGTTCATCTAAGGTCCTACACAGTTCATTTTGAGTGGGAACAAGTTGTTGAATATTCTACTTTGGTCTCCAGTAACAGTTTAGTGACCCTAAACCACAAGCTATATTTACCATCATAAACTCTCTGAATATTTTGTACATACAGTTTGTTGCTCATAGATTCAGGTGGAGTGGTTTGCGATTTTGTCAGGACTTTCAGGATTTCATCTTCATGAATTCTTTGTATTTAAAATGTTCTCGAAGACGTAAGAGTCTGAATCCATTCTGTAACACCCTGGAGGTTTGAGGGGTACATGGTTTGCCCTTAGTGGCTAGCCCAGGGGACCAGTTAACTTGTCATTTCAGTAGTCCACTCAGCATTTTCACTGGTCCCTATTTCATATTAAAGAGGGATGCTTTTCTACACTAAACTAGTCAACTGGACCACTTTGATATAATTTTGACTGGTCCTCTGGTGTTTTAACTGGTGTTTGGCCAGCGGACCACTGGTTAAGGGAGAACACTGGTTTAATCTCTGTGACACACTGCGACCCATTTTCTAAAATGTTTTTGATTTTTTCCAATCACTCCCCTAGTTGGAACTAAAGGTACAGGAAGTTACAAGTATACCTTGCCTAACAATTCTTGTATCAATGCTAGTATTAGGCTTTAAAGTTATTCACACAAATCTGGATTAGGGGGATTTGTTGGGATAAGGATTAGGCTTGGAGTTTTAAGAAAGTGAATGAATAAACAAATTCAACAGGAAAGTCTAACTGAAGATATTTGCCATTTTAGTGAAAAATAACCCAGTGTAACAGGTAGTCTGGTATAGTAGTTTGGCTCTTCAGGCATTATTGGTAGTCAGGTAAAGTAGTTTGGCAGGCGTTACTAAAAGGAAAGCATAATTTCAATCAAGTAACTTCAAGAGAATGTCAAATTTAATGAGATTGTCATAAATGTTTCAACTGATAATTACCATGGAGGAGTATCTCATTGTTGACTCCAACAATTGTTTACCTTTTTCTTCCACGGCCATCCTCTTGTATTCTAAAAATAGAATGTGATCAAATACTGAATCCCCTGTACTGGGTTACTGGGAACAATAGAAGGTGGTAGACAGGTGTTTTGGCCAGGGTTGTCTACCCCACCTCAACCCATTGTACCCATATGGAGCATACCCAAGTGTGGTCTGCCTGACTGCATCATAACATTATTCATGGGTTAATCACCCAATGGGATGACCAACCTCACATGAGTCACAGAAAAACAGGCTCTCAACCCACAACAAAAATGACCAACAAAGCTTTCTGGTTTCCTGTCAAAGTTGTTTATTTGAGTTGTCCATTTCCTACGAGACCGTCTTAAGGATAGGACACGGGTTTGCTGAATGCTGGTTGGATTTTATGATTAAGATGATGTGGTTACAGTACAGGTTATCATGAAATTTTCAAAGAAGAACATCTCTGCTTGCAAGGTAAAATATTCTAGTTTCCCATTTTTGGCTTGTTTTCTTGTCTGTTTTGGATATTTTCTTCCAATGTTGGTCATTCCTGATTCCACAGATATTTTCCAGGGACAAATATCAAGTGTGAAAATTGTTGAAGATCTGTTATTCAGTCTTCGATTCTCAGCTTTTTTGAAAGTTCAAAGTATGAAAGTATTTTACTTAGTTATCAATGTGGAATCCACCTTTAAACTGTGTCATGAAATCTACGTTAAGCATCTGTGCTTATTTCATCAAGCTTCCCGACGGGACACTGGGCTTTGTAGATTGTATCTGCTGTCTAATTTCAAACAGGCAACCAATAAATGTCTGACATTCATGAACTGGAAACATTTTTCAGCCTTTTTTTTTTTTTATTATCGCCAGGATCTGACCTCATTAAAACCACTACTTTGAAAGGAAAATGGCACAGTGACCAGCAAAATGGGCTTACTTTTGTTTTCTTTTGCTGATCAGTGTAGTAATAAATCAGTTAAAAAATTTGTAACAAATTTTGGTTCAGGTTGCTGTGGAATTGTGTGCAATTTTTAAGTGGTACCCGATAAATACGAACAGAATTGGCAAAATATTTTACAAAAAAGGATAGTGTAGGACCATTTTGCTGAAGGTTGTATCATGGAGGTAACCTCCATGGTTGTATAAAGGCATTCAAAGATACTAAGCAAAATTATTAACAAGTACCAGCCAAGGACAATACTTTTGTATATATGAGAAGTTAACTGGTAACAGATGAAACCCGCTAAGCAAATTGCTAAGCTATGTGACTTTCCTGTCACTGGTCCCTAGCTGTATGTTAATGTCAGATATCAGTTCTCACCGGTAGTCTGGGAATGTTGTCTGTAGCTGATAAGCACATGCTGATAGTAAGTAGCTGATAGTGTGCTAGCACTGTGTATGTTGTCTGCTAGAAACCTGCTGTGTTGCATACAATATTACCTTCACAACTTGAAATGAATGCTGGACAACAATCCAAACATCTGTCGGTCTGCAAATGCACATATTTGGACTTGTTTGTTTGTTTTGATGGCATGGGGTTTTAAAATCTGTCTTGGTTGACCTATATTTTTATTTAGATACACAATTAAGTATAAGGCATAATGACAAAAGAGTCTGGTGCACTTTGTTGCTGAAAGAGGAAACGTTATTAATAGAAGCAAGGTCTCTGTGCGGTGTTTTCATTTGATGTGTAGTATTCTTTCAGCTGTTTGTCTTTAGTGGAATCTGGCAATGATTTTTGTTTATTCAATCATTTCAAATAAAACAGTCAACTGAATAACACAAGACTGCCGGACGTGTCCGGTCATGAATTTGCTGGCCCGACACTTAAACTACTGGCCTCGTTCCTGTGGTCCAGTGTAAAATTTGAGCCCTAATGTATTATTGTAATACTTGAATTGTCAGAGTTAAAAAGCTTGTTTTTGCCTGATCAGTATTCACCACAAGAAAAGTTTGAATTTTTTGTCCAGCCTCCCATAGAGACGTATCCCATCTATATTCAAACTGTACGCATTCCCTCCTATTACAAACCCACCATGTCCCAAGACATCCTGCATCTCCAAGATTGCAGGATGTACTTCCTCCCCGCATCGCAGGAAGCCATTAGGGTACGTACAAGTGGTATTCAGCGAGGTTCTCACCGGTCTGGCCCCCCTCCTTAAGACGAGATGCATATCGCCAGCTGACGATCTGCTCTTATGAACCGCAATCTGGGACCACTGAGTCACGGATTAATCTCTGTCTGAATCTTCGAGATGACGTTGCCACCATCTCAGGTGATGCACTCTGCGTGTTAGGGTACAAGATTCCATCGTGGCATGAGGCAGCGGAAAACTAAGTTCTCGCTCCTTAAGGAATAGGCTGAACGACGGAGGTGCATACACGTACCATCTTACATCCATACATGATTGAAGACTGCATTGAAGCGCATCTGTAAGGAAAATAATTCCATCTCTCCCGAGGATGTACAACCGTCAAGAGAACAGCGCGGAATGATGCTTTGTTGATTTTAAAGATTTTTTTCTTCATTCGTAATATCCAGTCTGGAGGAAAAACTGGTTGCGTCTATAAATCAAGACACTGTCAATCCCTAAAGAGGTTGAGATATTTGGATTTCTAAGACGTTTTCGCTCCTCAGAGTTTGAGACATTTGAAAGTCATCAGTTTAGCTGCATGGAAATCAAAGTATAATGGACTATTTGAAGTCTATTTCGGCATTTTTCCTGTGCTGCTTTGTTTTGGGGTAAAAATTGTTTAAAAGTCACAAGTTAATTATCACAGGATGTTGTGTTGTGATAATGGAATCTTCACCAGCCCCTTGTGGCATGTCACGGTAAGACAGTTTGATATTTCATTGCTGTGAAGTTTTAAGTTCACTGTAAACTGGACTTGCGGCTCTGCTTTAAAAAAAGTATTTCTTTTTCTCATCAGTAATATAAATAACTATTTAGAAATGAAGTTTTTAACATTTTGTATGCTTTCTTAAAAATTGTACTTATTTGTATTCATGTGATGACTGTTCGCATGACTCTACAGTTGGTCATATTCGAATAGCTTGGCAGATCAGTCTATTTCTGGACTTTGCTCTATCTGAGAAGTTGTTAAAAAATAACAGGTGCAAATGAGAAAAAAACATGCATTCTTCCATCTTACTCATAGATTTCATTAATGGTTATGTGGGAAAGAGCAGCTAGAAATGATGGAGTGTGCTGGCCAGCTCGTGCCTTAGATGACGTTAGACTGAATGGAAGTCTATTTCTCATCACCCGCAATGATGAATCAAGGAATATGACTACATCTTCATCTTTGTGGTTATTCATCTCAAGATATTCAGCTGCTGTCTCTCAACCCCATGCAGTTTTATTCCAAGAAATAGATTCTCCGATTGTGAATGCTTTCTTATTTGTCAGATTTGTTCCTTAGTCCCAGGCCATTTTTGCTCGGAGTAGATTGATGAGTGAGCAGACAGTCGTGCCTCAATTTTTGATAGGGAAATTATTTGTCTGGTGTTTTTTTGTGGATTAGGTGGGGATTTAATGAGAATCTTACGGAAAGTGGCAACATGAATGGCTTTGGGTTGTGGAGATGCCTGATGAATAAAGATGGGCCAAGGTTTGAGCGAAGTGACCTGATTGGTTTAGAATGTCCTCAATCAAGATTTGATCAAACTCAGAGACGATCCGTCTGGTGCCGTTCATGTTGCAGCCTGAGGTGAAGTCAATGAGTCTGAAGGTTTGAGTGAAGACCATCTCCTTGATGGAAACACCTTTTGGATTGCGGTGAAGCTGGAGTGAGACTTAGATAACCTAGGTTGTTTTTTAAGATGGTTTGCTTGTCGCCATTTTCATGAATCTGAAATATGGAATCTTTTTGAGAGATATGCTGTGATCTCAAATCTGTTGGGGATCGGGTTCTTTACCCCAAACTGCCATGATCTTAGTCATGTTCCTTGCAGCAATATGCAATTAACGAGTACTGTTTCACACCATACCAGAAAGGGAACAGACTATTCCCTTCCAGCCTCAGTTTGGTTTATATATTGCATTGAATGGGAGGAAAAACAAGATGCCCCATAATAAAGGTTGACTGGATTGTTTGCTCCACAATTCTTGCTCTTAATATCAACAGACTATATAAATTGGAAGAGCTTAATGGGGCTAAGGACTCATTCAGCGGTCTGTAACAGAGGAACTTTTTCTCATGTTATTTTTCATTCCCTTTCCTGGCGGTAAAGAAAGAATTTCTCAAAAAGAATGATCTCTAGTAACTATTATCTACCACCATTTCCATTTTCAAAAGACTTGACGTAAGTGGTAGAGTCTGTTAGCAACTACGTAACAACACCTTAAACAAAGTCTCGTGCATTCCTTATACTGCTTCTCGGAATAGAAAAGTCTGGTAGCTGTCTCCATGGATGAACAAGCAAACCCTTGAGCTAATGCTATTCAAGTTGAAATAACATCATTGTGTTGCTGATTGAGGTTTGGAGCCAGACACTTTGATGGAGGGCCATCACATTGTACTGATTGATGGTCTTGAATGGGCTTTATGTACTTCCAAACTACTTTTGTCCACTTGTGTCTACTTTTAGGCTTTTGTCATACAGCCATCTTGACTCTACAAAAGACCTAGCTTCATTTGAATGATAGGAGGACTAGTTTGTCGTCACAAGTTTCAGAGAAGTTGTTGGTGGTAGGGTTTAGCAAGGTGGTTTTCCCCAATGCCACCTGTTGCAGCCATTACCAGAAAAAACCCTGAAGTGAGAAACAGTTTCCTGCATGTGGGATAAAGTCAATATTGATACGGGATTCAAATTGAAACGCGAATAGACATGGATTGATAGCATCCAGAAGCCTTCACTTCACAGCCTAGCCTGGTCTTCCAGATCTTTGCCGAGGATTTTAACAGCTGTCGCTATGGGGGTCAGGTGTTTTAAACTTCCTCTTTCTTATTGTTGCCAGGGTATCTTCCCGAAGCGGATGAAAATCGCCCTAAAGAGGACCAAAAGTGTTGGGAAGTTTGACAAACACGGGCCTCTCAAAGAAGAAGACGAAGGGTAAGCTCAATTTCTCCACTCAATTTAACGTTATTTCCTTATTTACACTGTATTTGGAAATTTGAAGTATAAAAGGAAAATTGAAATTATTATTTCATGTATTTGTTCCTTGTTTGATATTTTTCCTTGACACCTATCATTTATTCATTCATTAGTTGTTGGTTTGCTCATTAAAAATATCACATGGCAACTAAGGGCTGATTTGCGGACATTTTGAACATCAAGTCAAAAAGATAAATGGAAAGCAACTCATAAAAGCAGGCGAAACAGACCCCCAAAAAACAGTCAGTTTGCTCTGCAATCCCGGCCAATAAACACCCAAACACCCTCCCATTCCCCCGCTCAATGTTGTTAACCCCAGCTGGAGCGCGGACCACGCAATGAGAGCTAACATTGACAACGGGGGCCAGGGGGCGGGAGTCCAACGAGATATGGCCAGGATTGTAGACACAAATGAACACAAGAAAAAACCACAGGTTAATGTTCTTGTGTTGAATTTCTTCAAAGAAAAAGTTTGAAAAAATAACAAATCTTAAAAGTTGAGTGCTAAGGTGTAGGCAATGTTTCTCTTATCATTCAATTTTAATTGTCGTTATTTTAAGTGATATTTAAATAGTTGAAAGCTGATAGCAAATACAAATGTACATTTTCACAGTTTCCGCAAAATACTTGACAGAGATCATTCACAATCCCTCCATTCACGTCATTATTAACCTCGTTCGATATAAACGTCAAAAACTCTTACGCAGGGCTGAACTAGAATATCTAAATTTGGACGCAAAGGTTTTGTTGACGAAACTCCACAACTGTTGAAATCACCGGCAGGTGCAGGAAACGACATCAATATACCCACACCGAGATCTAGAAAAAGAAACAGCCGTGTCATCCAATGTCTACGGGACTCTCTTAAATTATTCCTTCTTGTACAAGGTCCTCTATTCCCTGGCCAGATGTGTGTCACTTTGTAATGAACTTTGTTGAATAAATAAGGATTTGTACCAAGAGAACTTATCTTGCCATTTATTCTTACTGCGGCGGGGTAGAGTTCGGTATTCGGGAGACTACTTAGCTCCGTAAAGAAGTCCCCTGAATTCTGAAATGTACTCTGCAGCAGTGGAATAAAAAGCAAGACAAGTTCTCAAAGAACAAATCTACACAGCAAAAGTATTTATACACACGGTGTTACCACAAACTGAATATAAATTGATACCTCACCATGCAATGCCTCAAAACCTATTTAAAATAGGGCGTAAAACAAAATGGCAACATGGTTGAGGGAGAGAAGTGACCGTCAATCCAATTCTCAGATTTGTTCTGATCTTTAACTCATTTCGATTAAAGAAGTCGAGCTCAACCCCTTGAGAAAGCTTTCTGCTTGGTGTTAAAAAATCTGTTCCAAAATGCAGACAGTTTTTTGAGTTCAATTCTCACTCAAGGGTGCCATGCGGAGAATTTTTGAGGTAAATTAACTGTTTCTAAAATTGTTGTTTACCTTGACTAATGTGGTCCCATTCCTTTTTATTACTTCTTGCTGTGACCAATACACTTGGAACTTCCCTTGCGACCCTTTGAGTTACTCACGTTGCTACAAAAACAAAACAATTTCTTGTTAAAACCAGCTAAGGCAATCATTATTCTCATAATTTCTTAATAATTGTAAACTTTGCACACTCATAGTCAGCATAAAAAGGAAAAGTAGCTCATAATTATATCTGGTCCATAAAGATGAAATCATTGCTGACAATTTCTCTACCTGTTTTGACTTTCCACAGATCAGAGATGACATCTCCACACTCGATCAAGCCAACTCATTCCCATGAGTCATTGCTCCTCGGTCCGCAGACATCCCTGGATGTGTTTGACCTCACCGCCAATGACCTGGTCATCCAACCCCTCCACAGTAGCATCTTGGGCCAGGACCATTGCTTCCAGATCACCACCTCAGTTGGGAAGAAGTACTACTCCTGCAGGTCAGCCAGCGAGCGTGACAAATGGATCGAAAGGTGAGAATGGAAACCACGGAAATGCTCGCTAGGAGTCAGGGGGCTGTAGAGAGGAAGAGGATGAACCTCTAAGTAGCCAAATCACCTGTAAGGTCAATGGCTTAGTGGGAAGTTGAAAGGTGGAAATGCTCGGAGCATTTTTCTGGAGGTGGGGAAGGGGCGGTTGAAACCAAATTGGTGGGGGGTATCTTGAAGGTTATTGTCTAGGCGAGGAAATTAAATGCGGAAACGCTCGGAGCTAGGTTAGTATGGGCTGAGGGAGAGAATGACAGGTGCTGTGTAGTCTGTGAATAGAACAGGTCCATGCAGCACTATTTGTGCTGTTGGTTTCATTGCTTTAGGCCTCTCCTGCTTCAAGTATTTTGTCTTGATATTGAGAGTCTGGATTTAGCACTCATAGGAGGGGGCTATTTCCTGTTTTATGATCCTCTCGACTAGCCCAAAGGTTCGGACCCATTGCCCATATTTGTAAAGCAAATTCCCATTGTCAAGTTGTGAAAATGCATAGCGCTAAATGCCCCACAAAATTGTCTTGGAAAGTTGCAAGATCTTGAAACCGTAAATCGGCTACCTGGGAAGCATGCAGTCCCGTCAAATTGTAGAGTCCTTCTTTGTCAGCTAGCCAAACAAGACATCACATCTTCTCTCACTTGCCTGGTCTTTAGTCATTGATAGAGGAAGTTCAGTACTTCCTCTGCCGTTTCAAGGCCACTCTTCATCTCCACACTGTACCTTCATCTTCCCTCATAACACCTCCCGAAACATCTTGACTCAATTTGTGGAGGAGGGAGAATTTAAGGATGAGAGCCAGATGGTGCTAATTGGCGAGGCGCAATTTTTCACAGCACCGTTCCTGATTTTAGCCGATACTGTCACAGTCGCAGATTCTTTACCTCGCCCCTCAAGAAAGTCCTGATTTTCATCTACCTTTAATCCCCTGTGAACATGTTTCCCATTAGCAAAGAACTCATTACAGTTCTTAGGAACTAAACGAGACTTAAGTTTCTTTAACTGATCCATGTTTACTTAGTACAAGAAACAGTCTGACCTTCTTTGCAGGAACTCCCTGCTTAGGTGTTAATTTGTTCAGCGACGCTCGGCTGCAAATTTTCTGTTTTTTTGATGTTACAGCACATTAGCAAAAGAACACTCACCCTTATGGTGGGTAGGGGGTCGGAAACATGAAGTAGCCTCACAAAAAAAGGGTGTCGTAGCTTTGGATGGTTAAAGAATATCACTTAAGACTGAAATTCAGTGACGCCAGAAAGTCTAAATTAACTGCCTTTGGGATTGTGTAGGGTTTGCCCCCTTTTTCAGCAGGTAGCCTGCATGACCAGTTAGCTTGTCTTTTCACGAGTCTGGAAACTTTTTCACTTGTCCATATTGCATATTAAGTAGGGATCCTTTTAAACACTGAACTAGCCTGGAGCCGAACCACTTGGAGAGAATTTTGACTGGTCCTCGGGTGTTTTAACTGGCATTTGGCTAGTGGCTCACTGTTAAGGGAGAAAGCTGCACTAGCTTGTCTCTCTATACCTTAGTCATGCCACCACCAATTTTGGTCTTGTATTTAGCACTAATTAATAACAATTCACATTATACCAAACAGGGACCAGACTGATCCCTCCCAGCCTCAGTTTGGTTACATTGATTTGAATGGGCGAAAAACAAGATGGCGGCTGGCATATCAACATCAATTGTTTGATTGTTATCAAATTTATACATTGTCAAATCATGACCCTTTGGGAATGTTTCTCATGATTGTTTTGGTTGTGGAATCCAGTGTCAACCGACTCACTACAAAATTGGACTAACGTTTCACTGATGAAAGGTCGTGGCATTTTAACAGAAGGTCGCAATACTCAAAGTGAAAAACAAATATGTGTGGGAGTCCGACTCAAACCGTTTACGCCATTTGCCGTTAAGTGCTAGAAAATATAAATAATTACTCAGATGGTCTAATCCAAGGTAGTTGACGTCATTCTATTTTTAATAAATGTCACAAGTTACGCCGTGGTTATTTTTGGTTCCCTTGATATACACGCTCATCATGTCTGCCGAACAGCGACACTTAGTCATGCCGGAAACATGTCCATCCAAGTCATGTTCCGTCTGGACTTAAAAGCAGCTATCAACGACTGGGATGGTATCATTGTCATCGAAGCCACCCTCTTAGCCAGGAACGTTACTTTAATATCAAGATGTACGATTTAATGGAATACGTTGTTGTTGTTCCTTGTCACAGCATCCGAAGTGCTATCCATCCCGAGAAGGACAACAAACGGAGGAGGGACAGCGTCTTAAGACTCTGGGTCGTGGAAGGAAAGAATGTCCCTCTCAAAAGAAAGTAAGTCTGGAAGATGAACTCTAGAGTTTTTACCACGAAATAGAAACACCGT
>CM021540.1:13299172-13314708 GCA_010994315.2 Pisaster ochraceus | reverse complement strand
GAATTGTCTTAGGTTAGGTAATTGATTTTAGGAAGGTCAAAACCCTACTCTGTGATCGCATGGTGTATTCTATTGAAAACGAAAGAATGTGAATGAATGAATTTACTCAACTTAAAAAAAACAAAATGATATATATAATTCCTTTAACATATTATAAAGTTTCCAAAGCGTGAATGAATGAATTTACTCAACTTAAAAAAAACAAATGATATATATAATTCCTTTAACATATTATAAAGTTTCCAAAGCACAAGCAGAAATACCAGCTGACCACACCACGCGTTTGTAGTATTTGCAAATCTTCCCTTGTTGTTGTTTTTTCCTTTGCAAACTCAGGATTTCCTGTTATAAATTGAATTGGTAAAGTGCTAAGTACTGATTTCCGGTTTTGCTTCGTGAGGATCTGAACTAAATGCTGAGTTATCCAAATAAACTCAACGGGGTGTGTTTAGAGAAGATAAACTTCGCACTCTGTGAAAGTCAATAAGTTATTTTAGCGCTTTCCAGGGGTTTCCTGGTGGGGACAATCACTGGGAGAAGAGTCTTTCTGGGCATGGCTTGGGTAAATATACTACCTCAGTTGGGAGGGTTGTTATCACACAAGAGTTTCTCATTCCTCATTCGGTGGTAATGGTTTCAATCGAGGTAAAACGTATATAATTTATCCCATTGGGGTAGTTTGCATTGTTATCGTATACATTGGTGATTATTGATACCCTCATTTTGCGAAGAGGTTCCCGATTATGGAAGTATCCCAATTGGTGTACATTGATTAATCGATGACGCCCAAAGGGTTTGAGTGGGGATAATTGATATCCCAATCGGGAGAAGAGAATCCCAATTGTGGAAGAAGTATATACAAATAACATGTATCTCAATTGTCGTAATGACACACAAAAGGTTTCCTGATTGAGACCGTTAAGATCATTGGGATCCCAATTAGGAGAACAAAGTCCCATTTGGAAGACGTATTATATCTTAATTGGTGTAAGTTGATTGCTCAATGACACCCACGGGTTTTGATTGGGGGTCACACATCGGGAGAAGATGCTCACAATCAGGGCACCAATTGGTGTATAATAATTGTTGTCACTCAAAGCAGTGTGCAATTAGTAACATATAGGGTTAATCTGTTTCCATCGACTGCGAAAATTATGTGGATGTGCTCAGTTAAAGCATGGAGCAAGGAACAAATTGATTTCGGATTGGGCGCTTTGGGCTGTAAACGCGTTTGCTATGAATGTAATGTGATTTGAAAGATGTCTTAAAAGTAGAGTATAAATTGCTTCACAGTCATACAAATAACATAACTCGAAATGGTGTAGTTTTTCCTTTCACTTTTCCGGAACTAACAGTAACACGGTTCATAATTTTGTAAAGTCCAAAACTAGTTCTGTCCCTTTTTAAACGTAGTAGACGAAAACAAGTGTTTGTATCATGGCGGTAGAATTGTTTATTTGGCTAATTGACTTTTAAAGGAACTTTTGTCATTTCAAACTTATTCTGAAGCAAGTTGAGAAGCAAAATTAAAGTAGGATCATTGTGGAAGTTTTTTGTCATCGAGTTGTCTAATTTCCGTAAACATCTTAACTGAAATGGTGATTCTTGGTAAAGGATATTCTGACCTAATTATCTGGAGATGGAGACAACGATCCGTTACTAATCATCCCGACTCTATTCTCCACCTTGCCATGGATCGGTCGGGGATCGTGATCTGCTTACATACCATGTTTTCCCAACCGTGTTGTAATTTCTTGTATACCTCCCCAGCGGCAATAAAAGCTATTGACGGGGGATCAGGGGATGATGGTTGGACCGGTGGTTTGAGCTTAGGTCCAGGGGTCGCTTGGCACCAGTATAGATGCCTGTGGGGGTCGATTAACGATACAATTCCACCGGGATTAAGGTGGATTAGTGTAGGGCTTAGGTTGGTCATCGAGACACCAAACAAACCCATGCTTCCCCCATGGATGACCTGAAATAATGCCTTGATCTTAACCATCTTATGAATATAAACTATAGCAAGCTCTACTGACATTTACGATCTGACATTGTAACACTATATATATAGCCCTTTCACACGAGATCAATTTAGCAGGGGTCCCTTGCTTTATTTTAGCATGGTTGTAACATTTTACAATCTGCACTCTGTGTGACGGGACAAGAAGGGTCTCCTTCAAAGAGACTGCGGTACCATCAAAGAGATACATATCTCATCAAATATCATACAAGGAATTCCCCAACAACCTCCATTCAATAATGACTCAATTCTCTAGTAGCTCATAAAAAATTATACGACGAAAAGATACTACCCGCTTTTGTTCAGCAATAACATTCAAAAGTCCAAGGTATTCAGTTAAGAATGCGAATCAATATTGTACAGGTAAGTTGTTAAAGATAAGAGTTGGTTTAATGGTGGGTTATCGATGAGGGTTTAGAAATACATGGACTTATTAAAGTGGAGCACTGTTTGCATATAGGGCGTCTGGGTTGTGTACAGAGTTGTTACCAAAACAAATATAGGCTTGAAGCGGTTTGGTGTACCGCTCTAGTTTAGGCCTATGAGTTAATTAACCTCATTTTCAGTATTTTGTGTGCTCTATTTTTTTTTTGCAACGCATGATGCTTAACATCATGCTTGTCTTGCACCCTGTGTGCAATAGCAATAATGGATTTAGTTCTTGACGAGCTGGCTATTTTGACATCCAAGCCTCGGTTTGGGTCCCAAAACGAAATGCTGCATCGTTATACATGGACTGTACTTATGTCTGTGTAATTTCCTGTTTGAAGTGTAAAACACCAGTCAACAATCTGTTCTCGAGAGAACGATATTTTTGTGAAGGCTCATTTTGGTGCCAAGTTCTTACAACTTGAAGCTGTTAAACGGAATAGTGGGCAATTTTTGGTTAAGAAGTGTAGCAGAGAGTTGGTTTGGTTTTCCCCATAATTACATCTCGCCTGCCTTTACAAGGCTCTGTTAGCCTTATGTTTTGTTTGCCCTTCACACCGTACCCTAGTTCTGCTGAGAAAAAACACACAATTTCCCACTTTGAAATCTGCAAAATGTGCCGTTTTTTGTAGATTTTATACACAGCTCGGCAATTTCAACTGATTGGAGTTTGTCATGCATGATACCATGCCACTTGCAGATTTAGATGGTGGCGCTTATTTTCTCCAAAATGCTCCGACTTCTTTTATCCCATTATAAATGCAATCACATGAAGCTTTTGTACCGCACCCTCCACCCGTGACCTTCACAAAGCTATTTCCAGACGTTATTTACGTTCCAAATTTCATTTTTTGTGTGTGGATATTTTAGAGGTATTTGTAGATGTTCGTCTTTGGACACGTTAAAACGGGTGACTTTTGCAGTTTGTTGACTTGTCAAAAAGGTAGTGAGCGTTGAATGAATGTCACTATTATTAAAATATATTTATATAATGATAGATAAAACATTTATTTCAATGTAGGCATGATTAAATACAATGTGTACATCTTTTAAGTGAAGGTACGTGATAACAATGTAATGGCGAACCTATGGTGGCCCTGAAGGGACATCAAACATTTTTTTTAACGTGAATACTTACGTAAATATTCACGTTTTTGCCCCAAATCGCAAATATTCACTTGAATGTTTGCGATTTGGGGGGAAATCGTGAATATTTACGTAAGTATTCACGTAAAAATATATGTTTGATGTCCCTTCAGGGCCACCATACAAACCAAAAAAGTAGCAAGAACTCTAACAATATACACAGATTGTGTGGATGTAATGAACATTTTGTATGTAGAAGAGTTTCATCGTGTCTGTAAACACAAATGCAGCGTGAATACATGCGTGTACATCATGTACACGCATGATACACGAGAAATGGATCAGTACATGTACATTGTACATAAAACAATGTGGCTCATTACACTGGCTGAATCACCACACGTTGAACCGCTACGCGTGAGCTTGATTCCTCTGCTCTGACCATAGTCTGACTCATCAGTCGTTGTAGTCGCTGAAGAACCTTGGCGCTGTGATGCGCATTCATATATGTGGAGAAAAAGGACCGGTGGTCTGTGAAAATTTGTCTTGGTTTCTGTTTTTTGTGAGGCTTTGTTGTTTTCTTTATTTAACTGCGAGCTTGCCTTAAGGTGAACGGGGAAGCGGTGAACTTCTCTGCTCGGTTGTGATACTTCCTTTTGGTAATGTGGTGATGTGTGTATGTATTAAGCGGTCTCATCAAGAAGTCAACCTGTGACATATTGTTGGCAAGAGGGATGCTTTTTAATTGCTTAACTTGCTGATGTCAGAAAAAACTGTTTGTGTTTACCTTACAAATTACGCAAATGCGTAATGTAATGATTTATGTCGTGACGTAATGAATGTCAACAAGCGGCTATATTCATACGTCAATCAAACCGTCTGTGGTCAGAGCTTACGGTACAGTGAACCTACCGGTTCGCTACACACGGAAACTTGCATCTGATTGGCAAATGCAACACTCGGGAGTCGTCCGTCACGGAGAAAAGATTAGTAGAGAGTCGTGTGCTCTTCAACTTCCCCCGAATGAGGTTAAGTTAGATCATTCTCTGTCAGATTTCTGGACGATTGTGACAACTTGATTTTGTTTTTCACCCTTTGGCCTCATTAGCTCGGTAGCGACACTCCAATTAGTTTGATAGTGTGATCCACCCACACATGGTCAGTGCATGGATACAGGAAAATATTCACAGCGGGAAGCAGATAGACGTACCGCCTCAGACCCTCGAGCACCGACCGTCCTCTCCCGGCACCGTCCGGGGGCTTTTGGCCATCCAACTGCGGCAACTCCTGTTTGTGTGGGCAGCACATGTTGCTAAATTTGTGTTTTTGTACGAGGTCGTGGTACTAGCGAACACTTGTTAGATTCCAGCGGATTCGCGCACACATGTAGGTTCCTCTGGGCACGACTAGGCCCGAAAGGCATATTCCTGGGACGCCACCAGCAGGCCGTGCTCAAGGCCATTGCAAACCGTACCCAGCGCCGAGGTCGCCCACCACCGATAGTCGCGCTCTGCCGATCAACCTACATGAACGAGCACACACCGATCTTGCACATAACGCTCCGACCCACAAGGGAATCTAAACTACACTGCTTTCCAAAATTCAGATTCATGAGGGAAACTTCTTCAATCTGAGCTTGGGAAGTTTGATTCGAGAGAGGGCAAGGGTTCGTCACCCGATAAGGAATGTTACTAGAGAAGATGAGTGGAGTGGACGTCCACACAACGTCCGCAGACAGGGACCGGAAGCCAAAAGAGCAGGTGAGTGTACTGCTTTAAACTAGCTATGGATAACCCAATTCGTGTCAACTATGGTTACGGAGCCTAAACTATAATAACCATACCATGGTCTATTTCTCTATACACGAGTTGATTACGTTTTGTTCATTTGTGAAATGTTAGATTTAGTCTTGTTTGCGTAGGGTGATGCATGGGCAATTTTTTGCTCAGGCATATCGTATGGACCATGATGATGATATGAACATAATAAAGCAGTGAATAAAGGCACTGAAATACACTTTATACCCAGTGTAAAATTGAAAATATGTTATTATTAGTCTTACACAGTCGTCAATAATACCTACTTTTGGGAAATGTGGTGTTCTACAACTTCAAATCAAATCACTAGCCGCAATTGTATATTTTATTGAAACTCAATTTCCAACCGACATATCTCAAAATGTTTGCATACCATTCACGTCAAACCACCAAATAGCAATACACACATACACTAAGCATGTAATGTATATGTACGACGTGTACCGTACAGAAAAATATTGCTGCCTTTCTGTGTACCGTACAGAAAAATATTGCTGCCTTTCTGTGTGAACACAAAGGAACCCAAATGGCAATTCTGATCTTAAATTATTTTTTGTGTCACAATACTTCATTGTAAACACGTTTTACATACCAGTGTGTTCTATCAGACATGATAATATACCCTTGCCATGGAACTTGTCTGTGATACAATAAACCCTACACCTCTCTTTGTGTTGGTCACGGTGAACTGTGTAACTGTATAAAGCATGCAGAGGTAGAAATATGGAGGTAATGGGTAGAAACTACAGCTGAGTGCCGTGAGTTTCGAAGTGAGGGGGATGTTTTCGCCATTTGAACCGTCTGGCTCAAACTGATGTAAGATTGATGAATTGTTAATGGGGTTCGCAATGTCAGTTGTCCCTATTTTTGAGTTTGTATGATCGATTGATTGAAAAGAAAGGAATACGTGATGCTATTTTTCATTGTTAGGAAGTTAAAGACAATTTCGATAATGCATTTACCATATTGTGGTTTATTGTTTACCTTAAAAAATTATGTATTCCGATAGAAAGTTCATTACTGAGTCAGGAAATTGCCCGTAGACGGCATGGGTCTGTGGTTATATGGTTTGTTCGTGTGTAAATTTGGAATCGCTAAGCAAAACAATGTGGTTCTGCGGTATCATTGTTCCGTCCCAACTCCAGACTCGGCCCAACTAAAGTTGGGACCAGCCTAACTTGAGTGTTGCAATTTGGGACAGACTATTTAAAGCTGTGATCCAGAGACCGATCTGTTACAATGCAGGGAACCAGCGGCCGTGTTCGTACATTGTATGTCATGGTTGCAGCACCAGATTATGGCGGGTACCAGGCCTGGAATTACACGGAGGCCATGGCCCCTGCTGCCCTGGTCCTTGCCTTGGTGCTCCCTCAAAAGTTTCTGATTCAGACTCGCCAATGGACGTGCTCTTTGCAAAAACGAAAATGACCTTGCTCTCTCGAAGATGAAATTTGTGGCCTGTAAAGCAGAGAGAAACTTGAGGGGGTCAAACATTACTTCAGACAGAAGACCAAGTTTTGTGGTTGTCTATACATTTCCTTCCTCCATGCTATTGTATTACGGTAAAATATCACTACCAGCCAATCCCAACTAGAGTTGGGCCGTCTCAAGTTGGGACCAGCAACTACAGTTGGGACGATTCTAAAGTTGGGACGGAAAATCATTGTCAACATTGACTTTATAAAGCTAATACTAATTACGCAGAAATGATACACTGTGTGTAACACAATATTGTACTTTTTCCGGAGTACAAACTGGACGTGAGGCACAACTGAAATCTATGATTGAAAAAACATGTTGAATGTGTTTTAGGGGCTTATTCGTTTACACTTTGTGCTTTGCTGCAAATCGGCAGACGATTGTCTGGTTTTATTAAATTGGGGAGTTCGTTTTGATGACAACAAAGAACATAATGAGGTTTTGTCATTAGGAAATAACCAAGATAATTAGTTGGATCTTGTTGTCCAAGCTACCATTGGAGATTGGCCGTATATTGAGTGGGTAATTACTTTGAGTCGTTGTGTGGTGAATACATGTGTATTTACCCCCATGTAATGGCAATTGCCCATTGTCAGCATGTCTCTTGTTGTGGGAGACCACGGCAGACTCCCCCTCTCCCATCATGCTTGCCTGAGCGAACAAGGGGGCTAAACCCCTTCACTGTCAAGCCCTGTGGTTGGAAACATATCAGCGTTTCCCCCTTTGTGCAGCTCCTGGGGGTTTCGTAAGGTTGTATTATAGGGCTGTACAAATCGAGGCCTGTAGAAGCTGTTGAATGCCAGTCGATATTCGGACTAATGCTCTCATATCCTCACACGACAATCTTTCACCCCAATTCTATTGGAGCTATTGGAAAATATTAATGTATTTAACAAAATGGCAAGTGCAAATCATTGGTTCTTATAATACACTGTTAAGTGTTTGTTCAATATGTACATTGTTTGTACATATTCACTTTTGTACGGGTCTATACTGTTTATGAGGGCATGGGGGCCTATATAGTAGTACATTGTCTGCTGTCGCAAGTGACACACATTAAAAATTGTCAATTTGCAGTGTATCCCAGTTGCCATATGTTTTGTCGTATAAACAGTTTTGGGTGTGTACACTGGTGTTACATGAGAATTCACACAAGAAGCTCAAAGCAGAAAAGTGTGAACAAAATTGGCATTATGTACACGTTGAATCTGAATCACTTCTTTCGCAAATCAGTCCTTGGTGATTTGCTTATACTTGTTTATACGCAACACTTCAATCAGATATACCCTCATTTTTTAACAAATATATAAACAGATTTCCTGCCTTATCTGGTATTTGCTCTGATGATAATTTATCCTGTTATGTAATATATACCAGGCGAGGTTACATGCTGATCGTGTAACTGCTTAATCACATGTTAATGCAAGGTTAGCAACAACTGAGCGGTGCTTCGTGCACAAAGAAATCGAACGTGTAAATGGTCGACTTCAAAACTCCACAATGTCCATTGCGTTTGTGAAACATTATAAATTACCAATTCCAGATTTTACGACGGCAAACCAAGGCCCTATATTCAGTTAAGGAAGTCTCCCCTGGGGCATTCAAAAGACAGAAGGTCTCTCGAAAGCTTGATAAGTCAATTGATTTGTTTTCTTTTTGTTGTCAACTATTGTTATCATAAATAATAATACAGATGTTTTATATAAACGTATTTCGACACCAGGAGATGTAAGGTTATTTTGGCAAAGTGGTGTAGGGGAGGACTAGTATTGTTTCGAAGAATACAGTCAAGAGCTTTTTTGCAATTTGTGAAAGATTTTAAAATAGCTCTACGGGGATTATAGTGGTCAATTGTTGACGAGTCCTTTTATATATAAGAGGGTTTGTTTTGCGTTTGCTCCAAACTGTTCAGAAATTTTGAGGAAAGGGGAAAGCCGTTCTTGTCAATAGAGGGCGTTTCAATTTCTTTGCGATATATGACACGTCTTCTGGGTTAGGTAATGTTTTCTGCGAGGAGTTTGGGCCAAGAGTGATTGGTAAACATATGTTGTTAGAAACAGTTACTTTTTATCATGTTATGGTCTGCTCAAAAGATACTCTTATGTTTACACTCCACTTAATTCCATGGAGCTAGATGTTTTTGTTGATGCCTTAACATGTCCAATGTGGGCTGTCTTGTCCTTGTTTGCTTAGGTTAAAAAGTTGTGGTGGGGAAAATTCTTCAAATATCCACGAAATCTACACGAATGTTTGCATCATCAAAAACACTTACATTCTCCCTGTTTGTTTGATTGCATGAACTTGGTACGCCCCAGCGTTTTCCACAGGTGGACTGGATGTAGGTCAGGTTACCAGCTAGACTTAAATTGAATATAGATTCCCTCTAATGGTCCAGACTCTAGGGTCTGTGGACCTAGTCAAGGTCTCACAGCACCCCGTCTGGTACCTAGAGGGTCGTATGGTCATTAAATTACCATGGAATCTCGATCATCGCCCACATTATTCAAACATTGAAAATGGGAGGAGCATGGTCAAACTCAAAGATATTCTGAAGGGAATAGCGTCCCTTTTGTATCAAAGTCAAACTAGAACAGAACTACAAAAAAAAGAAAATTGTCGTAAAACTTGATCTACTTTTTAAAAATTATTTGAAGTTTAGGCTTATTTTCAGCGTTCTCCCTTATAGGTGGTCCGCTGGCCAAATGCCAGTTTAAACACACGAGGACCAGTCAAACTTTACTCGTGGTGGCTGGCTCACCCTTTGAATATCAAGTAATTGGACTAGTGAAAAGGCTGACGGACTGGTGAAACTACAAGCTAAATACTGGCCCAATATTGGCTGCCACTGATTTGCCTCAAACATGAACTTCTCCTAGTTGGGGTTTGCATTGTTACGGTAATTCTTTCATGGAATTTTAGAATGAGTGTTATGATAGAGGTAATGAAACAGCTGCACATAAAGTATTCTACACATTGTTCTGTATAACCTGAGGGTATAGCCTCATGCACTGAATCTACCTTACGCAATGAGGCGAACGATACCATTTGAGGATGCAGATCTGTACCTCGATAGAGTGTTTAAAAAATGGTATACCCTTGGTTATTACTCCAAAAATTAAAGACCGTAAAAACTTCCTTGGTAAGGTATACCCTTGGTTATTACTCCAAAAATTAAAGATCGTAAAAACTTCCTTGGTAAGAAGCACTGCAGCTGTTGTGATGTATGCCATTTGGAGAAACAATCCCCTTTAAAGGAATGTAGTTTTAGAGAGAGGGATTCAAACAACTTTTCAATCTGAGAACCGTTTCTGCATGAAACGTTTCTCAGATTGTGTATTCCAATTACGGATTATTCCTTCGTGTGTTGACATAACCGCTTCGGATTTTCGGCAATTAGGTAACTCAAAAACGCTACCACCTTTTGAAGTGAAATTTCCACTTGTTAGTTTATTGTATATACCTGTAATTATGTAGGATTAAAACAATCAAACGGTTCCAAAAACTAAAGGTATACTTTGCCTTTAGCTTCGAAATCCTGCTGGATGGCGGTGCCATGACACGCACTGTAATTGATTACGTGCCTCAGCGGTGACAAAGTCTTGCCAGGGCATGCCTTGGGCGTTTTATCGAGACACGGATGCCTCCCGGCAGTTTTGGAAACTAGGTCCCGCTTCTGTCTTCCCATGATGGGACAAGAATGTGTCAATTATTCACTACTAACAAGCCCCCAACCAAAGATTTATGACCGTCGAATATGCGGCAGTCTCAAACAGCATGTCCGTGAGGAATTCTTACACGTTTGTGAAGGATTGTCATAAATAAAGAGGTACAAAGGTGCATAGAGATATGAAAGGTGTAAGCTGTCTACCTTCTAAAGAAGTTCTTCACACTTTTAGGGTTGAGGGCAGTTTGCTCAATTGTTGGGCCTTTTGATTGGTATCTCTATATTTGCAGATAAAGCGCAAGTTTATAAACCTGTCAAGCAAATAAATAAAAACTTGGGAAAGTCTTGCTTTAACAGCAGTAGTGTTGTTGTCAGCCAAAACTAGTACACTGTTTGTGACTGATTTGCTGATGACTTTCGCTTAGTAGACATTTTTTCAAACAGTAATCTACTTCGTGCGTAAATGGACTCGGGTTGTTTTCGTAATGAAGAGCTTACATGTATGTTAATGGTTGTAACTTCAAAATCTCCCTTTTAACGCTTCGTTTTCTACAAAATACAGTCATTTATTGTCTGTAAAAAAGTTATCTTTGGATTTACTCGCATTAGGTGCCGTCAGTACTGCTAAAATAACTGTAGTCGAAAGACATGTTTTTATTTATCAAGAATGGTTAAGAGCAAAACATGTCTGTGGAAATTTTTAGGTTCCAAGTTTTTAAGCCACGAACTTGAGAGTGTGGGATATTTTCACGGAATACGCGGTGTAGTACGGTTTGTGGTGGGGTTAACCGAAACTTGTCAATCTCCGGACTGTGCGCATACCATGCGGTAATTAAATCAGGTTTATTTTGTAACGCGATCAGAAGTTGCCAAACGTTGAAGTTTTGTCTCGCCACAACGAGGGTGAACCAGCGCGAACGGCTCCCAATGATTTGTTTCGTGGTTTCCATCCGTCAACAAGTTGGTGCTTGCTGGCGGGTTTTTTTCAGCCGTAAATAATTCCGTTTAGGATTTTCGTTACGAAGAAAGGGTCGGGTTTCGTGGGGTTGTGATCTGATATGACCGCTAAACCAAACGGTAAATATCATAAAGACAGCTGGGAAAAATAAGGAGCGTTGATTTCATTTATGACAAGTGTAATCGGTTCATTAAATTCAATCTGGATGCAGCGATTGAAAAGTTGAGCGGACTTTTTTTGCGAATAATTAGGTTGTTGTAAATTGTATTTCCCGTTAATAAGTAATTTTGTTTTGGCGAGCCGTTTGAAGTGGCACAGTTTTAAGAACTGTTGGTAGACACTAAATCGGTGGCGATACACAGCGTCAAAGGAATTGACTGTTCTGACTTATTATTGTTTGAAGAAGAGAGATCTGGATTATTGAATTGCCGCCTCCCCACAAGCAAGGTTAAGTTGTCAAAAGATGTGTAGATCTAAAGATTCCAGTTTTACAATCCAGAGCTTAAGAACCTGCAACCTTAGGTTGCTTGATAATGAAACCCAAGGTAGTGGTTCTTTAAAAATCAGTTCAGTTCATTTGACCTTTGATAGGATTAGAGGTATTTTTGAAATAATTGGAGTTTGAAGAAGTACTTTGACACCCGGGTGCTAATTAGGATTATAATCTATTGTAGATTTATTTTGTGATGGAGAGGTCAAGTGGGGGGCGAACATACAATAGTCAATCAACACTCTTGTAATGGGTTTTGTAAGGTTCCGTTGAGAGGTCGTTTCGTTTTGGGTTTTTTTAGCTGGTTGATTGTAAACTAAAATACAGACTAACTTTTAAAACTTTGTCAACACTGGCAGTTTTTTTTTTTAGCAGATCAAACATTCTTTATGTAACTGTAGATGTTTTTGATTAGCTTTGTGATTAAACAGTTTAATATAAAGTTGCTTCAACGTCTCAAGGTGCAAAAGGTTGATTAAGGTGTTTGTTATTACACTCCAAAAACTTTGGTGTTAAAATTGACACGCAGGTGTTGTCAAATATAGATACCAAAGACAGAATCAACAATAATATCTTAGGGTGTTAAAATAACACCAATGTAATTATTTTGAAGAAATTAGTGTTATTGTTTACACCTTATGATGTAAGTTTGATTCCTTTTTTGATATGTGTGACAACACACATGGTGTACATTTTAACACCCCAGTTTTTGCAATGTGGTTAGAGATAAAAATTTGAATCGTCGTTCAGTAGAATTTGAAACTATACACGATGACGAAGCAATAACAAATTCTAGTAAGGTTTGCTTGCCACCATGTTGAATGAGCCGCGGTGATTCTGAATAGAGCAGGGCCAAATCTCATTAGAACTGCTTCTTAGCAGAAATGAGCAGGATGGCAGTCACAACTTATACATGTGACACGGTCGTTTAGCTGGTAACCTTATTCTGTTAAGCATAGCTTTGTTGTGCTTAGCTACTTGTTTGTGCTTACGGACGCAGCTCTATGAAAATTGGTCCTGGTGGTGCAACCGCCTACTGATCAGAATGCTGTGCTTACGATGAAATTGATTTGTATTCACGTTGACGCTGCTTTTGAAATCTCTGGTGTTGTTGGTGAAAGCCTACTTTGCGATTCAATATGGTGTACCGTGCAATCCAGTCCTTTGTGCTATTCTATAGTCTCGTCTGCCGAGAGAAACCAGCTCTTTTGAGTCGATATGAACTATCAAAAGCAAATAAATTGTCAATGTGTGATTTGAATTATTACGACGGGCTAAGTTTCTACCACGGTGTTCCATTCTATATGTCCGTAACCACGGCACAACCAACGGGGGAGCTAGGCATTCTGCCCCCCTAGCGTACCGGTACGTTCTCTCTCTCTCTCTCTCTCTCTCTCTACGTCTTTTTTACCCCGAACAATCAGGGTGTTTACTTTTCACCCCTATGGTCCCTGCGGAGGACTTCCCGGGCCGTGCATAGGCCTTTCAGTAAACAATGAACTCTTCCACTTTGTTGAGCCTCGGTGAGAGTCACTTTCTGAAGAAGTTAACCAAACAAAGCGAAGGACAATTCAGTTTTCTGCCGTCGTGATACTCTAAAAGGGACTCCAAGTTTTGAAGGATATAATGAAATGAACTTTGTAGTTCGGTCTGTGTTTGAGTTTCATTTTTAAGGGGGAAAACAGTTCAGTCCGATTCTTAGTGAAGTCACCAGCATGCCATTTACGTGTGTTTTTCTCTGATATCAGTTTGTTTTGGGCTGTTCGCACGAAACAGCAATTGGCTTTGTTAGTTGGGTATGAAGAAAAAAACCTCTAAGGGTTTACTAATTCACTTGTACCCTGGCTTTAACAACAACAAATATTTCAGGAAAACTCTTTGTTGGTTCGATTTGTGTTATGTAGATTGTTTGATCAACTTAGCCCAGTGTCTGCCACCGAACCTCTGGACCGGTCGGTGTACCCGTAACTCGCTCTGTGCATCTTGATAAAGCGAAGGTTCCAAATCGTTCATTGCAGTTCAACCACACCAACGTGCGATATACTCTTTGCCAGATACTTTTCCGAAAATTTCAGATTCTTGTTTTCAGACAACTACACTATCTATCCATGTCTGTGGTTTTGATGTAGGCCTGACCTCATATTCTCTTTTGCAAAATGGTATCCGCTCAGCTTTTAACAGTTTACATTCTTTACATCTTTGTTGTTGTCTAGTAGAATACTTTTCATGGAATACAACAAGAAATGATAGATTCTCTGAGATGATTATGATTATTTGTTTCCAATTTCTCTATTTACAGCTTGAGAATGAGATAAGTGGTCTCCAAACCAGACTGAGAGAAGCTCATGGTATTATTGATGACATGGGGAAGCAGATGGAGCTGCAGAAAACCAGGACAAGACAACTTATAGCCGGCTGGAAGATACGTCTAGAAGAAGGGGATGAGAAGGTCTTGAAGTGTTCCCGAGAGAAGGACACACAGTTTACTGAACTCGTCTCAGAGCTCATGTTTATTGAAGGATGCCTGAAGAAGGAGAGGAAGGAGATCGTTGAGAAGTTGTCTAAGAAGGATTCTAGGATCAAGGAGTTGGAGACCACCGTCAGGAAGCAGCAGAGGCAGATCGATGCTCTGAACAAGGCGAACGAGAAGCTTCTGGGAAGCTTACATGACATGAGGCTGGAGTCCCCAGATACCTCACCGTACACATCACCTCATCCCTCACCCCCACCCTCACCCATCCCCGACTTCCATCAAGACCAAACTCATGAAAATGGAAGAGGAGGTCATAACCCCCACATGGACCAATTCCTCGAAGTGAGGTCACCTAGACAGAGGGCTAGCACGGTTGGACTCATGCCTACCAGACGAAGGAAAGGGTTCCCAAATGGTTCAATTCTAGCCCACAATAACAATGAACCACCTCAGAACTCAAACCCTCATCCTCCCCACCGTGTCCGCTTCCAGGATGAGGTCTTCGAAGAGGAAGAACCAACAGACAGTCAGTTAAAGATTGAACCAACAGACTTAAGAATCCGAAAGATCTCCCTACCTGCGTACAGACTTCCCACGGACGAAGAGGACAGTATACGATTCTTCTGACTTGACCTTTCACGTTTGACCCGGGGTTGTTTACCTGAGCCACATTCCTGTGGATATAGTTTATTTATTTTACATGTTCGCAGTTAATATCATCAGCGTGAACGCATGTGATGCTATTGTTGACACAGTTGCGTCTCTTGTTTTCGTAAAATGAAAAGGACAAACTGCAAGTTATAGGGCAATATTTTTTGCATTTGAACTTTTAGTTTGTTAATAAAATAATTCTAACAAATTTTCGTCTGTCTGTAATCACAATTACAGCCGATTTGATACCATTAAAGGTATTTCAACGGGATTGCTAGAGCTGACAAAGCAGTGCACATGTTTTGTGTGATCATCCACATACATGAAATAATAAACCTGTGACAATTGGGCTGAATCCGTTGTGTTAGTCTGGAGAAAAATGGTGGAAAACCATGTACAATTCTCAGCATTGTAAACACATTATCCTTAATAAAATTGTTCTATAGTATATGAACTTCATAATCAGTAA
>CM021540.1:13233302-13247463 GCA_010994315.2 Pisaster ochraceus | reverse complement strand
GAAAATATTTATCCTCCAAAATGTTGAATCTAAGCATTAATCCAAACCAATCTATTCCTCATGCAGTTACAGTTTTTAAATTTTTTTTCTCCATAATTTGTTTCCTTGAAAGTCAATTTTGCAGACATCAAAAGAAATCATCAAAAGAACCATGCATCCTCAGCGCTTTTGTACTTAAAAATACTTTCATTAACTATTTATTCATTTTGTATCTATTTTTAATCTTCTGACAATAAAAACATCTTGACTGGGAGAAGTCCAGAGAAGTACACAAGTTTTAAAAAACTGTCGTCAAAAAGTTGTGTCTCCCACAAGCCAGTGGTCATAAAAATCTAAATATATAAAGACACTAAAACCATTACTACAACTTATTTAGATAAAATTGATTGAAAACGAAAAATTTTTCAGTTTTTCTTGCCTGTATTCTCAAAAATCCAACCGCAGATTTACTTTAAAATAATTTAAAGAAACTTCCACCTTTCTACATATAAAAGGGAGTTTCTACATAGTTTATTCATGAAATTCCGCTGAACAGAATAACAGGGCTAAAAATAACCTCCGGAGCAGTAGCCTGGAATCCAGTAATTTTTAGAATTAATCCATTAATCCCAGAACTGAAGTGCGGCTGTGTAGTGTTTTTGTAACAAAAAATGATAAGCTTATTCAATTCCAAACCTTTGCCTTAAAGTTCAGCAAGTATTAAACTGACAGTTATTTTTTATCTTGTAGGAAATATTTATGGTCCACTGACAGGTCTGAACTGCATATACTGTCGTCTAGTGAAGATTTTGTTGAAATCTTAGACATGAACATGTTCATTTTAAGGAAGAAAAATTTGAGATTGTTTTATTCCTTATCATTTCTATCTGAGAAGGTTTCCGATTCTGAAGAAAATTACTTTATAATAGTCTTTCTGTTTTTTTTCTTTGATTCTTACAGGGATGTGATCTACCGGAGGATGGTGACATTACATAGCCCATGGCTTCCCCCATGACTCTAGCGCTGTTTGGAGTCTGGGTATAAGACTTTGTATATTATATATTACATCTGTTGTCAGATGTACATATTGAAGGACTGAATGCCTTAGTTGGCCAGCAAACTATACGAAGAAGGAAACATGACCAGACACTTTGGAGTTACACCCAATCTTGCACAAGTCCTTGTCAATGTTACTTTGATTCTTAGATGCGATAACCAGGTTTATTGCAGCCCGTATCCCGGACTTCTTTGAGATTTGATTTGCTGCAATCTGAAAACTACTCCAAGTATTGGAATATTGATCAAAAGACTTCTTGGAAGCTTCACAAACAACAAAATACAACAGCTTCTCGTCTCCCAGTCCACATCAGCGGAAGATCAAGTTCTGAAAATTACGGATATGCGTCGTCCCTTCCACAGTTTCGTCTGTGTGCCGTCAGCCATGTCATCAGACGGTCGTACAGAGGTCAGACGTTACCACATAGTTTCCTCTCATCTCCCACTTTGATTAACAGACAACGTCAGAATCTTCAGGTCTTCAGTTATAGAGAGACACCAAATTCTCTTCATCAACTACACTCTGAGATATTCTTTTGTAGTAATCTATAAATAGTCACCCGGACGTCACCTTATTCACAGTCTGTACTTCTTGGAAAATCGGATTTAGCTCAAAGTGTATGTTTTTAGAGATCGATTGGCTTTGCAATGCGTAGATAAGCTTAATTTATTCGACATGGATTCTTCAGAATGAGTTGACTGATCAAAGTAGAATGCATGAAGACGGCCGTCGCTTAAGGAATAAATTTGGTCAAAGTGCAAGCCAAGAGAGGTTTCAATTCTAAGTAGACACAACATCAACCATCCATCTCTCCTGCAGCGTCACTAAATCTACAAGGCAAGTTTATCCAAGATATCAGGTAGCTGAGATGAAAGAAAATCGATTAGAAAGCAGTCAAGCAAGACGCAATCAGTGTAAACAGATGCTCCCCCTTGTCATCCATCTGGAAAGGCAAGATTGTCACCTCATGGATAAGAGGTAGAGAGATTATTTTGTATCTTCCAGAGCGGGTTTGACGTCTACATGTAGCAAGGAGTAATTTCTATGGATAGTTGAGGCAGTGTTCGAATTGGTGGTAATGGCTACGGCTGGATCGCTGCAGGATCATGTGTTGCAGTGTAGGACGTCCGTCGCAGCAACAACCTTAGCAACAGTCGAAGCCATAGCCATAGCCGCCAATTCGGACATGGCCTTAGCATCAACAGTTGAACAATGGAATTCCATATGATGTCCTATTTACTAAGCAGATTTATTTGTAAAGCATAAAAGTGGGCATCCCATCTAGATGATAGTTTTTTTAAGCAGGGAATAACACCCCCATGTTTTAAATGTTCAAAAGAGCACAAATTAATTAACTAACAACAAAATGTGTTCATCCATGATTTTTTTTCTTCAAAACGAGTATTGCTATTTTAGCACCCAATTATGCAAGCAAGCAGGCAGACAGGCAAGCATCTAATCACACAAGAAAGCAAGCAAGCAAGCAAGCACCTAATCACACCAGAAAGCAAGCAGGCAGGCAGGCAAGCACCCAATCACACAAGCATGCAAGCAAGCAGACAGGCAGACAAGCAGGGCAGGCAGACAGGCAAGCAAGCAAGCACCCAATCACACAAGCACGCAAGCAAGCAAGCAGGCAGACAAGCAGGGCAGGTAGACAGGCAAGCAAGCAAGCACCCAATCACACAAGCACACAAGCAAGTAGGGTAGGCAGACAGGTAGGCAAGCAAGCAAGGAGGCGAGGCTTCAATGAGTCACTTATTCATACTTATAATTGAGATGAGAAGTGAGTTGAACACTAGATTGAAGTTTCACCTAGTCGCTTAGAGAATTACAAGCAACTGCAAAAACTCAATGAGCACGAATTAACATTCACAATTGAAGATGACAGTAGTCTTCAATCTTGGCTCATCTCAAGTAGAGAATTCAAAAACATCCTAGATTGAAAACCTTGACATTTCAGGCCGTCAAAGATAGATCAGTTGACCATGATTTCCTCTCAGTAAACCCAATGATCTGCATCACGACATCTCAGATTCATCCTTGGTTTTGTTTTTACTGTTATGTAGATTCAGTATAGATGCACAGGGCCAAATTTCATGGCTCTGCTTACAGTGAGCAGAGAATCGGTGCTTACCAAAGCAGGGAGTTCTGAGCTTACATCAAGGGTATTTCGCAGGTTAGCAGGGAGTACTCCATGTTACCAGGAATTTTTTTGCTTACACAGCTAGTGCAAATAATTTGGCGCTTGCCCTGTAAGGGAAGAATGATGATCCCAAACAGCAGAATTTGGCGGTAAGCAGAGCCATGAAAATAGGCCCCATTTTTCAGTGGCAGGAAAGTTGTACAACTAAAGAAAAAGTCGCTTAGACATTCATTAAAAAAACTTGGCTAGTTTCTCAACACATAAAGCCCATGGCTACTCATAGGTGTTTGCGTAAGAATGAAATTCCTGCCAGATTTATGGGTTCACATCTCACCTCGGTTGCTTGTCGTTTGTTGATTTAGTCACAGGACATGGCAAGTGCTGTGTATACAGTATACACATCGGTGTATGGATAAATACAAGTTACGTGATGATAAATCCCTCATATTTATAAGAGTTTTTTTTTAAAGCATATTCGTACATGTTCATTTTACTGCCTAAACTTTACTACAGTCTCTAATCCTGGTGTTTCGGAGGACTGTAGCCTTGTTATGAAACGATTTTGACATCATCGTTTACACTTCTCAAGAATAAAACGAAGTCCTGTTTGAGTTCAAGCTTCGTTAAACACGAGAGCTACTCTCCTGATACTCATCAACTGATGGGCATCTGATTAGACTAGACTACCCTCCATCTGGAATTTGAAGTCTGTCTTTATTTTCCCAAGCGTATCATTAGAAGCTGTGGAACTAATCATCCTCGATGGATCAGCTATAAATGGACATCTGGGAATAAACTTATTAGACTGTATTGGATTTAAAACGGAGGAGTTGTCTAGTGATTTCGTTGTAATAAAACAGGGTGATGAGAGAATACAAATATGATAACTCTAAAATCAATGAATACTCATTTTGCGGTAACACCATATGTGTATTGCTGTGTAGATTTGTTCTTTGAGAACTTATCTTACTATTTATTCTACTGAAGGTGGAGTAGATTTTGACATTTTGGAGCCTACTTAGTTCTTAAAAAAAGTGTGTCATGGGGCTAATTTCATAGCGCTGCTTAACAGTAAGCGGATTTTTGTGCTAACTACAGCAGAAAAAAATTGCTTAAGCTTAAGCGTATTTCACAGGTTAGCAAGAAAATTAGGCGACCAGCTTGCACATTTAAACCATGGATTTGCTTTATTACGTCATTCATTTTCATACAGTAACCACCGGAAGGTAAGCATGCCTTTTCATGTGCTTTTGGTTAGCAGCTCTGTGAAATGGAAACTCGCGCAGTAAGCAAAAATCAGGCGTTAAGCAGCTCTATGAAATTGGGCTCTGGTTAAGTAGTCTCCGGAATTCCACAAAATTATTTGCTGCAGTAGAATAAAAAGCAAGACAAGTTCTCAAAGAACAAATCTACTCAGCAAAGTAGATATACACCACATAAACCCCTTTACTGATAGCACGTCTATGGGGTTTTGTGTACAAAAAGTTGTCGCAAACTGGCCCACAATGCACTTCCTCCCATACCTTCACTGCACATTTCCGGTCTATCTGTAAAAGGGTCTATGGTGTTGCCGCAAACTGAATATACATTGATACCTCACCATGCAATGCCTCAAAACTCATATACGCAAATATCATAAAATAATAAGGACATCCTCTCCAATAAATTTAGTCTTTTACAAAAATGTTCATCTACCTTTAACATTTTATTTTTCTTCCTAATTGGATGTCGGGATAAAACTTTGGATAATCGATTTTCAATTCACCTTTCCAAGCCCAAGAGGTCTTGCATGCAAGAGAACACGTTCTCTTTTTTAAAGGTTATTTATTTTATACTAAATGTTGGTGATAGAGTAAAATTTCATAATGTAATTCCGTCCACGTCGTGTACATTTGTATCATATAAGAAACAGAAGCAGATGTACAAGTTTGAGGAAGACTTTTTGACTAGTATTGTAGATATTTCTGTGCTGTGGTTGTTTTATTTAAAAGAGATTTTTAACTGAGTGCAGCTGTTTGAGGTTTTTTTTTTCCTCCCCCAAAAAGTTGTGATTTTTACAAGGCTCCTTCTCTGTAGTTGGTTGGTGCAAGTTTCAATTATCAAAAATTGAGTTATTTCAGGAGATATAATTGTATACTTTTTGAGATATAAATTGGTCAAGTATTTGTCAAATTTATGTCAATTAAAGGCAGGGTGTACTTTTGGTTGGTACTCCACAAGTTAATGACCATAAAAACTGACTTGGTAAAGAGCACTGGAGAGCTGTTGATATTATAAAATATTGTGAGAATCGAACCCCTTTAAAGTATAGTTTTAGAGAAAGAGGTAATTTTCACCCCCATAATTTGAATCTGAGAAAAGCCTTATGCATCTGAAAGCACAATTCTATGCAACAACAGTGTTTGTTTTTTTTGGGGGGGGGGTTTTCTTCATTATTTTCTTGCATCTTCGATGACCAATTGAGCCCAAATTTTCACAGGTTTGTTATTTTATGCTTATGTTGGGATACACCAATTGAGGATACTTGTCGTTGATAATTACCAAAAGTATACCTTTCCTTCGTACATTTCAAAAGACACTAAGTGATCTACACTGCGTGTACGTACACTAGAGAACGATCTGTTGTTACCCTTTACATCAAAATGTATTCAAATTGGTGTAAATTGTAAATTAATTTCACTGAAACAAAATGCAAGAGCAGAAGAATTATTCTCCATCCGAACAAGGCAAACTGTTTAAAATGTATAGATTGTTTTGTTAATTATTTGCCAGTTCAAACAATCCCAGTAGATATTTTGTCAATCTCTCGCGAGATGAAATTAACATATTGAATGATTGATAGGTCAAAGTGTTGATGAAATGTTTGCTAAAATGTAAATGGTATTTCCAATGGGTAGTTTCGATGATAATTGTGATTTTTGCTTTCTGAAGACAATGAAACAAATGTTGTTATTATTTCAAGTCTTCTGCACTTGCCTAATAATTTATTTAAGATCTACCGCAAAATGTTGCCAGAATTTCTTTGTTCTTTTTAATATCGTTAACAAATTTTGTACAATATTTTTATGTTTTTTCTTATAGAATTCTTCAAGTTAGGTTTCGAACGATTTTGAAAATCACATCAAAAGTTCCTACATGTACAAAGTACAATTGAACGATCTTTTTTACCATTCAACCGGAAACCGGAGTTGAGAAGAGACGAAAATCAGAGACATGTGACATTATCATTCAGCAATTTATTTATTACAATTTGTAAATCTGAAGGATTGACTATTAATTTTAAATTAACACGATGTGTGGAGGTGATTTTTATTTATTGAAAAGCAGTGATTTTACGGTCTGGATTCTTCCTCAGTTTCCTCAGATTTGCTTTTTACTTGATGCAGAAAACTAAATCATTGTCGCCGTTCATCAGACTATCGGGTACTATTTTAGGATTATATTCAATAACTTCTCTGTACAGTAACAACATTTGGGTTTTTTTCTTCTTCTTTTTTTTACAAAGTGATGCAACGTTATTAAGGTTTTTTCGTTCAAAATGTTAGGCCCTAATTTGTTAATTTATAATTGAATTTTAAGTGAAACTTGCCGGGGAAACATTTAGCATGTATTTTAGAATCAACCTCGTACGCAATTGTTATCAGCTCTTGAATATTAAATAGAGGATTCCTGCGGTGATTTTTTAAGAAGTTTGACTTCTTGTACAAGGTTTCATGAAATCTGGTCTAATTTGATAGTCATGTGACATGTAAATGTTGTTCAGGTTTTTGTTGTCGTTGACAGAATCCTGTTGCTGAAACTTACACATGCATGAAGTTCCTTAAGTCAATTTGATTGGAGTGAATGTATATACTGTAAGTCCACAATTGTCACCGTTTTCACGAAGAGCCGCTTATTTCAAAAGGCGTGTTTGAGATTGCCGTTTTACACTTTGCTTCAAATCTGCCAAACTAAAGCCAAGGTTTGCAATTTTAGACCTCTCATATGATTCTATTAAAGTTTAACCTCTCCAAACACTAATTTCTTTTAAAATATTGGCTAAGTGCCATTAGTAATTATAGTCAAAGATAGTACGTGTCTTTTTGTGAAACCTCACAAGTGAGATGACCTACTTGTATACACACTTCTGAATAACTTGTTTTTACAATAGGAAAGGGCGGGCATGTCACATGATCACGGGCACACTGACAGTATTGAGGTGTAGGCCCCTTCCTGTCATTTTCAGATAAGATACTCTTCGTCGAAATCGCAAGTCTTGTTCTGGTCTCTCTTTTTTATAAAGGGCTAGAGTTTTATGTAAATGGCTTAACAGGTTAAAAGAATTATGACAAATCCGATTACTAAGTGTAGTTTACTTACAAATCCCAACACTTATAATGCATTTTCAGTGTAGACACCATGCATATAAAATTTACAATTACAGAAACTGTTTAAATCAGCCTGAACTGAAGAATTCTTAATGAAAATCAAGCAGAATCATGTTTTAAATTGGGGTTAATGACATATCCTGACACTAGAACATAACAGATCTTGTAAACAAAAATTAGTGAATAAAAGAGTTCCCCCTGATTATGACAAGGGAGGTTTTTATTGCTAGAAATTATTTTTTGAAATACATCAAATGGTATAATCTGTCATAGACTAGCCCTAATCATTCCTGTACTTCTAAAGGCGAGTGTTAAACGAATCCAAAATTATTATAAAAATATGAAAGACAGCCTGCTTGGATGCTATACTTATTCATGTAACGGAAAATAATTATTTGCTAAATGTAATTGATTTTTAGAATAAATTACTCTTAATTAGGGTTACATTGATTTGTAGTTGGATTAACACACTGCATGCAAATTATCAGTGTGTATTATGTGGACCCCCAAGTTCACCTGTAAGGCCCGCCTCACAGAATGCCATTTTGTTTGTATATACACAATACTGACCAATTTTAACACACTATAGTTAACCATTCTACAACCTTTGATGAAGAAAAGCTGAACTTCCTAGTATAAAAAATACTAATATTAAAAGAAGATCAACATTCCAGCTGTACTTAAACAACAGTTTCTTTAACACGATGCTTCAGATATGGTCGCAGGTGCAGAATAGCAGGAATACACAACTTTCCAAGGAGTTAAACAAAAACCAAGTTATCGCTCAGCAAATGTACATTTATTTGATACAAAATCATGACTTCTGCAGGATTTGTTTTGTATTAATAGCACACAAGAATTGGCATTTCAGATGTTAAAATTGTCTTGTGTTAAACATTTCCACAGCTTAATTTCTACACCCTTTATTTGATTAGGTTAAGGGGCTGTACGTGGAATTATGAACTCTCGCGCAGTTACCGCGCGCGCTCGCGCGCCCTGCGTAGGTTGGATCAAAATGGAGGGCGCGCGTGAAGTAACTTGGTGAGAGTTCACAATTCCATATAAAAAATACAGCCACAGGCCTGCTTTGATCATGACGACACAGCCCCCTTTTCTGATTAACCTGTTTTTTGTATTATTTCTGTTAAAAATACTTCAAGATATTTTGCAACTAGAAGTAGTATGTCAAATGTTGAGTATTTATTGAGATACTTTAATATTTGTGAACGCAAAAATATTATTGGGAAATTCACAGATTATTGTTTGTAATTTTTTTTTTTTTTTTTTTTTTTTATTGGTTGAGTGGCTGAAATACTACACAATAATTGTAATTTTAGGCCCGGAAATATTTCCCTAAGCTTCAATTGTAAAAACTGAATTGCTTTTTTTTTTTTTACTTGCAAATTTCTCAGATTTTAGTAAACTGACATTTGGAAATTGTTTGCAAATCTTGAACAATATTTTGTATAAAATATATTGTGTAAAGAATTCAAGATATACTACTTGCGGTTTTATTGTTATTTGTTAAACTTCAATTTACTTACATTTGTAGTGTAAGGTTAACATTGGTGAAATTTGTAATCCTTTCAATTTAAGCTAAATTTACAATGAACATCAACAGAAATGATCAGCAAGGCTACGCCTTGTAATTTTGGCTCAAATGACATGAAACACCAAAGGAACGAACAGCGAGGCTTACCTCTGGTAATTTTTGCTCAAATTACATGAAATGTAAAAAATATCAAACAGCAAGGCTTACCCGTTGTAATTTTGGCTCAAATTAAATGAAACGTCCAAAGGCAGAAACAGCAAGGATTACCCCTTGTAATTTTGGCTAAAATTACATAAAATGTCAACGGAAATGAACAGCAAGGCTTACTACCCCTTGTAATTTTGGCTTAAATGACATGAAAGACCAAAAGGAACAAACAGCAAGGCCTACCTCTGGTAATTTTTGCTCAAATTACATGAAATGTAAAAAAGATCAAACAGCAAGGCTTACCCCTTGTTATTTAGGCTAAAATTATAGCTAAAATTATATTAAACATCAACAGAAATGAACAGCAAGGCTTACCTCTTGTAATTTTGGCTAAAATTACATGAAACGTCCAAAGGACTGAACAGCAAGGCTTACCCCCTTGTTATTTAAGCTAAAATTATAGCTAAAATTACATGAAACGTCAAATGGAATAAACAGCAAGGCTTACTTACCCCTTGTAATTTTAGCTGAAATTAAATGAAACGTCCAAAGGAATGAACCGCAATGCTAACCCCTTGTAATTTTGGCTAAAATTACATTAAACATCAACATAGATCATGCGTTCAACTTTGAGAGGCCCTTATTTTGACTTAAAGTGTGCCCGATATCTAAACCTCAGTTTTATTCTGGTACTGACTCTCAACTGATTTTAAACCTGACCAGAAGTTATTACAATCCAATTTTCAGTTTTCGAACTGTCTTCGAAAAGTGAAATTAAATGTCGGAAATTAACTATGCAATAGTCATTATATAAGTGCACCTTTAACAACAGTTTCCAATGTTTGCACCACATTTAATTGTATTATATAGATTGCACCCTGCAACAAAATCCCATGAACCTATACCCAAGAACATTTTCTTCCAAGCATCCCCCTCCCCAACGAGTCCTAGTCCTACACCCTTCCCATTCATGCCCATGCCCATCCCCAGCTACCCATTCTCCAGCATGATGATTTATACTGCTAGTCCATCTCCCCTAACCTCTAAACGATCGAACTCCCAGTCCGGGGCGGCAGTCATCTACCCAGCTTGCTCATACCCATGTCCAACCAGCCACACCCGGGCCTAGTCCATCTCCCCTACCCTACTCCCAGTCCCTGGCCCCTGTCATCTACCAAGCTTGATCATAATCATGTCCAACGAGTTACACCCCCAGAAATACTACCAGTCCGATTTCTGTTCATTACCGCGAGATCTTGCGGGAGCCAGTTGCGTACCTCTGTTTAGTCTTGGTGCAAGACGTTCGCAATACGCAGTCAATTAGTTGCATGACCGACCCCGAAAAAGTTATTATTCAAAAGACTTTTGGGGGTTACAAATAATTTCATGATGATCAGTTTGGCGCATGAGTTTTGGCTGGGTGCACCCAGACGAACTGTCATTATTTTATGTTTTGTTGAAAAGTTGTTTCAAAACATTCACCACAGACAGGGCATCAGACTATTTTTCCTCCCAAAAGTCGGTCAGGGATGGGATAATACATAAACAAGTTGCAAGCGTGCTTTAGTTAGTATGTTATTTTTTGTCTCCCCCCCCCGTTTTTGTTTTTGGGGATTATTATTTTATATATAACAAATAAGACAGTTCATATAAGTGATGTTAATTTAAGCTTTGCATGGTGTGGAAAATAAGAAATAACTACAAATAGTAATTTTTCGGGTAGAACTATTTTGTAAAATATCTTTTGGGAGGAGTTGGCTCTGAAAAGATCAAGCATACTTTCTAGTTCTCTATGTTTATAAGCATGGAGCTATAACAATGGTTTAAGACGGGGCGCCCTCTCACGTTGCATCATTTGCTGCACATGCGTAGTGAGTACCCGGAACGCAATGCACAATAACAATAAGCTGTCGTCTGCTTTTAAACGACGTGTCGTGTGGCTTCAAATTGAAATGTTTCCATAACAAAACTCATGTAAGTACGGATTTTCATGTTCAGTTTTTGCATTGTAATGTATGAAAATTGTTTATAGGTCATTGGAAGAGTACAGATTTGTTGCAATTGTCTGAAAAAGACAGCGTTTGGCCAGTTGGCAGGAAGTTTTGTTGTGACTGTAGTCCGTGGCGTTAGTCGGTCGGTAGTGTTTACACCCGCCATTCCTAGTTCTCCTCCCGTCTCCACACACTGCACACAGCGGAGACAGATAGAGTGTCTGATCTTACATAGTAGTACGTAGTCGTTACTGTTTGTGGTGTTAACTGCAGTCCTGCACACTAGTTTTATTATCACGAGTTTCTTTGAAAGAGTTCAATGTCTCTGCTCAGAGTTTTTTGTGCCACACACAAACTCACACTCACTGTCCCTCGAGTCGTAGACAGTTCAGAGATATAGATCTGACAGTGACAGTGATGATTTTGTGTATAATTGTGTATACAACAAGTCGGTTCTATTTGGCTTCATGAAAACTGGCAGCAAATTGGTTTGGGAAGAAGATCTTTTTGGGGGTGTTACTTTATGGGATAATTAGCAAAAAATGGCTGATCTTCTTAAAAATGAAAAGAAATGAGAAGTTTAGTTGTCCAAAGCTGTATTTGATTAGTTTTCAAGAGTCGGAGAGACTTTAAAAAATATTTTTAAAAGTATTTTTGAATGTAACATTTAGCATCGGTTGCTATGGGAGATTTAATGTTAATGTTTTTTGAGCGAACTTGTCTTTAATCTTGAGGAAAAATCCTAAAAATAGTATTTAAAAAAAAAACATGAAAGATGCAATAGATCAAGTCATTTAAAAACTTGCATCAGTGAAGATACCTGCTCATTTTGAGCAAAAAAGAGAACTTGAAATTTAGCCCCCAAAAATTGATAAAAATAATGTTTATGAAATGTTGATCATTTTTCAGGGTGTGACTCTATGCACTAAAATGATGCAGTAAGTACTGGTGCCTATGGTCAAGACATACAAAATGGCATTAGTGGGAATGCCTGCTCCATTTCAAACCTTCCCATGGGAGAGACCTCCATTTAAAGCATAACATTAACAAATTTGCACAAATATCAACAACAACAAACACATGGGTTAACTCAAGCAGTTTTTTTAAAAATTAATTAATTTTTAGGTGCGATTTTAAGCTCTAAAAAGCTACTGAACCTTCTTGTTTAACGTTACTCTGGATATTTGTATTTTGGGGGGGTATTTTGAAATTTGTGAGGCTTCGTCAGTGTGTATGGTCACCTTACGTATCTTAAGTCACTATGATTCCACAAGCATACATGAGGCTTCATATGTTTAGGGTCAAGCAAACGCATGTTATAAATACATAATTGTATAATTATATAAATAATTATACAGTTATATAATTATTTAATTATATATTTATATAATTAAAGGCAGGGTTTACTTTGGGTTATCAACTTTATCGCATAAACGATCAAATTCTTTAGTCGGCGCAGAGACCCCAAATCAGCTCAGCCGTAATCCCCTTTTTAGGGCTCAACCTTATATTTATTTGTCCGTTTGGTAATACAAACAGTTTGAGCTGTGCCAAAAAGTCAATCATTTGATTTGTTTATCTTTTTCGGGTCGTCTGTGAATAAATACTCCACAAGTTAATTACCATAAAAACTTATTTGGTAAAGATAACTCGAGAGCTGTTGATATTATAAAACATTGTTTTGGGGTTTTTTTTATTTTTTTTTTATAGAAATGACACCTTTCGAAGTAATGTAGTTTTAGAGAAAGAGGTAAAAAAAAATCACCCCAAAGTTGGAACCTGGGAAAGGCTTCAGGTAACACTTTTTTTTCCCCATTTTTTATTTAATTATTTTCTTGCAACTTCGTTGACCATTGAGCCCCAATTTCCACGCGTTACATAATTAAATAAATTTATATTGATAGCTGTCCCAGAGATTGGATTAAATTTTACTCAGTAAAACAAAGTTCAACAGATGTTTTTACTTGAGTGTCACGATTTCTTACTTATTTCAGAATGTGAGGGTTCAGTCCCAGCAATTATTTGTGTGATACTCCTGTCAATCCGTCAAATATCTCTCTCCGTGAAAATCTTTGAACGGGAACAATTTTAATTTAACAACAAACTCTTAGGGTAACGGAGCATAGAAACTGAAAGCAAGTCTAACCCTTGACCTAGATTCATACAATAGAAACCTTCATGCACATGATGCCTTCTTCATTTTAAAGTATAAAAACCTCAGTTGAACTTGAAAAATTCGGTCCAAATTTGAAAGAATCAAAAGAGATAAGTCTATTTTCTGAGAAAAAAGTGGGTCTGCAGATTTTGGTACGGGAATATTTTGTTTCATTACTGACTTTCAATGATAGTCCATTCGGCGTTTAATCTCAGACTGACATTTTGACTGACGAAAATTCCTACTACAGAAGACCTATAAGTTGTTGAAATCCTGTTACGCCATGTTTCAAATTCGTCTGAAAAAGTCAGGAATGAACCAGAACATCCCCGTATAAAAAAGGATGATACCATCGGATATTTTTGGATATTGACATATTTTGCCACGGAAGCTTAGGTTATCAAATACAATGGCAGTTTACTAACTTTAACTGTTAGACGTTGCCATCGGTGAGTGACAGGAGTGCGCCCCTCCCACAAAGGGGAGACAGTTTGTCTGGCTTGGGGGGGGGGGTGGCCTTGCACAACCAGCCCACGAGACATGAAAAGACAAGCATGTACATGTACAGAGAACAGACAGCTGAGCAGATTGTTCCACTTATCAGAGGGTTAGATCTGGGTAGTTCTGCGTTTTTGTGCAGCGGTGTAGCAGATTTTGTGTACAAAAACAAATTTCACTGCCAATAAAAAAATACACAGCTCTGGGAACTGACCCCCATCTTAGATATGTGGGATGGTCCTGTCTGGTATATCCTGGATGATAAAGTC
>CM021540.1:13139785-13152104 GCA_010994315.2 Pisaster ochraceus | reverse complement strand
AAAAACAGTTTACCATCCAAAATTCAATGTCTAATACATTGTTGTAACTGGTACCCCACTTGTATTCAACACAGCAAGAGACAGCATGGGCGACCGGAGTCACGTGACTCAGTTGGTAAACAAACCAGACAGCCATGCCTGATGTGTGTGGAAAAAGCCACTCGAAAGCCGCCATACTTTTCCACGCCATGCTTTTCCACGCACACAGCGTGTTGATTGCTTGATTTGTTCACATTGTGTACCCACTATGAGTAACGTGACTCCAGTCGCCGATTGTGTCTAGTATGTTTTATAATATCGGAATCTATAAGACAACTTACCCATTACATTGACCACCATAGATCTTGTTGTATTACCAGCTATATTCATAGCAACGCACTCAAAGACACCAGAATCCGACACTTTAGCTGATGGAATCTCTAAGGATTGACGACGCTGGATGTAGTTCGTATTATCGATGTACAAATCTTCACCATCTTTCCTCCAGACGATTGTAGGAGGAGGGATGCTGTCGATAACGCAGGGGAGGGAGACTCGGGAATCTAAGAAGACATCAAAATCATCTGGGCCGACGGTCATATCCCTTGGTGGAACTGAAGAGGGAAATTGGGATAAAATTACAGAGTTTTGTTTTCGCTAAAATGAATTTTAACTTGATTCTTGTGGAAACAGCATGTCATTTATCACTTTTGGAAAGATGGCGACTCTGTGGCAGCCAGTTGGTATGTTCTTGATGTTTTGACTAGCATGCTCAATGTGTCTTCAGGAGACAGGAAGTGATAACTGTTTTGTTGACTGTTTACTCTTTGGATAAACAAAAATAACACAAACTGGTGGCCTGACCTTATCAAGAAAGGACAGATTTTAATGGAAAAACAACAACTAACACAAAAGAGAAGCCTTACAAACAACAAAACCCCAAATAAACAAAAGGGACGAAACATTTTAGAAAGGGCATCTGCAAGTTTCTCTCACCATTTACAATTAACCGGATGTCCTTGTAGCTTCTACCAGCATTGTTCTGAGCTACACACGTGAAGATGGCATCATCATCTCTGATTGTAGATGCGATACGGAGGGAGCCCTCTTGTGTTTGGTAGTAGCGGAAGTCATCCAGCGGCTGCCCATTCTTGAGCCATGATATCTCAGGTAGCGGGGTACCAACGACCGGGCAAAGGAGTGTGACCGCGTACCTCATCTTGACCGTGTATTCATTTTGACTCTCAAGGATTTTGGGTGCAACTTGAGAATACAAAAACAAAATGTATTGTATGTAAATTATTTTTAAAATACAGGGGTGACACTAATTGCGGACTAAAAAGGTCTGAAATTAGGATCCAATTTTAAGAAGGTATATTGAAATTCTGGCATTTCCACCTTTTAGAAATCCCTGGAGTTATAGATTTAGATGAGCTTCTCTTAACAGTAGCCTCAGCAATAGAGAAGCAGATCAAAGAGAGGATTTCAGCTATACCAGCTATTTTCCACCAGGCAAGTTGTGGCCAAGCGGTCGTGTTCACCAGAGCTCTGGTGTTGTCAGCAGCAGAGTGTGGGTTTGAATCCCGGTCATGCACTTAGCACTAAGCAAGGCACTCAAGCAAGGCACTTAACCATAATTGCTTTGTAAACAAATAAGAAGGTAGTGCATTCTGCTCAACCAGCCAGTCCTAGTGGACGATACCCATGCCTACATCCTTACGGACTGTGAAGGGGGTAACCCTGTTTCAGCCCCAGGAGTAGGTGGCAACGTGCCCCTGGCGACAGTTAATTTGGGTCAACAACCCAAATCAGTTAAGTGTCGTCCTAACCTTGAAGTGGCTGTCGGGTCTTGTGATGTTAGGTGGTTATCTCATACAAAAAAACTTTAATTTCTGAATTCAAATAAAAGACTGAAAATTCTCCTCCCTGAAACTAAGTTGTAGCTTTATAGATGAGGAGCCCAGTGGGTCAGCCTAGCTGATTAGGTAAAAGTATCTTGAAAAAAACCTTCCTTGATGATAAAACTTACCCCTGACGTCTAGTTTGATAATCCTGGAAGCAGATCCTGCAGCGTTGAAAACGTAACATTCAAACTCTCCTTTGTCCTCCTCCAACAAGTCCTCAATCCTCAAGGAGCCAGAGACAATCTGGGTGATCCGTGGGTTGCCTTCAACGTTCAAGGGGACCCCGTTCTTCTGCCATTGGACCTGAGGGGGTGGAATGCCGTCTACTTCACAGTTGAGTTGGATGGTACGACCTGACTCCGAGGTGATTTCAGTGGGACCTGCTGCTATGGAAGGAGGGGCTGGATGGGAAGAAAAAGTTGGGGTGAGGGTAGAAATGAGTCAGAATATTTCACTAAAAACTCAAAAATCTTAAATCTAACATTGATTAAACATTGATCATCATGATCAAAGCAGGTCTGTGGTCTGTGGTCTGTGTCACCACATACTCACACCCTCCCTCTGTATTACATCTATAGAGGGCGCCTGTGCAATGACTTGGTGAGAATTCATAATACCAGTTACATAGAGCCATCGCTTTGATCATGACGATAGTGCCCCTTTAAACAATGTTTAAATATACCATAATGTTTAAATGTACCATAAGTGAGAATCTGTTAACAATTTTAAAATGAAATGTGGCTGGCAATTTTCCAGAAAAACACATAATTTTTCAGTTAGTTTGAGCGATGTGAAATTAAAAATCTTCCTCACTTATGACTTGCAGCCTGTAGACCACATTGGTACTGCCTGCAACATTAGTAGCAATGCAGGTGTACGTTCCACTGTCAAGCAGTCTCAAGGAGAAGAGGTCAAGCGTTCCATCAGCTCGGGTCAAAGATCGGAGGTCAAGAGGGAGAGATTGGTCATTTTTACGCCAGGTGTACTCAGGTGGAGGGTAGCTGGTCACATCACAGGAAAGGGAGATCGACTGGTCTTGGGTGACTTGGAGTACACGAACCTCACCGTCACCGTCTATGGACGGTGGAACTAACAGGACAAAAATTGAAATCGTTTTAATAATTTCTAAATAACCGCAAAAATATTTTTATAAGATATATTTTAGTAGTGATAAACCACAAGGGAAAATGACTGGGTAAAATCTTAAATAGTTTTGGGTTGAACAAAGAAAAATGACTATGCAACCCGAGCAAAATATAAACAAAATAAGGAGAAGATGGCTCCGTTGGTAGAGCGCCGGCACATTATTCCAGAGGTCACAGGTTATTCCAGAGGTCACAGGTTATTCCAGAGGTCACAGGTTCAAGTCAAACTTTAGTCTCATCTAATGTTACCGAGACAAGGGCGCATCTGTAGTTACTCTGTCAAAAGTCTCATCTAATGTTATTTTAATAGACAGCAGTCTTATCTAATATTACTTATCAAATAATAACCCACAAGAAGTCTCTTCTAATGTTACTTAGACAAAAGTCTTATCTAATGGTGCTTCAACAAAAGTCTCATCTCATGTTACTTAGACATAAGTATCATCTCATGTCACTTTGACAAAAGTCTCATCTCATGTTACTTAGACAAAAGTCTCATCTTGTGTTACTTAGACAAAAGTCTCATCTTGTGTTACTTAGACAAAAGTCTCATCTTGTGTTACTTGGACAAATGTCTCATCTTGTGTTACTTAGACAAAAGCCTCATCTTGTATTACTTGGGCAAATGTCTCATCTTGTGTTACTTGGGCAAATGTCTCATCTAATGTTACTTCTACAAAAGTCTCATCTCATGTTACTTTGACGAAAGTCTCATCCAATGATACTTCAACAAAAGGCTTATCTAATTTTACTCAGACAAAAGTCTCATCTAATGTTACTTTGACGAAAGTCTCATCCAATGAATCCAATGTTACTTCAACAAAAGGCTCATCTAATTTTATTTAGACAAAAGTCTCATCTAATGTTACCTAGACAGAGGAACTTACCGTTGACTGTCAGAACAATCTGTTTGACTTTTACCCCAGCCAAGTTACTGACGGTACACTCATAGGTTCCAGAGTCAATGTACTTAGTATCAAATATCTTCAAGGTGCCAGCCGCCTCATTGATGTCATACTTGGAGGAATCCAAATCACTTTCTGAGATGGACATCCCATCTTTGGTCCAGTTGACCGTGGGTGGTGGGTAGCCGATGGCTGGGCAACGAAGGGTGACACTTTGAGTTAGGTTGACCGTGTACTGGCCTTGGAAATCTGTTATGTTGGGAACCACTGAACGAAAGGAATAAACAAAAATTGCAAATTGAATTGTTTTGCTGTCAACACCCAAAAAAATTAGTTTAGTTATATACAGTGATGTTGACTTTGAGACCAACAAAGGAAGCTTATCTTTTTAGAAGATTCCGAACACTTTTTATCTGGTTTGGGAGTCAATCAGCTTTCATTTTTGTTTGATTTTCCCGCTCAAATTTGCCCTTGCTGCACAGCGAGATATATAACAAAACTTACAATACACAGTGAGGCGGATAATCTTTGAGGCTGACCCAGCATCGTTTCTAGCCACACAGATGTAAGTTCCTGTATCCAGCTGGTTGGCACTGTTCACCTACATACAAAGACAGCAATCATCTCAAGTTATATTCAACACTACACAACTCAAACAAAGACACGGCAGTTCTTCCTACTGCCTCACAACTTCAATAGAGGAGTTAAGGAAAGCAGTCATGGATAGATACAACACATCGTGCTATCGTTTTCTTAGTCTTGTTCCCTCTGTGACATAGCAATAATGAATACTGATTTCAACAGCACCAAAATGGAATCAGACTATTTTCACCTTTCAATCTTGATTTGCTTTGGTTTGAATGGGAGAAAAACAACATGGTTTTCTCACGATAAAGGGAGGTTGACGTTAGTTTGTGGTTGTGGGCGAGTGCCTCACACCTTAATGATGGCATTGAATAAACAAAATACAAGATAAGGCAGTTCCAGTTAATCGTGTTACACTGTTACTCACATTGTAGTATTACTCATGTTACACAGATACTCACATTACATATTTACTCATGTTACAATGTTACTCACATTACACTCTTACTGACTTGCATGATAACTAATGTTACACTGTTACTCACATTACACTCTTACTGACTTGCATGATAACTAATGTTACACTGTTACTCACACAACACTATTACTGACTTATACAATACCTCATGTATACAGATACTCACATTTTATTTTTACTCATGTTACACTGTTGCTGACTTGCACATTAACACATGTTACACTGACCATATAAATCATATGAATGACTGAAACGTTGTAACAGTACAAACTTCCAACAAATCAAGTCACAAAAATCATCAAGAAAACCAGATTTCTGATTTCTGTGTTTGGCTTTAACTCAAGTCACTAGGGATGGTGCCAACAGGCCATGAAGGGAATCAATTCTAAAATGTGTGTACTGACCCGAAGTGATCCAGTGTCCATGAAAAAGAGTTGAGAGTTTTGCCGCAGCTGCACTCCATCTTTCTGCCAGGCTACCTGTGGTTGTGGTACTCCAAATGCTTCGCAAGGCAACTCAATAGAGTCACCTGTTAAAACAGTCAGATCAATGGGACTGCTGGGCTCGATGCTGGGGCGCACTGAAAAATAAGTCAAGAATTTTTAGACAAACTAAAACTTGGTAAAGAGAATTAGCTGTTGCAAACTTGGTTGCTTGCCAACCAAAAGGACCTAAGGTTATAATTTAAAAATTGTCAATGGCCTGAAGTTTCGACCCTACCAGAGTTTTTCTCAGAAGCTAAATGACAACACGACATACACTGAAAAGTAAGCTACTGTAACAGAAGCAGCCGAGAGAAAAGAAGTGAACAGCGAGAGAGAAAGAGAGAGGCTGAGTACAGGCAGAAGAAGCGAGGGATGAACAATGGAAAAAAGGGAGAGGGGGTTAGCGAAGCAGTTGGTATTACCACAGGAAGCTGGAAACACAGAGGAAGACGAGCAGAGCATACTGTTCGAAACGTCGAGACCAAACCGGCTCTTTTCAGAGCCAACACTCCCTCAAAAGAGATTTTACACATGGTTGTACCCGCAAGTTTACTATTCATATTTATATTTATAGTTACTCTTACAGAGGAAAAAATCAAAGATGGGAAGAGGGAGAAAAAGTAACTAGTTATTGAAGGAGACAGACTAAAACTTTGAAAGTTTCTACCAAAAAAAAACCTGGCTGAGGCAACCTTTCATTCACCGAGGAGAGCATATCAAGAGTCTATAAAACAATTTCTCTTTAAAGTTACAAAAGCAGACTTTAGGTCCTGTGTACTAGGATTGGTAGTGCAAGTGTCCTTACGGACTGTGAAGGGGGTAGCCCTGTTTCAGCCCCAGGAGTAGGTGGCAGCCTGCCCCTGGTGGCAGGTGATTTGGGACAATAGCCCAAATTAGTTAAGTGTAGCCCTCACCTTGAAGTGGCCGTCCAGCCTTATAATGTTAGGCAATTTCTCATAAAAACAAAATTTAAATCAGACCCCAGAACACCTAATCATGGAAGAGCAGGGGTTAACCCCGGTGTTTCTGGTTCACATAGCAAGCACCCTTGTTTACAGGTTTCCTCAGACTTGCGAGCTCTAGTGATTAAGTTCACTTATGAGTCATCCTCAACTTGACAACCAGAAATATATATAAACAAGCTGACTTTATTAAATGGGGGTTTGAAGGCTTAATACCCACCTTGAACACTCAGGAAAATTGTCTTGGTTGTATTTCCAGCGATATTAGAAGCAATGCAAACATAGCGCCCCTCATCATCCAGTGTGACTCGCTGTACAGTCAGTGTCCCTGATGAGCTGACCACATAGTTGGGACCATTGTTATATAACTGTTGACCATCTTTGACCCAGTGGATTGTGGGTGGAGGTAGACCCTGGGCATCGCAGTCCATGGTTACCGAGCCACCGAGGGTGATGTTTAGGGTTGGGGATAACAGTCTGTCATCAATCGTTGGTGGAGCTGCAAATAAACGAAGTTGTCATGAGAAAAACAAGAAATTCATTTAATAGATCTTAAATTTGCATCTGGATACAGAATATTATTTGGTTTTACCCATACACCAATGTGTGTAAAGCACTGAAGGAATATATTGTTATTCCAATTTCATAGATCATGATATGAAAGAGGTCTTCACATTAGCACCTTCAATTATAGCTAAGTGGTTTACTGTATGTCAGTCAAAGACAGAAAGTTAGAACCCTGCATTTCCTTCAAGATTCTCCTTCTGTTTTGTCAATCTCCACATGGCAGTTCACTGATCTACATTACTGACTTCATCTCAAGATATCACCCAACAAGAACTCTTCGTTCTACAACATCTCTCCAATTGTCCGCACCCAGAACCCATCGGTCTTGGGGTGACCCTTCTTACTCCCCTGCTGCACCTGAACTCTGGAACAATCTTCCTCAACAATAGCCCCAACTAGAGTCCCTGTCAACTTTCCAATCGTCACTCAAAACTCATCCTTTCCGTACTAGTTATTCTGTTTAATTGTTTTTACTGTTTAAAGCACCAACCCTGCGAGCCACGCCCCCCAAAAAAAATAATAATAAAAAAATAAAAAACAGACTACTTGCGCCTCATTGGAAGGCATTTTTCATTATAGGACAATTAAGTTTGTTTGGGGTGGTCCCATGGTAATTACCATGCTATAAAACTTTATAAGTAGCTTCAAGGTTCGTATATAAATGCATCTAGGCAAAAATCTGTACATGTTTCAGTTGTTGTGTACATTGTATGGGTTTTTTGTGTAGACATGTCAACGGGGACTGCCACCAGCAAACTTCAAATGGTCATGATGGTCTGTTAGAGAAATCAACCCCATGTATGACTTGACTCAAAGAGGGGGTTCTTATAGAGGGTGTAATATGATTGATTTAGACCAAACAATTCTTATGTTATGATAGAAACACAAATATTTGCCTTCCGCTTCCGTCGCCTTGCTTGGCGCAGGGTTTGCACCACGAGTGTCATGCCTGACGGATACCAGCGCTTGACGGATACCTGCGCTTTACAAGTGCTCATTATTACTATTACTAGAACCCTCACTTTGAGTGTAACTTACCCAGGACATAAAGTGATATCTCAATTTCATCGGTGCCTGCTTTGTTAGACACCATACATGTGTACGTTCCAGCATCATTTTCTGTAGCAAATCGGATCACCAGTGTCCCTTGGTCCGTCACGTATTGGTTTAACTCATTGGAGGAGATCGGGGAACCGTTCTTGAACCAGTTGACTGTCGGACGTGGATGGCCGGACGCCGGACATTGAAGGGACACAGACTCACGGTAGATGACGGAGTAGCTGGTGTTGGTTACGTCGATTGTGGGTGGCACTGTAAAGAAAATCTTTATATTTGGTGGAGAATTCTCAGAATTTAGGGGGTTTACATTGTAGCAGGTCGACTCTTTTCAAGTGTTCACAAGGTGGCTTCCCATCCCACAACCTTTAAAAAACCTTAGCAAACGTACGAATAAACAAACATCCCAACACTCCAATACAATTTGAAAATTAAGAAGTTTTTAAATTTCATTTAATTTCATTTATTCTAGTTGTGAAGCCAAGGGCTCTCAGAAAAGCAAGCTTAATCACTGCACTAGCCAATAACCCAATGGACAAGGGAGGAAATTGCAGTTTTAGATGTGGGAGGAAAAACCCTTAGAGAATTATTCTCTGAGAAATCCCAGGCAGTCAGGTAGGGACTGAAAACCCAATCCACATAGCGCCCCAGGCTTGATTCGAACCAGGGTCCTAGAGGTGGAAGGTGAGGAGAGTAACTCTGCACCAACCTGACCACTCAGTTCTTCTGCTTAATCAAACAAGTTCTTCACCTATTTTGACGGCTACTACGATTCTTTTAAGGCCATTTTGAAGCAGAAGTGTGGGGGTGACTGATAAACAATAAGGCAATCAGAAACCATTCTGAGACTTCACAGGTCTAGATATTTGTTATTAACTTTTATTGGACTTGATTTATTACCCTTAATGGATATGAAATCCGTTTTATCGTGTGTTTATCAGTATAACTTCCAAGTCCCAATTTGCCTTCTTGAGTTTTATGTTACTTGATGGCAAATTGTATTTGGTGAATGGACTTTTGATGGGCATAAATGTTGACCAAGATGTTGGCCTCTTGAATGAAATGGATGATAAGATAAACTGATTTTGGTTTTGGAGTAGTCTGTTTAACTGATGAGAGAGATAGCTTACCATCAACTGTCACTCGAGTAAAGAGTGTGTCATTGCCTGCAACATTACTAGCGACACATCGGTACGTTCCAGCGTCGTCAAGCAACAGAGGAACGATCATCAAACTGCCGCTGTCCAGGAAACGGAAGTGACTACCGTGCCGGATGGGTTTGCCCTCTTTATACCAGTAGATCTTAGGACGTGGGTTACCAATGATGGCGTTACAGGGTAGGGTGACAGTGGTGCCTACATTAGCAGAGACGTCTGGACTATCGGCAATATCAGGGCGGACTGGGGTAGAACAAATTGGTGGAGAATTTTGAAATACAAATTGATCAGGTCATAAAAGAAGCTGCATATCAATCCAATTCTAGATCTTGGGAAAAAAACATCTTAACTTGAGGGAAATGTCTTAGCAAAACCCCAGAAAGGAATTTTGACTTTGTCGTAAGAAAGTTTCAAGATGAAAATGGTTTTCAAATGTGTACTTGTGTGTTTTGATCTTTTCAGCAAAAACGAGAATGTACCTGCAGTTCGTCAAATCACAATAACAAAAATATTTTGAAAAGAACTCATCCATGTTTTTAAAACCAAAGTGGCTCAAAATCAACAAAGGAAAAAGGAGTTGTACAAATACAAGAAATAAAAGAATGAAACAATGTATTGTAAATTTATGGTTACTCAGGTAAACTTTTCTCAAGAGCACATTTCAGATTTAATTATCACCATAAGGATCTTACGTTATCGCCAGAGAGCAACAAACTCAAAACATTCCATTAGACCAAACAAAGCAAAAAAGTATAATACAAATACAAGAAACAAAAGAATGGAACGATGTATTGATAATTTATGGCCACTCAAGAAAGCTTTTGTCAAGAGCACTTTTCAGATTTAACGACCACCAATAAAGATCTCCCATTATCGCTAGAGAGCAACAAACTCAAAACAATCTGCTGGACCACACATGACTGGAACAAAATCAACAAACTACAATATCGTCGTTAATCATTCCCTATTGCACTGTCAAGAATTTCTTATCTTGCTTGTGTCATGTCCTACCTCCCTGGTTTCTTTACACCCCTAAAATGATTTTTTTATCACCTCAAGACACTTTTAAGTGAGGCTATTAGCTTGGTTTCAAAACGATTCCAGAAAACTTAATCTATTTTTTCAAAAACTACAATGAGGTTGTGCAAGTCGCTGTCCCAGTCCCCTGTAGGAAAAATTACTATTTTGACACGGCATTGCAAATTCAAATGATAATAATAATAATAATAATAATAATAATATTGACAGGGATGTGATAGGCTGTTGGAAAAAAAAACCTGAACTGTGAGAGTAATTAGCGCAAAAGCTTGCGAGCGCGAAGCCTACTTATATATATAAATTTATCTTTGGTTTTAAAAGCTCTACTCTGCAATCTGGGGGCATTCTATTTGGCTTTATCTTCACATTTTTATGAATTTGATCTTTATTTTTATTTATGAGAGAGGAACAAGTCAATAGGTAGTTATCTGAACAAACATTCATTTGAAGTGGGGAGTTGTTCAACTTACCGAGTCCAGTTATTCGAATCTGAGCCGACACTTCATCTCGGCCGTGTTTGTTTACAGCAACGCAGACATAGGTACCTGCATCATCAATCACGATGTCTACAAAAAAACACCAAGTAAATACACAACCTTATTCTCTCTAAAATATATATTTTCAAAATATTTCATTTCCAATTAAATGTTATTGATTTCATTACACATCGACCAGCAACAGTGCCATTAAAAGGATGGGAAACAAGAACAAATGTTCAGTTATAGACATGGGAGGAAAACCCCACAATCAGGTAGGGACTGAAAACCCAATCCAATTGCAAGGCTCCCGTCTGAGGTGGGATTTGAACAGTGGAGAAAGACAGGGAAAGATCACTGAGCCAACCTGATGTCAATAAAATAATATCATTAAGAAAATGTCCTAGTGACAGACACAAATGGATGAGGGAATAATTTTGATTTTATAAATAATTTTTCGACGACATTCTGTTTATCAAATTACAAATATTGACATGTACCTCTAATGAACAAGTTAATCCCCATTGTTTTCTAAAAGACAAGATTCAGAGATGAGATTTGCAGAATGTGGAAATTCCTAAAAAATGGCTTGAGGGGCATAGGTTCCTACTTATGCTAGACCCGGAACATCCTAGATGTGATAAAAAAAAGGCTTGAGGGGCATAGGTTCCTACTTATGCTAGACCCGGAACATCCTAGATGTGATAAACTTATCAAGTAATAAACCACAAGAGAAACTGACTTGGCAAATTTTCAAATCATTTTGCGCTGAACAAAGAAAAATTGACTGAGCTGGACGTGAACCTGCGACCTGCCGATTAACGTGCCGGCACTCTACCAACTGAGCTACCTAGCCCTATGTTGGCAGCTTCCCTACAGACCTTATGCATTGATGTCATCAAGCCGCTTTCTTAGCCGTAAACCAATGATGAAACAATTGAAACACAAAGATTTGTACGCACGGCACACCAGATTGGCCAATGAACAACCTCTAGGCGAGGGCGCCCTTTTCAAATGACACCATGAGCATAAGGTCTACTTTGTCAATATCTTTGTGAGAAACTTTTCAGCTTTTTGAACCATAACAAGTGTCCTGTTATCAATTATCAACCCAAACTGGTTGAGCTTTTTGTACCGCTTATAAGAAGATTTCCGTCGTTGTTTGTGAAGATCCTGGGGTTACTGATGATGGGGTCACCTCCGACACGTCTCCAGCTGATCTCTGGTTGTGGTGTGCCTCTAGCTAGACATGTCATGGTCACATTGTGGCCGTATTGTACGCCAATGTCCACTGGGATGGTCAAGATGGTCGGACGAGCTGTGAAAATAATACCATCATTTTGGTTACTCTTAATGAACTTTTACCCCAAAATCAAAATCAATGAAGGAAGGGAGAGGTAAAGCCAGAATTGTATGTGTCTGTCTACTATGTGAGTGAGTTGTCATCAATATCAACTCCGCCATACAACATTTATTTTGAATAGTTTATGCAATAAAGTTAAATGGAAGTGTAATCATTGCCTGGTATACATTTTTATTCACTCCACACAAAACATTAACAAGGCTTAACAAACAATGATTC
>CM021540.1:13088506-13106611 GCA_010994315.2 Pisaster ochraceus | reverse complement strand
GACTGTGATCTAGCCATACTCTTCCTCTCTTAGCCATTGACTTGGCTTTAGAAACAACCACAAGAGACAAATAAGATGCACCACCACCTGACCTTGTCTGACTGTACAAAAGCAGACAGTTCGCTTTATTTTTCAATTCCTGCCATCACTTCCAGGGTTTGTCTAGTTCCTCTGACCTTGTTCTACTACAGTTCATATATGACTAGATGAAGGTTTGAATAAATTGCAAAACTTCCTTTTTCTAGAGCTTGTTTGTTTGTCCGGTAGATTTTCAACTCTGTTCCCGCCGCCTCTGAACAACAGCGTAACCATTTCTTTTCTTCTTGAAAGCTTCTTGGTTCGTGGCGGGAACAGTCTCATGAAGGGGAAATTGTAATGATCTGTGCAGATTACCGGTTAATAATTCTCACCACTCCCCTTGCTAAACCATTGAAATACAATACATAGTACATGTACATGTACAGTTTAGTTATACATGTGGTTCTGAACATCTGTTTTGGACTTCACTTGTATTGATGAAATGATCTCTAAAACCATGTTACAGGCCTTAACAATGTGCAACACATACACAACTTACTACATGAAATACAAAGATGCACATTGCATAGTGTGCAATAGTAATATGTGAATGTAACACTCATAGACTGAGCTCCATGTTTTATAACCAACTCAAATCCTTTAAAATCCAACTCTAACTTTCCTTGACATTGATGGATCACATACATGTAGAGCATGGATTGCAAAGATAAGGCTGAGTCAATCTCCTCAGAGTCAGAGTCCAAACTTCATGATGTTCTGACTGGGGTGGGGGTGGGGGTTGCAATTGACTTTGATTGAATTTTTGATCTTGAGAATAAGATTGAATGATACTACTTCACACTCTACCTCCATGCTGTAACAGAATACTGTAATAGCAGACATAGGTTGTGAGCAGTTCATTGCAAGCACTGCCTGTGGTGCAGTGAAAGGAGAAACATGTCTAAAATGACCTCAAAAAGGAAGCGCTTTAAAAAAGGTCAAATTTTTCTCTGACTTTGGTTGGAAAACCATCTGGAAATGGTCAAATACATACTCAAAGTCAAACATGTTTTTCCTATTACTTTATGATAAAATGTCTTACTTAAAATATAGCAAGAAGGGTTGGGGGAAAACAAAACACTGCAAAGTCGTTATTCATGGATTACATCTGATTAGGTTCAAATATCAACATAGTGTGACCTGAGGAAAAAAATAAATAAATATTTCAAGTCGGCAGTTAATGCGTGACTCCAGGCAGACATTCATCTGACGATCTGACAAAATGCTTGCGGTCAAATTGCTTGTGTATTTACGATAATTCTCCACAAGCCATTTTAATGAATATAATTATTCCCAGCTGGTCGCTTGGGCCCAATTTTATTGTGGAAACTTTGTTTAACACATTTCGAACAAGAACAAATAAGCAGAGAGCCTGACATTTTTAAACATGACGTGGTATTTTGGCTGGTAACATTTCTAAGGCAGCATTTTCTTTTGAGGACTTGGCAAACTTTTGTGAAGTTGGACATTTTGTGGTTTAACAGCAGTCTTGCTGCTTTGAAGACCAGTTTGTAGCAACACAAGTTTTATTAATGAGTGCCCAAAATGAAAGATTTAGAGGACCTGAACTTTGATGGAAGCTGATATACGGCTTTACTGCACTTTCATTTTTAGTTAGAAATTGGATTGTATAAAAATAACTGCATTTATAAACCCTCGTATTTGATTTAAGCAATCAATGTGCAAACTTGTGTTTCAAGACAACTATTAACTAAGTGTGAAAAGTTCTTCCGTTTGCTCTGCCATTGATTACTCATCATAGGAAGGTTAAATTCTGTGTATTATGGGAATAAGAAAACATCTGTTTGGGGTAAATCTAGCCATTTTATTGCTTACAGCTCCTTTTGTTACTGGAAAAGGAACTTTGTGTTCATGGAAGAAGGGCATTTCATCTGGGAACATGAGGAGTGTTGTTCCATCATTGTTTAAAGAAATAACATACAGATGGCGTTCATTTGTGTGTATGAATAAAATGAGTTTTTATTGTTTTTCTTTTAGTCTTCCATTTTCACTTTAAATGGGAAATTCATCAAAATCTGTTTTTCTGAATTAGGGAATAAAATTTTACAAAACACAGCTATTGGAAAAATATATACTTGTCCCATATTCATGATATTAGATTTATGACTTTGACTGAATAAGTAAAAAATGGCGGTTGGACGACATATTTTTAGCATAAATGGATTTCAATAACTCACTGAAGGACATTTGTATTGGTCATAAGAACCAGATGTTTACCATACTGATTGCAGACCATGGTCGTAAAAACCATTTCCTTGGTAAAGTTTAAACTTTATTTATGTGTGTGTGGTAATATTGAGGGGAAGTACAGCTGTTGTAATTCGTCTTTTAGCGCAACATCTGCACAAATAAATAAATGTTGTAAATCTTCAATTTTGACGACTTTGGTTTAAGTTTCTATAATAATATATTTTTATAACACTTATGATGGTGGTTCAAATTTAACCTGGTTATGGTTTTTAATATTGTCAGGATTGCTTACATTTAGGATTTATTGATAAAAATCTGTGCTTTGGTTGAACTTGTATTAAGGTCAGCAGAAAGGATTTGAAATTCAACCATATGAAAAAATGTTTTCGTTTAAAAAGTGAAATATAATAATTATTATTTTCTACTCCGAACATTAATTCAATTGTGCTTACCAGGGTCGTGGAACGGCACAAGTCCAAAGTTGTACAGTGGCTTTTCTCTTCTCGACATGGCTGTCTCCAATATATTTACGGCACCAACAATAACTTGAACTAAATCATCGAACATGGAGCCCGTGCTATCGAAAACGAAGGTGAGCGAGGTCCCCGATGTCTCCGGCACGGGAATGGGCGACTCTCTCTGATTGAACGAGTCGCTAAAGTCATCATTGTCAAATCTTAATCTTGGTTCTTCATAACCAGGTATTTGGGAGTTCACTCCAGTCAATGGTAAATGGCATATGGTTATGATGAAGAACAGAATGTTCAACATGCTCATGACTGAGCCAGTTGAAGTTGGGAATTGTCCCGGCATTGTTGTCAAGTTCGAAAGAGACCGTCGTTTGACAGCCCTGTCAACTTGAAGAAAAATAAGACCCAGTTGGCCTGAAGTTTTTCAAAACAATATCGTCTTGTTCATTCACAAGAAGGTGCAGCACAACCAGCACTAAAATGGCACAGAATTACAAAACCAACAAGAAGAAATTCTGCCCTTCGTGTAACCTTACTACGAATCTCGAATCCAGATGTGCAAAAACAATCGTCAATCGTCGGAAATCAAACTGCTGACAACAAACCATGGGCGAATGTAATCCGCGAACAGCAGCAAGAATAAGAACTTGAGTTGCTACACAGACGTCTTTCCTCTCTCTTCCCCAGCCATTTTAAAGTCCTTGCTGTCGAACTCACGTCCTTCTCTTGACTGTTTAGTAAGTGAAGAATGAAACTGTATAACTCCTGGTTAAATAACACCACACGAGCCCCCTTACGATGACTTCAACCGGACGATGTTAGCCCCCCGTGAAGAGTGTTTGACTACCGAGTAAAGCAATGTTAGCTGTTACTTTATGCCTCGGTGAGTCCACAGTCACTGGGGCCGCCTGGGGAAGTCGTCAGGAAACAATAACTGCATGTAATTCTTCTCTCTGGCAAACACTTGTATTATCAAACAACAGTCTGAAAGACCAGTTTGTCAAATCTTTAAATGGCGAGCCTCGTGAAATCTCGGTGAAAACTAACTGAAGACTCTCTCAAGAAACCACCGACTATATAGAGTCAATAATGTCCCGAGTGGCTTTATCACCAACACTTCATTTACATATAGTTTACTACAATGTAACAACAGTATACTGTACTATGCCAGACCGCCGCACTACACTACACGTGTGTGGATAAGCAGACGATAATCGTAAATTATTAACAGGGCGCCCTCTATAATCACAATGTCGCGTCCAAAAATTTGGAAAGTGGCTACGTCTGCTGCTGTTAAGTGGTGGCTAAGGGCATCCTATGCTTTCAACACTTGTTCACGTGACGATACAGCCACCAGCCAAATTTGTTAGCAGCCAACATGTTCAAAGATGTTCCTTACTTCACTGGTATCCCAGTGACTTTACTTGCTAAGACAGCAAAATATTTGATTTTTTTCACTTCTAAAATCGGCATTCTATTAAGTTGAAACAGAAGACCTACACATCGGATTTTACCACCTCGAAACTTCTCAAACGTATTGAAACAAAGAATTTTGATTTAATATAGGCTATATAGTTATAAAATTTAAAATAATATTTCAAAAAACAAATCAGGAAAACAATTTTGTTCTCCTAAAATATGTTGTTTACAAAAAGTGGCTGCTATACTTGAACTAGAACAATAACAAGGATTTGCTTTTGAAGCATTTGTAGCTTTTGCCCGTCTGCGTCTAATTATGTGTTTTCCAGTCTGAGGTTTGTTTGGTTGTGTGGGCGTTTTTTGAGTCCACGTTGTTGCAGGCTTAGCTAGACAAATCTTCGGCAATTATTTGAAGGGCCTTTCCCAAAACAAAGCTTGGGCTCTGGCTCTGGCTTACGGCCGCCTTCGTCATCTTTTTGGAGCAGTGAGCATTTTGCATACACGGTGCTTCGTCATCCTCACACTTCGAGCCGTAGCCATGATACTAAAGCAAATGTTTTGAAGCCTAAAATCTACATTGTTTTGAGTTAAAGGCATTATACAGGATTGGTGGAGCTGCCAAAATAGTTGCAGACAGTGTTCATGTTTTGTTTGATCAACCATGAAATAACAAACCAGTGAAAATTTGGGCTTAATCCGTTGTGCGAGTCAGGAGAAAATTGTGAGGAAACCATGCACAATTTCCAATATGTAAACGCATTGTCCTTAATTTGGGTTGTAACAACCAAAATCAGCTGTTTTTAAAAGGTTTTCAGATAGGCCCCGCCTACTTCGCTTACTATGACTTTATTTCAGAGGAAATATTTCACACACAAAACTGGTTCTGGTATAGGAACTTCCTCATCAGTAAGCTTTCAGACTAAAACTAAAATAAAGACACCATATTTTTTTTCATTACCATAAAATCTGATGAAGTAGTTGTTGCTACGAAAGCTCATGCAGTTTTTTGTTGTTGTAATTAGTTAGTCTTTAAGTGCTACAACTACCTTCCTTGTTTTATCTATCAGACTAACACGGCTATTTTTTAGCCTAGCTCATTCAGTGACCACACCGCCCAACTTACCTGGGTCGTTGAAGGGAACAAGTCCAAAATTATATAATCTTTTATCTCGGTTATTCATGGCTGTTTCCAAGATAGTCTTTGCTCCCATAAGAACCTGTTTCCAATCATCGTACATAGAGTCTGTTTCATCGAAGACGAATGTTAAGGAGGAGCCTATCGATTCATCGTGAAGACTGTGGGATGAGTTGAGATCTGTCGGTGCGTTATTATCACCTATAGGTAGCAAGTTACTTGAGAGAGAGGTTGAGATGTCCGGTAAAATGCATAAAACACCGACGAGAATACTCAAATAAGACGCCATGATGACACCATCAATGGATTCCTGGTTGACACAAGTTGTTTCTTTTCACGCATTCATCAACCAGTCTTACGTTTGTGGTTGTCCGCACTACTTATATTGGGAGCTATGAAGAGAGCTTCAAGTTGTCAGTACCCAAAGCTTGTTGATGTTGCAGGGTTTTGATCAAGCAATGCATCATAATTACCCCAGGTGAAGCTCGTGTAGTTTCACAGAACATCACCAAAACAGGTTTGATGCAAAATCTGTAATTTGATTAGTGATAAACGCAGAAGAATTGCGCTAAAAAGACATGTCGTAACGTCTGCAAAACTGACTGCGCAGTACGTGAACCCAGTGTGTTCTTTTTTTGTTGTTATGTTGGCTACAATACAAGTTGAGTAAATAAACAGAAAAAACGACAGAAAATAAGTACGTCCGTCGGGAAGTTTACATTGACATCTAACGTGTCTGACAACTTCCATCGGTAGACTTTATCCAAGGGATTAGACGTTGCCTTTTGATATAGGTTAAAGCCGGACTGAAATCGCATTAATATTGTTTAATAGTATAAAGGTTTTCGGCGTTTATTATTGTAAAGGACTTGGAGCAAGTTGACAGTTTACTGGATCTTTTCCAAAACCTTCAACGGAACTCGAACAGTTGTAAGTCTGTAGAATAACAATGACCGAAAGACAAATGGCCACCTTCAACCTTTCATAAATCACAAAGAGAGAAGCCAGCTTCATTTACCTCTTTCGATCACGTGATATGATTGAAGTCAGCTCATTGGTTTATCGTCAATTTTGTGATTTTGTTCTTAGATTTAGTCATGTGGAGTATTGTCGGTGAGTAAACACAGGAGGGGATATTCTTGCAAGATATCCTTGGGTTTCAGTCAAGAAGAATACTCGAAGGTTTCTTATTCTATAACCAGTCACTGTATCAATGAATGACGGCACCCAATGCAAACGAGGATTCTCGAATGTTTGTAAACAAGCAGCCTTTAGGGTCTAATGCGGAGTGCGAGTATAAAAACCCTAAAAGGATCGGGTGATTATCCCCATTAGGGGTTATTTTTGAGCAATCCAACCTATAGGAATGCACCCCCAAAATCTATACCCAATTCGGAAGATATTGAGCTATTGCTTTGCACCTGTTGCAGAGAATCTTGTTCCGTAAAAGATGAAAATATAAAATACAACTCTTTCATCGGCTTTGACTTCGCACCGCGCCCCTCGTCACTCGGAGTGGCGAATATTTGGCGCCAAATTTGTGAAATTTTCTTGTTTGCCCCAATTCCTCCCCTCAGCAACACTCTTGCCTTTTCATTCTCCACTACGCATCATCCCGTGAGAGATCCCACAATCAACCTTCGTAATTATCAATGATCGCTTGATCTCGTGTGCCTCAAACCTCACTCAAAATAGACTGCCTCGGTTGTTTTTTTTGCGGTACATCTGCGCAGGAGGTTGAAGCTAATTTTACGTATGGACGCTGTAGGCGTCAAAGTGCAGGCTCTCAAACCTTGCACGCGATACGACGAGTGAAAGGGGGAAAAGGTAAAAGTTTTACGGCATCCAAATTGACGGCTACGGCTACGGCTATGGGTACGTGCGTTGAAGTATGGGACACCCTTAGCAACACCCTTAGAAATAGTTGTAGCCATCGTAGCCGCCAATTCAGATACGTCCTTACTTTACTTGCTCACATTATGTGGACATTCCTTTAAAAATAACTGTTTAGTTTGAATAACTTCTCTTTAAAGAGAGAAGTCTACTATTGGTGAATCCATCTCCGCAGTTTGCGGTTTCAGTCAACAGGGAGAAGTCCCCTATAACTCCCAAACCCAGAGATCCGTTTTCTGAAGGAGTTGACCGGTTCAAAAGTGTATAGTATCCTTCCTGAACATAAACAATTGCCTTCGTTTGTGCACACGTGGTGCACGAAGGTATTACTAAAGTGCAAAGACCAGTGGTGTAACCAACTTGCAGTATCAGTCAATGCGAAAGCCACTAATAATCCGATTGTAGGATGCCGCTGGATAGCTCGATATTAGAGTATCAACATACCCCATGACCAAAATACAACCCAACTGGTGGTACATTAACAATCTCACTCGACACTGTAACAATTTAACGGTCAAATGCACGCAAAACGCCGGTAGCAAGGCAAGCTATGGCAAGGTGAAACGCACACTATAAACCACGGAGGAATCAGTGTGAACAAGTTCCATGCAGTTTATGGTTCAACCATCAGGGAGCGCGCCATGAGAGTATTTCAACATCCGTGTTACAAACTTCATGAAACTCTTTCGACATTTGCTTTGGATGTTTGATTGGTCGCATGTAGGCTTGTGGTCTTTTTCGTCGGCAAGCGGGCTGGTTTGGAGTTGAAAGGGGGGGGGGAGTAGGGGGGTAGGGGTGGGTTGGTTGAGTGGGTGTATCGTTTTGCGTGGACACAGACATCACAACCGTGTAGGAGGAAGGTATGGGAAATTATATACCCGGTACAACGAATTCTGATCGCGCGTGTGTTTCCTTTCTTTTATTGTGACTGAGTTCAGAGACTGATAAGGAATATCATTATTATTTTTGCCGTACGAGATCAGTACTAATAGATGTCTATTGTGTGTCGGGGCGGGGGCAGAAGGGTGGGGGGGGACACGGGGTGGCACAGCCCCCCCTATACCCTTGTCTTCGCCCCCCCCCCCACACACACACATCAAAACACCTCTGGGGTACTTTCATTGTTCTATTATTCCCTTTTCTAAAGAAATTCTCTGTGGGGTACCACTGTAACAAAGAAAACTTTGTTGGGTAGCATTGTTCCATTGTTAAAAGTACCCTGTAAGTCGGCGTGTGGAAGGACACACACAGGCGCACGTTCGTGAATCCCGTAAGTCGAGGACCTGTCCTTGTTCTCGAGATCTCCAATTGTTTGAACTTAATTTTTTGTTTAGCTACGTCCCCATTGGTTTTTGTAAACGAAGCGAAGCGAGGACGTCCTCGTTTTGTCAAACACCCGGATCCCGTTTGTTAAAGTCCTCGGTTTCAACGGGTGGGGACAAGCTCACACACACCTTTCTGACGCTACTCACGAGGATACGTGACGCGTAGTTTTGTAAATAATCGATTCGTGGAAAACGATACTATTTTTCTTGGCAAACTCTGCAAGGTTGTTTTAAAAATCGGTACTATGAAGCGGCTGGCACTTATCTAAAGTCTGTGAAATGGAATGACTCTTGAATTGTGGGTGACGTTCATTTCTAGGAGTTTGATGCAGTGGGCGGGTGGTGACAGGAGATGCTCCTTTTTTGAGTGCTGTGGTTAGAAGGGCATTTCATGCTCATCACTGAAATGTGCTCTAACCACAGAAAGCTAACCCAGACCACCATCATCTGATTCACATTACTCGATACGTTTGTATGAATTGGTATTTGGTATAAAGCCCTACAAGTAATTTTTGTCTTTGCCCTCGAATGTTCCCGAAATGAAAGTGTCTTGTTTTACTGCGCCACTGTTAATTAATCTTAAAGACCTAATTGAACGAAAACGTCAACTAGTGATCTTTGCAGAAATTCATTTAAAATGCTTTCAATCAATAAGGAAATTGAGTTCACATGAGGTTAGTCCTTGACAGATTTTTTGTGAAAAACCAATCATGTATAATCCGCTTCTCTTGTGCTTTTCAGAAAGATTCGAGAAAAGCCGTGTTACGTCGTCACCCATGTTACGGGAGCCGAGAGCCGCTGTGTTTCAGCATGGAGGTAAAACCATGGTAAAACAAAGCAATCCCACACATGACGTCAAAGCATTGTTATTTTGACGCACACAGTCCCGTTGAAAAAATTTCGGTCAAGTAGCCATTTAACATTTCGCCACACAAAAACGGACTTCGCCTTCATCTGCCACCGTATGGCGTAACAAAACCACAGTGAGATAAGGCTTTCACTCCAGTTTAATTAAACGAACTTAGTTTTCAAATTACCATCTGGGTTTCAGGCTGTCGTGATATTGAGTTTTATAACCTCTTCGAGTTTCAATTCCCCATTGAGTTTTAGGTAAAACCCTGCTGCAAAGACATTTCTGAAGATTGCAGTGCATTTCCATTCAAGTTCACTCAGTTTTAACCTAAGAAACTAATGAAAAAATGACCACGGCCGGCGTGGCAGAATAATTGGCAACACTAAAACCACAACACTGCCAAACAATTCTCAAGGTGAAAGATCTCAATTTTCTCATTCATGGCCAAGTTGTTGAGGTATCACTGATTAACCCTCAAATGGTCAGACATCAACCCCAAATTATTCCCTTCGAGATCCTTGAAGAGCCCAGCTTGATAAGTTAACGAACGCAGCGGGCATGGCGGGATTGCCAGCAGGTGGGTACTTCTGGTGACGTTCCACGGGCCAGCCACGGACCACGTTCCCGATGGCTGACCTCCAGTCATCGACGTTCATTCCACCACCCACACAATATTGTATTTTTACCCGAAAAGGTAAGGTTTTTAAAAGAGAACGGACCACTCAATACGGAACGAGTAGCGAATTCTCAGCATGCATCCATCTTTGTATGCAATACAAAGAGAGGAAGATTTGGTAGTAAAACTGACCGTTGTGACCACTATTGTGGAGACAACTCGACACCACCGCGTAACCTAGCCGCAAAGATTAAATTAAGTTAAATAGAACACTTGTTGCAGAAACCACTAATCGTGGCCATTGATTAACTTATTGTAAATTATTGTCAATTTGCAACGTGAATAATTTCAATTTGTCAGAGTGAACAAAACGGCACGCAGCCAAGCCAAGGAATGTTTTCTACCTCCATGGCCAAGGCAAGTGTTAGAAATACCCACAGGGCTTGGCAGGAATTTGTGAAGCGTGTAATTCATTTCAGATTCAATACCTGTGCTCAGCAGACTGGATCTTCTATTGTAAGTCATAGTTTTCCCCCAGGGTGGGTTTCTAAGCGGGTACGCCCACGTCCGGCATCATCCATGTAGCTTGAATTAGTTGTGAAGATACCATATTTATTGCATCCTGTATTTCTGCATCGTTCACTGCACAAAGACGACGAAAAAGAAAGATGGAAAGCAAGAAGACATAAAACAACAGTGTCTGACCTATGACGTCATACCACAACGCTACTACTGAAAGCTTGGGTAGCACTAAGAGGGGACAGGGGACGGTCTTAAAACAATCATCCTAACGAATCCTGAAGATATTGAATATACTGATCGAAACGTCAGTAACCCTGCAACGCACGCGAGTATCGTCTCCGAATCTCGAAGCTTTGTTTTGGAACAAAATAAAAAAACAAAACAAATCACAAAAACAGAAAGTTTGAAATGAATTCGACACCGACTTTCATCACATTACAATCTTATTCTTCTTGTGCAGAGGTATTTTATTTCACTCGAAATAGAATCGTGAATAAAACAAACATCATGATGACGTAACGATGACGTAACGATGACGAGAGCGCTGAAGATGGACGCCGTAAAAGTCGCATTTTTATAAAGATGTCTACGATGAGCTACTCTATAAGTCTACAATGGGATAGTGTAAGTTTTGAAAGCACATGATATATATAATTATATACACTGTGTACAGCCAGTCAATATTAATGTCTGGAAGGTAAGAAAAAAGTGTGTGAAGAAGTATTTCTTTTAGCCGACCACTTAGAGTAGCTATACCCCGATTCTCAAGAACAACAACAACAAACAACATAATTTTATTTACTTGTTTAGGCCATGTAGCTACTAAGAAGAAAACAACTAACTACCACTGGGGTCTGCTCAAATATTATATATGAGTAATTATATATAGTATTGATCTCATTTTGTGAAGGGGGGGGGTCCGATGTCGTAGTTATGTTTGTACGCTGGTCATTTTATATGACGTCATTGTGATGTAATACTGTCTGTTTTGTGAAAAAACACAAAACTGTTGACTTGCAGATTCCCCATATTTGGTATTTGAAATCACTGTAAATGATGGGTTTGGTTGAAATGGAGAGAGACAAATTATGACTGTTAGTGGTTTTAAAAAACAAATTCCAAATTCTTTCGAATTCTTTCGGCAGTTCTTTCGAATCTTAGTAGCTACATTAAGTTAACCCGAAATGTTTTATATTTGTCACCTAGTACGTGTATGTTAGTGTATTACTCAATGACATAAAATATAACATCTGGAAATGAGTTTAGACTATACATATTTTCAAACAAACAAACAAACAAACTTATATAAAAATCAGCGTTTAAACACAAGAAAAATGGCACATTCGGAGAAATTGATAGTCATTGCACAGGAAACAGCGCCTCCAACGTCCATAAATAGACAACTTGCAGCAAAATCCAGAAAGCTTGAGCTTGATGAAAAATGTGAACTTCTAAAATTAATATCCGCTAATCACACAATCAAATCTTTATGAAAATTATTGACTATGGCTTGTAGTATACAAAACGAAAGCAGTAGAAAAATTAATAAAAACACAAGCAATATGCTGGAACTATCTGATTTTTAATATGCAATTTAGATATCTTTTTCAAATTTGCCTTTGGGTGAATCCAATCATACCTCGTCAAGGGCAATTCTTCTCAAAATGTTGGAAAATTTGTGATTACCGTTTTATTCTTGGGGGTTAAATATTGTTTAAATTAAAAGATATCTAAATCACATAACAGAATAATAATAATAATAATAGTAACAACAATAACAATAATAATAATAATAAAGCCCAACTTATGCGAAGCTGTTCATCAAACAACCACAAAAAATAAGCTGAACTTAAATTGTTCAGAGCACAATCTTAATAATAGAAATGGTAAAGCATTTTGCATAGTTCTTTTTAGACATAGTAATGTTTTCTTTAAGTACAAAAACAAAATAACTGAATCACAGCAACTAATACTATGGAGTGCAATTTCATATTGCAGTTCATCTCAATCCATCTGACTTACCTCTATATCCTTATGTACACTGAACCCTTTATCCATTTTTTTGACACAAATGGCACACCATACAAGCACACCCATTCATATTAATACAATAAAACTTAATCAAACGGAATAAACTGGAATGTGTAACAAGATGTTTTCTATATCCTATATATAAATTGTCAAAACTTGGACGACTATTTGCGATTCCAATGGGAGACTTTGGAACGCAAGGTGGCAGCAGACTTTGCATTGTTTACATAGTTCTGAGCATGCGCGCAATTCTGAGACAATGGATTTACCTTATAAGTCTGCTGCCAAAAGCCTCCAAAAGTTTCCCATTCAAACAGTGCCTAACAATGATAAATTGTTCTTTAGGAAATTAGCACTAGGTAATTTATTGATCTCTCACTGATTAGTATTGATTAAGTAACTTGAATGATCAATCGATTGATTGAATTCAAGAAGAAAAATAAACTTTGATGAGTTTAAACTCTCCAATTACAATCACCGTTTTGGCATGATTGACAAAACCCATTTATCTTCTCTCTCAAAATTATTCTACAAAAAACTGTCCATTTGTCAGATTAAAAAACTTTCTCTAGATATGTGTGTAAATTTCAAACAAAACAGCGTGCAATAGTTAAAACTTTTTTCCACGAAAAAAATCCCAAGAAATATCTACAGCAAGATATGGATGTGTTAAAATAGAATTGAATGTTAACATTTTAAGACTGAATAAGCACGCCATACATCGATTATAGGAAAAATTTCGTAGACAGATACCTTGGATAGCTTTTATATGGTTTACATGGACTGAGTAATGGGTACCAGTCAGGTAATAAATTGAACAAAGTTAACTCCCATTTATGGTATGAAAAGACACCCAAAAGTCACGTGATTATTTTCAGACAACGATAAAAATTACTTGGAACGTTTACATCATGGTTGGGTGAAAATGAGCAGATGCAAGTAGTCTAAGAGTCTGGGTTCCAGACACTAATGCGTTAATTGGTAACACGCATTGCGTCGACAGTACTAGTTACAGAACATGAGGGACTCCTAAAAAGGGTCCAATCAGAGAGACACCTTTGCCGGAAAGATGGCCGTTAGAATTTAGGCGCTAAATAGATACATTTCTACTGTCCTATGTTGTAAGGTTATCATGCTTAAGTTACAGTAACATCTAGCTAAATATCTCTACTTTTAATTGAACTTGGCTATGTAGAATTTGCAGATAAATTCATTGTTCCATTAAAGCTTATAAATATTCATTAGACTCTACAGCTTCCTAGAGGTCAGGGGTCAACAGCATGGTATGTCCAAGTTACTGATAGAGGTTAATATTACCTTCAGAAAGTCAATTCGGTTTTTGTTTGTTTTTTGATAGGAATATTTGAAGCAGGTAACCGGTGAATCTTACATTGTTCCAATTGAAAGATTGGCTGGTAGCACGCTCCAATTCCGCTCAGCACATTTGATTTAATGCTAAGCTACACCATGCTATTAATCCATAACCAATGAGCTAAATAATCAAATGATAAAAGATTGAATTAGTTTAGCAGGGAATTGCAACACTGTTGAAATATTACACAGTGCCCAATCAAATACTAATATTAATGTATTTCTTACACTCAGAGTCCCCACATTGATTAAGTCGTAATAAAAAAATGCATTTTTAGAAATTTTGCTATGTTTATATATAGATTTATATATAGTGTTAATTCAAATATTAATTTGTACAATATTAATATTCACCGATGAAATAACAAAATGAAATATTTATATATATTTGTTGTAACTGTCCACTTTTCATGAACTGTTAGCATATTTGCTGGCATTTAGTATTTACACATAAAGGAAAGCATTTGGTATAGGCTAAAGAACGGAACTGATTGGTCCATTGCAAAGGAAACATTGATAGATTAGTTGTTGGATCACTGTACCAATAACTTCTTAAAGACGTGCCTTCAAGCAGCGACGTAGCCAGGGGGGGGGGCATGCCCCCCAAATAATTGCTAGTTCCCCCCAGGTGCCCAGAAAAGAAAATGGGAAAGAGTAAAATGCGTGTTTGTATAATCTGCTGAAGTGAAAGATCCCGATCGTGATCGCTACCGCGCCCACAAAATGCCAAGAACATAAGAGGATGGTGGCCCCCTGCAGCGTCCCGCTTCCAAAATAAAAGCATGACCCCCACCACTGACAAACCCATTCCCCCTGGGGGCCCCCACTTAAAAGCAATGCCCCCTGTCCTCCCCTCCCCCGAAAAAAGTCCTGGCTACGCCGATACTTTCAAGATTTCTGTTGAAACAGGAAAGTTTGTAACATTTGAAACTGTCTCTTTTTTTTATGTGGTCTTTTTTTTGCATGGGGTAGCAATGGAAGAACCAATGTCTTCAACCCCAAGAGTAAATCGCAATGGTTTGAATTAAGTACAAACAACTTACTCTCCTGTCAACTTATGTTTTAAAAGTTAACTTTAAAAAAGTGCTATACATGGCTGTTTAGTGATCAGTCAAATGCATTGGTTTGTACACAAGCATGTAAGTCAATTCTCCAACAGGTCAAGGAAAATAAGGCAAATGTCACCCAAAACATGGAGCTGTTGATGACAGAGGAATCAAAACTGTCTTGAATTCTGGCGTCACTGCCTAATATTAATAGTGTATAGGGCAGGCTTGGTTCTCAAGCATTATTTTATGGTGGGCTAGCCACTAGCCCCTTGTTCATTTAGTACAAAACAAAACGAGGCAGAAGTGCCGGCGGAAACCGCAAATTCTCAGCACTGCGCTTGTCCAATGTGAAATTTTAAATGGGCCAGAAAAACATTAACTGATCATGTAGTCTTGGCCAAATTATGTGACGTGGGGGAGGGGAGGCTAGACAAAAGTTAGTGGGGGCTAAAGCCCCCCTAGCTCCCCCTAGAATTGTGCCTAGCATCGGCAAACACTCCATAGTTTCTTTACACATTGTAAGAATGTTCCATCAAAATCTTGTCACTGTTTTCAAACATTGAGTTTTGGACTCGCGAGATCAAAACTTATTGTTTTACTCATTCCTCAAAAACTACAGCATTTCAAGCAAAATTATTTCCATGGGAGATGCGCATCATGACCATCTTTATACCATGTAATTTATGCGTGAATCTATGAATATTCAAATTGTTATACTCTTACCATTGTTATGCATACCCTTCAAGGGTAACTTTTTGTAATTAATGCAAACTTTTCAACATTTTCACAACCCATAGCTCGGGAGACATTTGGATCATTTCTATAACGTATAGGCCTGTGGTATTTGAAATATATAAAAATCCTAAATCTTCAAATGCAACTATTCAAAACAAGAAGTCAATCTGATGTAAATCCTGCTATTTGTTTAATCTTGATCTCCAGAAAGTCTCCACGGCAACACAAGCCATGAATCTTAAAAACAATTCTCTGTTGTTTTTTTCTCCTTGAAACTTTTTTTTAAAAGTCCAAAACAACGCTCTATTCTTCTGAATCTTTGCATTTGAGAGTAAAAATGTTTAAACAGCTTTTTTTATGTAAATTTTTAACACTGAAGCTATTTTACAAAAAAAGTTTGATGTATTAGATACATACCCCTCTGCACTGGTTACATAATTAAATAGGGACCATTTCTTAGCATCAGACTTCTGTCAAATATAGAAAAGTCAACCAGACTGTTTTCTTTCCGACTGAAGATGTTCAGATTGTGTGTCTCTACCAGCAGGTATAGCCGTCTATGAACTTGATACTTAAAGAAGAACCGAGGAATATGTTGCATTCACTTGTGAATAATGTCAGGTAATGAGTTAGAATTCTTCAGCACGGGTTACAGGTTTTTTTTCAAGAGTTGAAGGATGAATAAATATGAAGATAGATGTTTGCATTGTATTTTTAGAAGACATTCCAACGAGAAATCAACAAAGACGAACAGGTTGTTCCTCGGTCTGTGTCTGGATCATGCCCATTCGTCTTCTTCGGTATCCGAGTATCCTGCTATTGTTCCTCCATTTCCTTCCCTGCCGTGCCGACGCCCATGCCCTCTTGATACTCCCTGAGGAGCTCGACGAGGACTGTGTGCCTGTGTTCCATGACCACGCCCTTTGGAGACGGACGATCCAGGGCGGTAGCCATTGGGTAGACGTGGATCGACCACACCCTGATCTGCTGGATCTTGTGTACGCATCACGGCTTCGTATTGAGGCGGCCGGTCGTCAATGGAAAATGGAGGTGGAGTAGATCGACTCTCAGTATGACGAGGATCTTTATTACGTTGATGTGAGAGAGGCTGTCGGACAGGACTTGAGTCTTTTGAACGAGAGGTACCGGCTGATCGAGGTCGTGGCCTTGGAGTACCTGATAAGCTTCCTGTTTGATGGTTTGAGGGTCTTACCTCACCAGGTACTGGGGGTAATCGGCGACCAGGGGTACGTCGTACCATACCTGGGCTATAGTCAGTCTCTGGTAAGTGCTCAGCACTCTGCACTTTCTTACTTGGTGTGGAAAGAGTGCTGGTTTCCCTTTTAGATGGGGATGGCCGGCGAGGTTTCGATTTCTCCTGGCTGTATGTCTCATCATGCCGAGGTTCGTAGCGTTGCTCACGAGGCTGACGTTTGCCGTTTGGGGTTCCTCGGGCGGGATGGTCCTCATGAGGTACCCGGTGGGTCGGTGTAGGGGGTAAATAAGGATGTGCAGAGGGGTCTGGTTGGTCTACCTGCGGTATCCTCCGCCGTATTGGTGATGGGGACCGTCCTATTCAATTAATCAAGACAGGTGATTAAGCAAGAGATGATTAAACAATTTCAATCAAATGTAATAAACTTTCTCAACCTATAAGTTGATAATATAAACCCAATAAAATGTATTCTGTAATGTTATACATTTATTTTGTTTCTTTAGCATTCTTTGAAGTGCGAAGGATAACTTTCGGAAAGGCAATTTTTTACACACAAAAAAAAACTAGTCAAAAAGACAGCAAATATACACTCTCAAAATTTTACATATATGAGCGTTAACTTTTATAATTTAGTAACGGAATGGGAACAAAAAACACCAAAATTATTGAGTAAAAGATTAAGTATGAATATGGTGGAATTGAAAATGTAAGAAAATGATGTGTTAAGATGCGTTAATGACCAAACGAAAAAATTAAACGATGTTAAAAATTTTAATTTGAGAACTAATGCAAATCAAGAAGAGACAGTCTTGCATAACAAAAGATAACGCTTTCGGAATTCTACAAATTTATTGAAATAATAAAAATATAACGTTGGTTTTCTTTCTTGGAAAGGGATGAGAGTAAAAGCTCAAAACAAACAGTGCGCATGTAATGCTTTGAAAGTAAAATTTGATTTGTTGGGAGGTGATGAAACCATACTAAGCAACACATTCAAATTCAAATTAATTGCAAAAGAACAAAACTGCAATTTTACAGACAGTTTCTGCTGATAGTGGGTAGACGGTGCTGTGTCAACTAAAGAGAATGAAAATACAGTTTTTTTTTATATTTTAATTTGAACACTGAGCAAAAACTCTTGGATTGCAAGCGATGAAAGGAGCTGCTTTTAATTCAGAGAT
>CM021540.1:13057085-13073494 GCA_010994315.2 Pisaster ochraceus | reverse complement strand
TTACCGACTGTTTGGATAGCAATCAAAGTTTTTAATCAAACAACAATATTAATAAGTCACGGGAAAAAAACAATTAGAAATAAATTAATTATCTGCTCCTAGAGAGAACGATCCGTCAATAAATGAAGCAGAAAAAATAACACCAAGGTAGGTGAGAAAATAGAAAATCAGGATTTCTTACCCTTGAAGTGTCAAGTGGGTCCCTTGGTCGTCTTCTGGATTCCCTGGGCACCTCACCGTGTTTGTCCTGGAGTTTATCCTGGGGTCTATCCTGAGATCTGTCGTACTGTCTATCATGGGATTTACCACGGTGTCTGTCCGGGGATTTGTCATGTCTGCGGGGAAGACAAGATATAGTATGGATGAGTCATTAACATCAACAAAACGAAGGGTGTAGATGTTCTTGTTAAGGGTGGGACATTTTGACGTTAGGTGAAAAATATTTGTCGGACTCGAGTGATTCAATCAATGAATGACTGTAAAAAAAAAAGAATCATTCTCTAAAAATAGACAATCAAATCTGACCTACTTATACAACATTGGAATAAAGTCAGAATTTTGTAAAACTTTCAACCGCCCTCTCATCATTAGGCATGCTTGGTGGTCTAGTGGTTCAGACATCTGCTCTTAGCATGTGGGGTTGTGGTTTTTAATCAGCTGTAGATTGTTTTCTACTGGGACTTGCAAAGCATACTCATTGGTGAAAGGGTAAAATAAAAATAATAATAATATTGGGTTCTTGTGTAGCGCTGTATCACACCCCTAGGGGCGTATCAAAGCGCTCAGTATTTGTTTTTTAAACAGGATAAGCAGAGAGCTAGAGCTATATTTTGAATTAGGAGACCTATTTATGTAACACCTTTTTATTGGTTTACAAGGTGCTACGGTGCGTTCGGCGGCCACTGCCAGAAACATCGAGGCAAACCCCCGTCTCTTCGCAATGAGGGTCACTGGGTTCTTTTATGTGCATTACACAACAGACGGGACCACTGGCTTTACGTCCCATCCAAAGGACGAAGCAATAACGGTGTCTTGCTTAAGGGCACAAGTGTCAAGACCGGGATTCGAACCCACACTCTGCTGATCCGGCCACCACATGACACAAAATGTTCTATATGCAGGGTGCAATTATTGATACATGATTTAAACTACAACTTGAATACCTATGTTTCTTTGCTCCATGTACATTGTTTTCCCATTGTTTATACCCAGTTGCAACGACAGAAGTAAGGGGGGGGGGACTTCATTTTCATCTCCCATGAGGTAAATGACTGCAGGGGGTTGTTTGTGGTTTAACCGATGCCTCTTCTAAGGCAACTGACAGTCTAACCCAATACTCTTTTTACACTTGATCATTTCCTGGTAATAACTCAGAAGTATTTGAACATCTCCAGGAATGTTCAAGTTGAATCACCTTTGGGCAAGGACACTACAGAGGGGGGCTCTCTACAACAATGGGGTTTAAAACAACGTCATGGACGACTTCAAGTGTTTCTTGAGATAAACATTCAAGAGCACTCAAACAATAGTGGGGGGGGGTGGTATGAAACTGGTATCACCCCACCGTCAGAGTCTCCTGTGAGTGGGGAATAAAGATGAAGGATTGAGGGTGTTTTGGACCCCCACCTCTACTCTCAACTGTTAGGATGTTAAAACCATTCTCCAATCATCGATTAAAGGTAGGGTATACCTTTGGTAATTACTCCAAAATCGAATGACCATAAAAACTTGCTTGGTAAGAAGTACTGCAGCTGTTGATACAGTATAACATGTTGAGAATCGATTCCCTTCTAAGGAGTGTGGTTTTAGAGAGAGGGATTCAAAAGATTGTCAATCTGCGAAACGTTTCTGCGTGAAACGCTTCTCAGATTGTTTATTCCAGTTGCAGATTATTCTTCCTGCGTGGACAAAATCGCTCCAGATTTTTCGGCAACAACTCAAAAACGCACCTCTTGAACTAAAAATTTCACAAGTTTGTTATATTGTATACATCATTTAGATAGGATTAAAACAATCGAACGGCTCCAAAAACCAAAGGTATACTTTGCCTTTAACACAATGACAGACCCTTTACCCAACCAGGGAGATTTCAATTGGTATAGTTGGGGGTGTGTGTGTAAGGGGGGGGGGAGTATGAACAGTAAACGACCTTTTGAAAAGGTGTACCATCACCAGTGCATTAATGCCGTTCCCAATTCCACACAGGTCCCTGACCCTACACATATAGAGCTACCAACACCCAATCTAGAGCAGAGATAAAGACCTGGGGTTAAATCTCCTGGACCTTGCCTTGCCTCGCCAGAACAGAGAGGGGCATCAATTGCTCCTAAGAGGAGTTATTGAGGTCAGTGGACGCCTCTGGGTAGGGTTATTGTAGTTCTGTTTACCCTTCAATAACTTTAGTCACGTAGCTCGGTGGAGAAATCACGGTAAGAGGTTTGGAGTTATCTTGTAAACTTTAAATATTTGTGAACATCAAGTGAAGAATCCCTGAATGTTTTGGTTAGCTGGAGAGGAGCTGAGATGTAGATAAGCTCTAGGGGATTCAGAAAGTATGGCCAATGAAAAGACTCAACAACCTGTCACCTGACAGAATGAGAGCACCTGTTACTGATAAATGGAACAACCCTACAGCCGGCATAACCTTGATACAACATCACTGGAAACACTGCAGTTAGTCTTGACTCAAGTCTGACTTTCTGAATCTGAGTCACTTGATTCTTCCTGTTGTTTAACTTTTCCTTGTTGAATTTTTGAATGAGAACACCTGTTACTGATAAATGGAACAGCCCTACAGCCATCATAACCTTGGTACAACATGACTAAAAACACTGCAGCTAGCCTTTACTCAAGTCTGACTTTCTCAATCCAAGTCTTCCTGTTGTTTAACTTTTCCTTTTAGAACTTCTGGGGCACACTCTTATACCATAAGAGACTTAAAGAATCTTTGGACACCATGTTTAAATCATTGATGATGTCTTTCCACCCACAATCCATGGTCCTCACAACTTAGTTCAATTCAACTCAACATATCATTGATACATAAGCACTAACAATTTTGGCTACATAGCAAACCCAATGACCATCCATGACCCAATTTCATCAAGCTGTTTGGCACAAAAACTGCTAAGCACAGACGCATATTGCTGAGCACTGAAATGGGTTACCAGCAGAAAGACCATTTAATCTACAATGCTTGTCCCTGGTTCTCTGCTATTTTCTGCTAAGTAGCTAAATACAGACAACTATGGTTTCCAATGGTGAAGACACACAAGTTGATACAACATATGGATTTGACATTAGACCAATGACTCAAAACTTTGCTTGTAAAAAAAGACGTCTTGTTATTTCCCCCTGAGCTTGATTGATTCCTTAATCACTGTCCCAGATTCTTCAGAGAGACGGTCGACGGTCGTGGATTGGATTTAAGAGATCGGAGTAAATGTTCCCGGATAAAATCTTGACACTTGTTGAGAACAGTTATTAACTAGACCAAAAGTAACAATTGAATTAAGGGTAAAATTGGCACGGAGCATAAACTATATACAGAGCACTACAGTCTGACATTAGGGGCCTGACCACCGTCCTGAAATGCCCGTATGAAAGCAACAGGGTATCTGCACACTTTAAAAAGTCAAATTTAAGTCTTTTCAAGACCCTTTTAAAGCTACACTTAACACAATTTAAGACCCAAAATAAGAGAATAAAGCAGAGAACAGCTACAACTGCTCACATTTTTGTTAATTTTGACACACAGCACTATTTGGTTCTCATCGAACTGATAGGAAATTCATTACACACTTCATCCATTTTTTTAAAGGCCTCAAATAACTTTGTAATGCTTTTTAAGGCCTTAAATTTGGATAGTTCAATTTAAGACTTTTTAATTCTTTTTAAAGATCCGCAGAAACCCTGAGGAAAGACACTGAAAAATTCAATGGAATGATTTTACAAGGGTACAGATTTTATGGTACCTTTATAAATAAAAACGAGGCTCAATGAAATATTCTGCCTCTTGATCAAAACAAGTTTCATTGTAGGGTCCCAGGAGATAGCAATTTGGTATCAGTCAACAAAGACTATATTATAAATTTATAAAATTTTAGCAGAAACATTCAGAACGATTGAAGATACTAAAAAAGTGGTTTTCTGGGGATACTGGAAGAGGTTACCAGACCTGGAATTTGAACTTTGAGGGGGCAAGGTCATTTTTACTTTACAAATGGCACTTCCACTGGAAAGTGTTAAAGTCTATGGACAACTTTTGAAGGGGCACCAAGGCCAGGGGCAACAGAGGCAATCCGTGTAATTTTAGGCCTAGGACTCTATAATCAAGGTTTAACTGAGAAGGACTGTACATCTTTAAGTGACACACACTACGTTCACGTTCCATGACAATTTAATCCAAGATTTAGGGTAGAATTACGCAGGTTCAGGAAGTCGAGAAGGGCGGGGCCAACCATGTTCACCTAAAGTGGGAAACCATGTCTCGATTGTGGGTAGACAATGTTTCTATTTTGGAGGGTTACCACTGGGACATTGACTTATCACTACCTGCAATATGGAATACACATTTCAAGATTTGTGGTTAGTCCAGTCCAGATCATGTTGCTGGAAACGTCAATGTCTTTTCAACTTCATTAAAAGTTACAAAACCCAGACAGCGTCCTCGGGAACTCCGATTAATGCGAAACGCTTTCTCTGATGAAGTTGAAACTAAACTTTGGCAGAAACCTGGCAGCTTTCCAAAGACCGTTTTGGATTGTTCCTGTTTACCCAGTGCTGGATCATTCTCCAAAAGTCTAAATAAGTCCCCCAGCTTCCCTTCAACACTACTTGCTAAAGTTATGACATAAAAAGGTATTTATGTATTTGAAACTTATTGTCTGTTGCCCCAAAGAGTCACACCAGTTTTCTGGCTGGTTTGGAGTCATTTTCCATAATGTCCGCGCCACTCTGTCCATATATTTTTCATTCAGTTTTGAGAAATGGCCAAATCCAGATCACCTTCAGCACAATCAGTAACACTAGAGGGCGCTAGTCACATTTTGCGTTGTAATGGTATTTGTTTTGACAGCCTTAACTGACAGGCACTAGAGACAAAGAGCAGGAAGTACCCAATTACAATTTGTCAGAATTTAATTTGACATTCCAAGGATAATCATTTAGACATCCAATGGACAGGGAGACTTAGACCTCGGACTTGATGTGTGAACAAATACTCCACTTTAACGAAACCTCAAGCACGTCAAAGTTTGAGGTTTGTTTCGTCATGTCCCGGAAGAAAAAAGCTCTACACCCTTCTTCCAGGCAAACAAAATACTTTTCTCCAAAAAGCAGTAAGCAATAAAAAGGCTCTTGACAAAAAAATGTAGCATTACTGTCTTTGTGATGCTAGAATTACCCCAAAGATATGTTTTCTCATTCCCATGCAGAATTGAACATTCCTGTAATGACTTTTCAATGGCAGATAAACCGATTAAACTTTCACACTTGGTTTTCTTGAAACACAATTTTGCACATTAATTGCTTAACTTTTTGCCCTTCTTCCGGGTACACGACGATTCGTACCTCCATTGGGATAACAAACTTCTCTGTATGGATTTTGGGGCACCGCATGGTGAGGTGTCAATGTATATTCAGTTTGTGGTAACACCATGTGTGTATATCTACTTGGCTGTGTAGATATTGTTCTTTGAGAACTTGTCTTGCTATTTATTCTACTGCCAGGGTGTAGATTTTGGAATTCGGGAGACTGCTTGGTTCTGAAAGGAACTGTCCTGCTTATTAACTACTATCATTAGGGGGTAGGAAGATCAGCCCAGACTCGCTTAGTGGATTGAAGGGGACCTCTTTTTGAGATACTCAAATCACTGCGTTGGGGTAGTATAGAAGGAACTGTCAATCACATTGTTGGTACACTGGTTCTCTCTGTAGGACTGTAGACTCAGAGCGGGATAGCTGTTTGTTTAAGAGAGTGTGTTTAGAGTACAGCTGATGTATGACACCAATTTGACCCCAAACAATGAAATAGAATTTAAACATAAAAACTATTGCTGTCAAGAGTGGTTGAGAGAGAGAGAGACAGAGAGGCATTTTCATTTACGGCTTCTTATTTTTTCCCTCATTATGATTCAAACCCTTGAAATGTCAAAACGCTTTCTTTCAAACTGGCCGGAATAACTGTCAAACTTACATCTGCGGTGACGATCTCCTACTATGCTGGTCAGCTGTTAATCCTTCCGATCCGGAGCTATCAATCCTGGGCAGCGTAGATGCAATCATTCTTGGCCTGATATGATCTCGCTCCCGGTCCTTGTCTCCACCTCGATCTTTATCTCTCTCACGGTCTCGCTCCCGCGTCTTGGCAGGAGGGGGTTCGATGGCTTTGGGCTCTGGTTTGGGCTCGTTGGGAGCTAGAGGAGTTTCTTCGTCCTCCTCTGCTACTTCCTTGAAGATGTTTTCAGCACTACCACGCCTAACAGCACCGACAAGACGCCTGAAGAGACACGGCCGCTGTTGAGCAAAGAGACAAGCACCACCTTCAAAGTTACAACGTTTTTGTCTTTCTTTCATACAAAACCCCCCAGAAAATACAAAGAAACGGATAATAATATACCAAGAATTTAAAGATGCATTTCTGATAAAAATATTGTATTTAAAAAATAAGAACCCTCCACCACTTACCTTGTGCTTTAAAATTTAAATTACACCCCCCCCAATTTTGCATTCCCAGCTTCTATCAGGATAAAAGAAACATTTAAGAGGCTTGTAAAATGGAGAACTTACAATACGTTGAACATGATCCACATTGGATAATTAAAGAGACATCCCTCTTCTTTGACAAGGTTTGTCAGGATACTCTTTACCCCACATAAACTTTGTTCAAGGAAGTTTGAAATGTACTTTCTCTCCAAATATTTAACTGATTTACAATCTTTTATTATCAATATTCTCAAATGCACTACTTCACTTAAACTTCTTAACTGCCTAAGTGCTGGAAATCTAGCCACCATTAAGACTATCGGAAAGTGAATAAAACTAGTCTACAATCTCTCTACGACATTCGGATCTCGGCAAAAATGACAAAAGATCCTCAGAGACAAAGACAATAAAAAAGGGAATAAAAGGATGAAGTGAAGAAAAACTGGCCATAAAAGGAAGGATAAATAGGACATTAGAAAGAGGAATAACACATTATCTGTCCAGATGTTACCGGAGGTAATGTTTGTTTACCGGCGGAATCCATCCTGATTTATAGGATATTGTAGATTTATTCCAAACAGGAACAAGGCCAAAACATGCAGGTGAAGATGTCTGCAAAAGTGCAGACATGAGTATACTTGTGTCTTAGGGTGCTTTTCTGTGTGTAAAAGAATCAATTTGTCCGTACAGTCGTTGGTTTTTCCGCTGTATGGGCATTGACATCAAAAACTGCAACTCTGGGTTGTTTTTTGAAAAGACGAGCAACGCTTTGACTTCTTAAGAGTTTAAGTTAACAACATAATTCTAAACAACACTGGTATAAAAAAAAAATCGAATTTGTATTAAAGAAAAAGCCCCTACTTCTTAGGATATTTATTGCTGTTTTAGCAGAATTTATCACCATTTGTGTGTTTTCAGCGAACCGAGTCTCTTCAACTCTCACTGTAAATAAAAACTGCGCCACCGTGTGACTTTTTTAAAAGAAGAGTTCTCAGGGAAGGTTCTGGTCTACCTAATTATCTAAAAGTGTTCCAATTGGACCTTGTAAAGGCTGGTACTTTTAGGAACTTTTCAAGCAAGATGATCGCCATTTACAATCTCGCTTATATTACATATCCTGTGAGTGAGTATGTCTATGCTTTAATGTATGGTACACAATTCCTTTCCACTGATACGTCTCTGTGTGTGTGGGCACATGCAATTATACTACACGTTGGAACAAAATTGAGTAAAAATGAAAAATTTTCTTTGTTCAAGATATTCAAAATTTACCCCATCTGTTTTCCTTGATGTTTAAAATAAATTGGAGTGGTTTGGGCCATAAACAAAATGATATTAAACACCTTGCATAGACTTGTTTGTACCTTTCTGATTTGATAAAATTCAAGAATCTTAGTTGATACACAAGTATTATTTTGAGTTGTGCAAGAGATAGTGTTTCCTGATTGACCTAAAAAGTCCAGACATTTGAATACTTGTGTCAGGAAATCTTCTTCAAAAATCCCTCTGATTATTCTGTTCACCCTTTTGCAGTTTTATATTTATTCCTAAAATGATGTGAATGATAAAGAAATATTATTTTGAACTGTATGAAAAAAGTCTTTCCATGGTGTATCAACCTATAGAATAATTTTTCCACATAAAAAACTGTCAGTTTAATAATTATTCTGCTAAAAATAGGGTGTCATGGCCGAGCGGTTTAGAGCATCAAATTCAAGTTCTGGTGGTTCTGGGTGTGGGTTCGAATCTGAGTCATGACATTTGCGTCCTTGAGCAAGATGCTTAACTACAATTGGTTCTCTTCACCCAGGGGTACCAATGGGTACCTGCAAGGGTAGAGGTTGATATTGTGTTTGAAAAAGCCTTCTGAGCGCCACTGCAGCTCCGGGCTGTATACTCCCCAGGGAGCTGAGAAAGATTACAGAAATGTTATTGGCCCAATGACCAGGGCACTAATGAAAAGCGCATCCATATGTTATTGTAAAACGATTTGAACTATTTATTATTATTACTCTGCTTAGAAGGGGGAACAATAGATTCTGGATAAGTTCTTCTTATGCAAGTTATTCTTATGGCCAAAACAATGTTTGTAATATTGTTAAAAATATGAAGACAGTTATTTGCCCTTTCAAATACTTGATTTTAAATGTTGTCCAGAATAAGCGGTCAAACAGGTGTCAATCAATGTTGGGGGTGGGGGGTTTCATGCGGTAATGCCCCCTCCTACCCCTCCTCTTACTAAGCCCCCCCCTCCAGACTACCCCCAAAGAAGTCTGCACAATCTCACCTCATTCTTCAACTTCATTTCATTCAATGATACAAAAAGATCGTACAATGTATTTATTTTGGCCAAACTTTCCAAGGTTTGACTTTGCGGTTTTGCACTCGAGATCTTTCCAGAGAATAACAAAGACAAGGTCAAGTCAAGGTACCGACAATGCCATTTCCTTTCCCCAACAAATACAAATCGACTCTAATTGTTTTGTTTGGGTACGTGTCAAATAGCAGCAGTACAACTTTAAGAATGGTACGTATGGCGTGTACCATTTTCAAAATGTATAGAAATATGCACTAAACTAAAGAAAGCATTTTTATAAAAAAGGATAACTTTGAAGAACTACTTTTAGAGAAATTCAGTTGAAGGTCTGGCTCTTATACAGTTTTAGCCAGAAATAAAGTACTTTGCTGGCAGAGATTTTGCCTATATTTTGTTTGCATGAAAATGATAATTAATGTATTTACCAAGGGGATATTTGTCATACTGTATTTATTATGGTTTTTGTTTTGTCTTGTGAGCTTGTTTTGGGGCAGAAGGCAGCATGACTAAGTGAACTTGAATGGAAGTGAGCTTCCATACCATCACAAGAGGGCGCTATAATGGAACAGACCAATGCCTTGTAAAGGCTTATAGCAAGATTTCTTTATAAATTGCTACAAGTTGCGAATTGAAATCAAACCAATCCCAAGTAAGCTTGTTCTTTCCTTGTTCTAAAAGTTAAGGAATACAAATTATTCAAAATAAATGTATCTTAACTACAAATTATACAAAAAATAGTTTTCAATGAACAAAAAAAGAAGAAGTTTCATGTAGGCTCAAAGAAAGTAAACAAAATCTAAAATTTGAGTTTAAAAAATGGAAGATTTTTAAAATGGAAGATATAAGATATATGTAAAAAGTGGAAAAACATTTGGTGACTATTGTGGTCAGTATGACGTGCATTCATGCAATATGTTAAAATGTTATGAATAGAGATTGAAATGAGAATTAGAAAAATAACTGATGAATGAACAAAATATTGTCAGGATTTTGGGTGATTGGGTAATTAGAATATTGAAAGATGAAGCATGCAAATAAAATCGGTCACAAAATGACCCCCCCCCCCACCCATTTCATGGTTTCTTTTTATTTGAAGTTCCGGGACCCTAAATTCTCAGATATGACCAAAAGTGACAAAAACTTTGAAGGACAAATTGAGACAGATAAAAAAGTTGAACAAATAGCAACGACAGAAGTATAATATAAAAAGGACAAAATCTAGAAAAAATTAACGGAAGAAGATGTAACTAAAACATTTAAAAAGTGAAGATAAATGTCGAAAATTGACAAAAAATCTAAAAGGTGGAAAAAAGAGAGAAACTCTGGCTGGAAATGAGCGTTGATGATTACCTTTTGAGCAGCCTGGATGAACTGAGTGATTAAAGGTAAGAACAGAAAAATAAAATGGGGGGAAAATGAAAGTGATATTTTTAATGTGGTTTTTTTTTTTTCATTCACATGCATTTTGTATGATAGGAACAATATATCAGTGGATCCAGAGGGAAAACTGTAAACAAAAATCGATAATTCTCTAAAAAAGAATGAGAACAAATTAAATAAATTGTTTTCTTTCTTTTCATTTTCATTATTTGGTTTTCATTCCCACTCCCTTGTTATGAAATCTAAAACACTTGTCCCCTTTTGTCACCCTGGATTAGCCACTGTGTATATTCATGCCATAGGTAAAAGGTTAAAGGTTAAAGGTTAAAGGTTAAATGTAACAGATGGATAGGTGGTTTTAGAGTTGTTATAATGCAATGGGTAGCAGGATCGAAGGGGCAGAGGGAGATCTGTGAGCTTTTTTCCTTTAAATAATCATGGAAAAAATATGTTTTATTATAAAATGCAAAAAACAGTTAGTGCTCGACGTTTCGACCCTAGCAGAGTCTTTAACATTTAGCCTACTGTTAGGGTTGAAACATCTGATGGCCACTAACTATTTTTTGCATATATACCATAGGTCCTTTTGGTTGATAAGCAGTTTGCAACAGCTATTACTATTTTATCATAAAATGAACTACAAATGACTCAAGACTCCAATGTGGAAATTCTCCCCAATAGAGTTCTCGAACCAAAACTGTTTTTTTGTTTTAGCAAAACAAACTTGAAATCCTTAAAAAGAAATCCTCCACCTCCATCTTTTTCAATATTGAACACCTCATTCAAGGAGCTTTTAAATCCCTCATGCTAAAACCCATCCATAGATCCCCTTGCATACATCGCTATCGCTAAGGACATAATTGAAAACGTGTATGCGTCTATGCGCCCAAACAGCTGGCAGAAATTAAGAGGTCTTCCTTTAACCTCAGAGAGGGCGCTGTTTGAGCTTCAGCCACTATATGCAAGAGGATCTATTGTTAGTACATCACAGAAGATGAAAGCAAACTTGTCAAGTCACTTCAGCATTTGAATAAACAAAACTATCTCCGACTCAGACTGTTTTGATACAATGACATCTACAAGTCTATGAAACAATAACATCTGCTGAGAGAGGGCGCCAGATAATAGTACCATCCAGAGCCTTATATTGAGAAAGTTGCTACAACTTGTGACTAGAGGCCATTTTGTGTCCAAAAAATATGCATGGGAGAATACAGGGTGCCGGACTAGCCTGCCTATTGGGTTGTGCTGCATTATTAGACCAAAAATGGCATCCAGGTCCCTCTATGTTGCAACTCAATCCACAGCTCTCGTACCATCATATTAAAAGGTTTAGGGATTCACACTTTTTATTAAGTGATCCTGAAGTAACTTGAACAATCTACCCTCTGTGAAAGACCAAGATTCCATCTGTTTAATTTCTAGTAAAGAAAGAAGATGTAAAAGTTCAGAGTTGACTGCAAAGAGAAAGTCGTGTGATCAGTGAAATTAGAGTGACTCAGTCTCCGATTAGTATGAAGTGCCACCTATGTCAAATTGTGATATATCTAGGAGAAAAAGCCTAAATACAGAAAACTGTCAAAACAATTATAAAGACTCTAAACAGAGTATCTGTAAATTTATACCCAAAATATTAACAACACTCAATCAGGTATCTACTTTGAAAAATAAAAGTGTTAAGTTATAGACACGGCAAACCATATTCTGAAAAATCCGCACCCTACTGACCCCCAACCCCCCCCCCCCTCCCGACCAAAGAAATGAAGAAGAAGACACACAAAAAACTACACATGTAACTCCCAAAATAATACAATGCAATCAACCACTTGTAATAAATGTGTGGCAAATGCAGCTACTGAAGTGCTGGTGAAACCACAATGGTGATAAAACAAACCTTAATCATTGACGGATTCTCCTTAGCCAGAAACTTGCAGATTGAAGGTAAACACCCATTTTTAAATCTTAAAATCTGAAACTCTCAAATCTTCAACACTCAATCCCTCCACCGACTATATTCTACAAATCTACCGACCAGACGTTCTAAACATGAATGATTAAAGTCAAGGCACAATACATTGGTGAGCTGTACAAGTAGTTGGGTGCCAAACTTATCAAGTCACTTTCAACTGAGCATCTGATGATGAAGTCCAGGTGTGAAACACTGATGAGTTGTAGTCTGGTGCCAAGTCTGCTCAGTCTTAATAACTCTTCATATTTACATACCTAAGAAAGAGAAACCTAAATCTAATCTACGACAGAAATTAATGTTTATGGTTCCCGAGACACCAAAATAACACCTTGGCGTTAAAACAGACAGATTAAAGCCACACCCACCACCAAGAAGAAACAAAAGTCGACAAGTCTCTATGATGACAATGGTTGTTCCTCCACCGCATGCTGAACTCTTACTCACTGTTGAAATCATAATCACCAGAACAACATCCTCAAATACAGGTTATGCTTTATTACTGTCAACGGCCTACCTTCAACCAATATACAAACTAACCATCACATTCAATTAAACATATTTAAAAAAACAAAGGCACATAAAAGTGACCAAGGAAACGTTGATCTTCACCTCCTCCAGAGTCATCACATTTGCTAACAAAAATTGTTCTCCGTTTTCTATTTCATTAAGATAATTGCGGAAAGTTCTCTTTCTATTTCAACAAGTGTCAAATGAACAGGTTAAACCTAAACTTCTTGGTAAGAATTATAGCTACTGGTACCAGCAATTAGAAATGAATGGCATTTTGTATAAAAAGATAAGATCTGACTACAACTGAACTCTGAATACGCCATTTTTTAAATACATTAAAAATACGAACTTGGCCCAAATGCATAACATCATTTATTATAAAGAATTCCAGACATTTACAAACAGTATTGCAAAAAGAAACCAAAAACACAAGTGAACAAAAATAAAAACAAGCACAGGAACAAACAATACCTAAAGCATTGTAACAAAATGAACTTAACGCCATTATTGTAAACAATTGTTGAAAGCCTGTTGACTGTGATTAATTTTAATGAGGAAGACAAGCTGATATTGTTGCTTTTAATGTTTCAAAGAAACATTAAAATATCATAATATAACTAATAACATGGAAGTCATGGTGATCTTGTTGTTTTTAATGTTTCATAAAAACATTAAAATATCAAAAACTAAAGCATTACAAACTATATGTCTTTAGGCTATTCTAGTATTTAATACTTAAAGCAATTCAATGATTAGTACTTGACATTTAGCATTTTGAAATAAAATGCTGAAATTTGACTTAATTTTGTCATGCACAGAAAAATATTCTGAGAAAAAGAACCGCTTTTTGCAGAAGTGACTTTGTCATATATCAGAACTAACACGCTAACATTGATTATGTGAAGAATAATTCCTTTTACCCAATAATATATCATGACGAATTGATTGATTAATTGATTGATTGAATAATTGGCTTATTGATTGATTATGTAAGCTACTGCCATTTTTTGATAATTAATTTACATTTGAAATATTCCCTGATGTCGCTATTTCTACCCCTGCAAAATTGTTTTGTTTTTTATATGAGTCATTTTTGCTCAGAAAAGATTGCATAAGAATTTAATTATTAAACACAAACATGGAACAAATAAAATGGAATGGTACAATATTTGATGAACAGTTCTGACATTTGTGGATTTACATGAATTCTTCAAAAGCTCCAAACACAATCGGATTTGTGTAAAATTTTCAAACCAAAGTTGACAGATCATTTTCAGATTAGGTTAATGAAACTTTTCGCATTTTGAAACAAAAATGAAACAACACTTGGTAGTTATAACCTCCCAACTATAACCAACCGTTGATTCAAATGCTGTACCTCCAATCTCTTTTAAAAAAACGTACAAAACTAAAACCAAACTTTTAAATAAATGACATACTGTACATTTCCACGCAATTCACAGTTAAACATATTCACAAATGAGTTATATGGATACTAGAGTACATTTGATGTTATACCTTTAAGCTTCTGTCATATGGAAGTACCACATACAGACAAACAAAATATTATACAATTTTCTTTATTTTATAAAAGTAAAATTAAACTTTATACACCTTTGAACTAACACGTATATTTTTAGCATTGAGCTCATCGAGCTAATTGCTAATTAAAATGGCAGCAATAAAGACAACTGTAGTTTTACTTTATATATATATGAAGGAATACGTAGAGCATACGGCATTGTATTTAAATCCATTCATCTTCCTTAAATAATTATTTTGTCAGCTTCATATAACTGCTTAGCTAGAAATTACAAATTATGTTTTATTAAAGTTATTTAACATGGTTTAAAACAGATTCAGAACAGTAGATGCTGAGGAATTCATTTATGAGTAGGAGATCTTACACCTCCAAAGAAGACAAAATTCAGGTGTTTATTTTCCTCGATGCTACAAGAAAATGGATTTGTCAACGAGCAAAAAAGGGCAGTTTAATGGGTAAGAAGGAATACAGCTTGATCTGTTGGGTTACCATAGGACAGAGATTCATCAAAAATTACTTCTGGGAAGACAACAGAGTGACCATGGAAACACAGATACTCCCACAACAACCGGATAGGTGAGAATCTAGAAACAAAGGTTTGGGTTGCCATGGAAAACAAGGTACCGATGATGAAAAATTCCCACAACCACTAGGATTGGTGAGCCTCAACAGACGAAGAAACTACTGCCGCCATGAAAATATCAAAAGATGTGTTCCTATGGGGACATTAACTACGGTAACCATGGAAATATAAGGTACAGTAACCATGGAGATTTAAACTAGGGTAACCAAGGAGATATAAACTATGGTAAATGAGATATATACTATGGTAACCATGGAGATATAAACTTCCGCAACCATGGGAACACCATATTGAAGATGGCATACCTCAACCGTGAAAGATGGATACAAAAAGTAAGATGGGAATTAACTGGTTATGAGGCGTGAACACAAAGGTTGGGATTTAAAAGATGATGACAATTCTCGGGAAATAGGTTCATCATTTGTCTCAAAACACAACCTGAATAATCATGAAATCTCTGTCCTTAAAAAACGATCTTTGTGAATTAAGAAATAGATCGCATCGTCAGTGTGTTACATGAAAGAGTGTAGCATGACGGCAGTTCTACTGCATAAAAAATCGGAGACATTCATAAGTCTCTACAATGTTTGCATCTTAGATGTATAGTCCGAACAACAATGAAAACTTTGTCTTACGGTGAATAACACTGAGTTGTTTCTGAAAATTTTTACAATAGTTTCTTAAAATGCATCCGAAGGATAATTTTGAGACAAATTAATAGTGCTGGATGGCGGGAGGACAATCATGCAGGTAGGGCTGAGAATACCAGGGCGGGGTGCCAAGCTCTCTAAGAAGCCCTGGGTGAACCGCGGAGGTTTTGACTATGCAAAAGATTCCTGCAAGAAAAACATACCATGATTTATCCACACCAGCAAAAAAATACAAGAAATGGTCAACTGAAAATGGAGGATTGGGGTTGGGGGGGGGGAGGAGGGGGTGAAAACTACAGCTGCAATCTTATTCATGTTTTTTCTTTGAAAGTATACACAATGTAAGCTAAATTATTTAACACAAATTACTTCAAAAGTCAATGTTTGATTGGTTTTATGTACCAAATATATAAATATTTCATCTTTAATTACAGCTATTTACAGTAATCAAGAAATCACTCCCACCCCTAATTTGATACAATGGAGTGTTCTGTGCTTATTAACAATTAAAAAGAAGAATGGAAAGTTCCATCGTGATGAAGGGATGGTCATGTTGATAATGGTGATGAGAGTAGTACATGCCAATCTGGTGTTAGATACTGGTTTGCGAGCCCATCTAAAGTTGGTGAAATATTAGTGCCAAGAAAATGTGTTAATAATAATCAAAGTTAAAACAACAAGTACACACTTAAGCAAAAGTTGATTTGATATTTGGTTTCGGGGATTTTCTTCTTCAGAAAGTTTTGCAAACA
>CM021540.1:12965195-12986705 GCA_010994315.2 Pisaster ochraceus | reverse complement strand
ACCGTTTTACCTCTAAGATGGCGGCTGGATGACGTCAATGCATAAGGTCCATAGCCTTAACATTATCATCCATCCCTCTGATGTAAACAAAGAAAAACAGTATTTTCATTCGGGGCAACTCTTCGCTCAGAAAAACCCATCATTTAGGGCCTGTAGCATGATACCTCGCATGGATAATTTAGGCACGGGTAATTGACGGTGCATGCATGTATAGAAGTTCACGGTTAAATTTACCAGTATGGTAAGTGACCGTAACCTCTGTATAGATAAGTATATGGTATGGAACGTCTCACTCCGGCCTTAGAAATATTTCACACCTGGGGACGTGTTAAAGTGCAAATGCGGTCAAATGCAGTTTTTTAATATAATTTGTCAGTAACCTTTGAAGTGTTCATCAGTAGGAATGATTGGGGTTTTGCACAGGTATGTTGCGATATGGCAATAACCTAGAATCGAATACAAGAAATGTTATAACTATTTATTTGAATATTTGACATCCTAAATCTCTTCCTTGTGTGTTTGTTTGTTTGTTTGTTTTTGTTTGTTGTTGTTAGGTTTTTTGTACCATGAATTTTAACCATCAGTAATTGTATGTTATTAACAGTGTACATAGGAATGGATGTTTCTGGAATAAGTAAGTTAATATGAGAATTGTGGTCAAATCAAAATATAATCTAAATAAGTTTGACTACAACTTTTAGCTGAACAACTTGACGTTTCGTTCAAATTGCTTAGGTAGTCTTCATCGGACTTAAGTGCAAGTTATAATTTTTTTTTCATGAAGACTCTGACCACACTGATCAAAACGTCAAATTATTACCCCCGCTTGCTATTCATACTTACAAGTTCCAACGCCATGGGTGTTTTGTCGCTTTCTGGAAGATGGACCTCTAACGCAAGTACCACGCAGTTGGCAATGATGGTGGCAAGGATTAGGTACTCAAACAGAGTGAGGAAAAAACAAGTTAAGGAAAACATAATACTATTCCAAAATGTATTTCAGACATTAATAAGTTTCTAATAAATCTCTCGAGGAATGACAGCGTTATCTCTCTGGTCCGCTGGCCAGATGCCAGTTAAAACACCCGAGGACCAGTCAACGTTTACTCTAAGTGGTCCGGCAGTATATCTCTATTTCACGGGAAAGTGAAAAGGCCGACGGACAAGTGAAAATATTGACAAACTGGTCCCGCTGGCCAGTCTCTGAAACAGGTTAGGGCAAACACTGCATGGGTGATATTATATTTAGGATAATTTATGTTTAAATAGAAACCTTGTTGCCATTGCTGGTAACACAATTTATAAATTTAGGTCTAGTAGGTTTAAAGGTTTTTCATTATGATATAAAAACATGCAAATGGGAAATTATATACAGTTTGTAGCTTCATTATTTCAGCTAGATATTAATCAAAGGATGGTTTAAAGATGATAGATTTGAAATATTGAGGGAATCATCTTTATGCCCTATTTCGAATAAAAGCGGCAAAACAGCTGTGTTATTATACATGAGAATATGAAGACAACCAGGGCATACTGGTCGAAACGTCAAATGTTGTTACACAATCGGTTCTTCTCAGAACCACCGCAGCTCAGCGAACTGGTTTTACAAGTATCATCTGAAATCCAGTTTCGAAATTAATATCCACAAAAATGTAAATTTACGCTACAAATTCCCTGCCTAAAGCTTCACACCATTTACATACAATACAGCATGGTACAGAATTATAGGCCATATAAACAGATGATAAATAGATCGATATTATTGTACACGAGTGTTGATTAAATACAGCGCAAATATCTCGCTCTTACTGAGTCAAAATATGCCGCGAGTCTGCTGTTTGTAGCATTTGCAAAATAAACTACAGTTAATTTGAAGCGAGTTTGTTCTACATCGACATGAGAATTGTTTTACCATTTACAACTGTTAATGAAAATATTTACATCCGGCATAATTGTTGTTGTTTACTCGGTCTGAAAAGCAATCAAACCAACAAATAGAAACCGTCACACAGACAGTGTATACACCTCAAAAATAGCCAGCCATGTTTCTTTCCAACGTCAATCGATTTCGAAGCCACGGCTTTGTCTTGTAAAGATTCGGTTAGTTATTTTAAGAACGTGTGTTTTTGGCGCGGGGCAGCCAGAGCGAAAGCCTAAACCTGGAAATTGTAAATAGTCTGGCACCTATATACTTCGTCTACTCAGGACTGTAAGGTCATTGTTCAAATTGTGTGGGTTTAAAAAAATTGATTTTGCATATTTTGGAACTCCTGGTAAATGGAGTGTATTGATCAAAAGTGGTCTTCAAATTATTTGTTTGGCAAAAAGAAACATTCATTTTCTAAGTAAAACATTTATTGGTTGATTTATTTGTTCAAATCTCCACGTGTTTTTCATTTAATGACCCTTTGATCATTACAAACATGAAATCAATTAATTACCTTTTTAAATGATAATTTGTTTTATAATAATATGTACTGTTTTGTCGATGCAGTTTGGGAACACGACACCTTTGCTATGTGATAATGGTCTTTCATACCAATTTCTCAAACGTTGGATTTGACTAAAACATGCTCAGCATTTTTAACAAAACCAGTAAACTAGACTGCACAACATTGATGGTTTTAATGTGTCACCTTGACCAATATTACATTACCTCAACTAGAACTCATTTATTCAAGTCGGAAAAAGGGTCTATTTGATTTAGGTTGGGAGTTGCTTTAATTAAAACCCAAAGTCCGGATTGAAATTGACAAACTATAGTTTAATAAATTATTCTTTTCATAGTTAATTACATACACTATAGACCTGGTGAAAACAACGAACCTTTTCATCCTAAATGGTCATCGAATAATTTACGGTTCGCTGCAACTGTAGTGCTTTTTCTTTAATCCTCCGATAGCCTTAGCACAAGCCGTAGGTCTATTCAAACGTCGTGTACAGAGCTAGAACTACCCGTTATTACTGCTGGTTTTACGTCTATAAACTCAAGAGATATAAAGCTTAGGGGGCGTTCAGTGAAGCCTGACCAACCTAGATGTCGCCATGGACAGTATTTGAATAAATTTGTATAATTAGCTACAGTTTAAAAATCGATACTCTGAGTGCCTTCTCATTCGAATTATTGGTATCGATGAAATCGTCCTGTAGACTTCGAGTATGATGAGCTAGTACAATTTAAAGCGTGTAGAAGAAGAGAAAAAACAGAAGAATTCAAATGGATAAATAATGTTATCACCCAAACAAAACAAATTTTATGAAACTCAGTCGCAAAATTACCCAACCATTGTCAGTTATCACACCCACATACTAATTTCTCCATCATATAAAAAAGCGTGTCGAAGAAAAACGTGAATACACATTTATAAACAGCAAAGAAAATGATCAACCCCAAACATATAAATTCTACGAAACTCAGTCGCAAAATGACCCAACCATCGGTGGTGTTCCCACCCACATATTAATTTATCCATCATTAAAATACCGGTATTGAAAATAACTATCATAATTATTTCACTCACAGTACATAATTATCAACACAAACAAAGTTACAGGTATACAATGGGCTACATACAATTAAGAGAAAACACTGTCTAAAAAGCTGTCATCTGTTTTGCATACTAATGTGAAAAAAGAACTTTCACTTTTACTCTGTATAAATGACTTATAAACCATATGTAGAATACCACTTATTTATAAAACAAAACTGACAACTTTCATTATACATTTAAATTTATTTTTGTGCGTGTGATGTGTTTATTAATACCATTATTAAAATGAAGCAAACCTTGGTATACATGGTATTTCAACTGAGAATGAAAACAGGTGGTTCAGGCAAGCTTGGCATCAAGCAACTAGAAAATGTTCCAGACCTCGGGAAATTTCTCTTATACAAAATGTGTCGACTAAAGCCAGGTTTACACCATCCAAGGAAATTAATGTGAGGAAAATTCCATTTGCTAATTGGGGAGCTTAAAGAAGCAGTACTGCGAGATAGTTTGATTTTTTGTTTAATAGGGTGGTGCTTTTTGGTTGAAGAAGGGGATGTGTGTATGACAGGAAGAATGAATGAAGGGCGGGAAAACAACAAAAGTACGCACTGGGGGTCAAATGAAAATGGACTCTCATTAAAGAGGAGTCAATTCAGTAGAGTCAGGGTTCGCGTATAGACATGAGGTCTAATTAATGTAATTTGCCAAATGCAATCAACACACGGCGATTTAATGTTAACGATTTAATAGTAACGAGGAGCATGGGCTTAATAAGCGGGTCTACCCCCCCCCCCCACCTCCCTGAAATGCCACTTCTTGACTGACACTACTGCCGTTGCTAAAAGACACTTCATTTTGCCTGCAAATACAGACATGGCTGAAAGTATGGCACGTATGACTGGTGTTATTAGGTACTGTCTGATGCAGAAGGTGATGGAGATGTTGAGTCACGGGGGTGCTACTCTTATGGGGGCCTGGAGAACTCAACTTATAGGGGTGCAACCCCTGCGAGGTCCGAGAGGAGATTCATAGCCTCTTCAATAAAAAACTGTAATCTGAAGCTGTAACATGTCATTACCGATAACCGTTGCCAATAAATCTACCGATCGAATTGGTTTCGTGTCAAATACACTATGATTGTATGAATCTGATGTGTGGTTAGCAATATAACTCCTAATATGTAACCAGTCACAAACTGCCAGTCACACGCATTAATCTGGGAATCCAAAATTGAGTGGAAATTTATGCAAATTTAAAGGAACAAATCTTGTCATTCTATTAAAAATCTGCTGACATTCTCTGTTGAAGAGAAAATCAGTGTCTCGTCACCAGTAAGATAAATATTTACAGCTCTTAATTTATACACTCCAAACAGCACCTACAATCAAACAGCTAATCAGTCAAATATTATTCGGATGTTTCAGAAAAACAGACGCAGCCATCTTTCAGCCTACATCCTTGATTTCGGAAGTCAAAATAAGTTTGCTACAGCTCAATAAAAAAATTTTTTCGTTTAAACTAGATATAGTTTCTACTCGTATGTTTTCTCTTATAAATAAACGTTTAGATAACGTTTTTTAACTCAGGAAGTATCAAACAATCAAAATGAAAACACTCTTGAAACTTGATATGTCATAAATGTTCTTTCAGTTTGTTTTAAAATGTTCTGCAAAGGAAATTATGGTGTCATATTTTTATTAAAAGAAAACCCATTCTCACAAAAACAAATAAAAGTATGAAGTGTAAATTTATTTTGTAACATCATCGGGTTTTGGAAGAGTTCGATAAAACACATCGTCCAACCAAACTGTGAAAATGTCAATAAATTGCAGGTAGCCAGAATAAAGTGATAAACAAATAATAGTTTTTCGTTTAGTGCACGTTCACGTACGTGATTATTTCGATCGCTGCAATCAAAATAAGCAATAAAGATTCTGGGCGTCTTCAACCATTTTGTGTATTACGACTTCGCGGCATCTTACGCGGACAACTTTTGAGTGAATGAAATTTTACAAATTACAATATTACTCCCCCCAAAAAAGAAATTGCATCATTTTTAATTAGTGAGTTTTCAAATAAAATAATACGAAGCACCAGCTTTGATAATCATCAACGTTGGTCTTTGTCTTGATAGAAAAGAATGGATTTATGATATCGTGTTACCCATATAGCAATGTATTCTAATTAAGTTTTTAGCTAATGCTCATTTTGTTAATTAACAAGAAATTAAGTGACCTCATTCAAAGATTTGTTTAAGACAAGGGGAAGGGAGGGATCCAAGTCTTCCCAGGAAAATGAGTCAGGAGATAATTCAGAAAGAGGAGACTGTATGCATCGTCAGCCATGCCTGTCTCCCCCTTCTCGTTTTATCTCTTTTAGTCTGCATGCTAAGAATAATCTAGTATTCGCCTCCATGTAAATGAATCATTCAGTGACCGGGTTCCTGCCTCGACGAAGTTCAAATGTCGCCTACGTGTCCATGTTAGCGACTACCCCCTTATGCACACCATAGGCTGCTAAGACGCCATGTTGAATTTCAACTTGCCTTTTCATGTTCTTTAACAAAGATATTGAATAAATACTGCATTGAATACGCATAACGCATTGAATAAATCCTGCTGTGTGTAGGCCTAATACATTTATAGAATCGTGAACGAGAAAGCCCCTTTTGTGCCTTTTTGCGTTTAGTCGTCTTATGAAAACAGCTAGTAAAATTTTTCCTCTGTAGCCAATGGCGTGTTTTTCTTCGTGAATTGAGTGATAATGGCGAGGTAGTGTGTATAATGTACGTGTACACGATGTACACATAACGCAGCAAAGAGCAAATGCCAAAGTTGAGTGGAGAGACTTCGAAACAAGGTTTGTCACAACATCAGGCATCACAGGTTTTTACGTGAATAGATGAAACAGTGTCTCTTTTACATCATGCAAACTGAGAGTTGAATTTTGTTGCATGGGCAATTGCAATAATTGTGGACTAGGTACCGAGGACATGATCGTGCTTAAGCATTAGCTAAGCTGAAATATGATCTCACTTAATCGAGGTGTAAATAAATACGGTTGATTTTTGAAAATACAGTTAAAGGCAAGGTACACTTTGGTCAGTTAATGACCATAAAAACTGAATTGGTAATGAGCACTGATGAGCTAATGTATAACACATAATGTAGTATAAAACAGCGAGAAATTACTCCCTTCAAAGTGGTGCGTTTTTAAGAGAAAGGGGTCATTTTCACCCCTCAAAATTTAAATCTCAGAAGGACTTCATGCATTAAGCCTTTCGCAGGCATCTGAAAGCACATACTATTGTATGCAACAAGGGTGTTCGTTTGTTCATTATTTTCTTGCAGCTTCGATGACCGACTGCGCCAAAAAGTTCACAGGTTTGTTATTTCATGCCTAATGTTGGGATACACCAAGAGATGAGGGTACACAATGTACTGGTCTTTGACAGTTATCCAAACCACACTGCCTTTAAGTACTAGCCTTCAGCCAAATAGTTTCAACTCCCCCAAATACCTGAGTGTCAATGCTTTGAAACCACACCTTGGGCTTGGGCTCTGATATGGGATCCATCCGCCTGATTAAAGCCCTGTAAGGAAAGCACATATCTTCCAAATTACTGACTGAGCATAAATCCAAGCCCGAGCAATGGTTACAAAAAGGGCCTATATTGAAACTTTGGATACATTCTGCCAATTGAATCTCAAACTCTTTGTATTGTTAATTGTCACAAGAACGCTTTAATTTAAGATGCAGGGCTTCGAACAGCAATAACTGGCAGAAATATCGATCTAAATACCCCCAAAGTCAACAAAATAAATTTGTTTTAAGCGAAGTTTCACTATCTTATTTTCATGGCTAAACCACGTTAATGTAAATGCTCCAAGAGGATTTGTAGAAATATTATGTTAAAATCATCGCACGATAACGTTTTACGGGGTTTTGTTTTATACCGGTATGGTATTGCATTGTATGTGACTGAACGTGTAAGGTTGTGACATGTATCAATACATTTGTGTCTGTATTCAAATTACCAGTTCGGTATTCAAGGCTCCGTTATAAAAAGAAAACAACAACAACAAAAACCAGTAGTTGAATATTGTGCTAGAAAGAAAGATATTGTTGTTATTTTCTAGATTTGTCTAAAGATTGCAATCAAACTCATATCCTTCATGAACCAGAAATAGCATAAACATTCTACAACATTAGTTACATTTTGTGCAGGACCTCTGTGTACGTTAAACCTTATTTGAAACTAATTGAGTATTTCTGAACCGTCCAGACAAGATCAATCCAAATCCTGAACGTTAAATGTTAAGCTTAATGAGAGACTCAAACAAGGAAGCCTGCATATAATTCACAATATGCAAGACCAACCTTGATATTTATGTAAAAAAACAACGCTCTGCTTTTTTGTTTATGAAGTACCATCACATCCGTCTGGCTAAAATAAATCTTGCCCTTTCCGGTCCGATCATAAATATCCTAAACAAGCAGTCTATTAGCAATTGTTCAACACAATACATTAGATGCATTATCCTATTACCATGGTAACAGACTGAGCTACCTCAGCCCGGAGCAGCTTCTAATAGTGAGATTTAATTCGTTTATGAAGGATGGAGGGTATATTTGGTTTCTCCAATCGGAAAACACAGTCAGCCTTTGTGGCTTTCGAAGATTCGTGAACTGCCCGGGGAGACGCTTCGGGTTTTACCGGTGTAGATTTCCCGTGCTTTGTCCGTCGTCCCACTCAAGTCCGAACAGGTAAACCGAGTCTCGTCAAGAGAATAGTCTGGTACTTCCATTGAAACTACCTGGTTCACTATATGTGATTCAGGGAATCTGACCAAAATGACCCCTACGAATTGCACAAGGGGTATCTTTGCATGACGTCACAACGTTGCAAATTATAGTGCACGGCGCCCAGATAAGAATCTATTGACTAAAGCACGTACATCGGATAACCCATTTCTTCAGAAGTACGAGGGCTAGAATTTGCACTCACTACAAACACATAGACTTATTATTGTATGAAAACCATCGCGTCATTTATGAACAATTCTAAATGGTAAGTTTCCTTGACCAATTAGGAATCCATAAATGGGCATCATGATAGATCTTACGTCACACAGAACTAATATCACCATCCTATAAATCGCTACGAACGATAAATATTCCGAGACGCCATACAGTATTGATTTGAAAGACATCCTGGGCTAAACAGGATTATTCCTCGGAGCTGTAAGAGTTTGAAAAATCCCAATATTTATTTATTTTTCACTAATTAAATTATTAATTTGGCGTTTTCTGTCGATGGGGTAAAACCTTTCTAATACGGCTCTCGAAAGATGCATGTATAAACAATTTTGTCAACAGATCTTTTCAGCGCACATTTTTATATTTTTATCAGTATGTAAATTAACCATCTGACGTAATTAGGTCAGTTTATTTGATGGCCGTTCTTTCATAAACTCCAATATAAAGCAGATGTGCCTGGATACAATGTAACGATCGCCGAGAATGGCATGTACTGGCAGGTACGCATGGGCCCAGGCATCGTCACACGTGATAAACCCAACACAATGAGGTTTCACTAAATAAAAGGGATAGGAGAAATCGGTAAAAATGTTTCCGTGTGACTGGGTTTAACACACTGGACGTCCTCGACAGTAATGACGTGAAGCATTGATGCGTCGATGGATGGACAATGTACTGTACATTTATCTACCAGCACATTCTAATTATAACCGTGGGTGAAAACAAAATGAAAACGTTGGTATGTAAGAGATCTTTCAATTGCAACGTCACAGCCCGAGTTTTTGCCAACCAAGGGTGGGAAACTATAGGAAACCATAAATGCAAAGCAAAAACAGATAGCCACAGTTTGTAACAACACACAAATATTTAAAAAACAGCGTTGAATTTGTTGGAAACAAAGCAACCAGTCATGTTGTGTGTTTTTTTTTAACGAAAGTTTGCAGAAGTGTTGAATTGGGGCATATCATCTGTTAACACAATGACATGTTTTGCTAACAATTGGCCGTCCATGCCAACCAGGGTGCTTTGTTTATCAACAATGGAAAGGTCTGTATGAATGCAAAGGCAACGGCAACTTCCTGTGTGTGCCTAAAAAATAAAATGGCGTCCATTACAGACTTTAAACTTAACCCTAATTAATTATGCAATATTTTTCATTTTCACAAGCAATGGTAAAACACCAGCTGGGAAACCATGACAGTCTGCCAGCATCTTTTTTGGAACGACTGAACAAAATGTCAACCTCAACAAACATCGCATCCCGCCCTTAAATTTAAGCCTCTGCACGTCCATTACTTGACGATCTAGGTTATGTCAACATTTCCTTAACTCCCCAATGGAATCAAAACACAACTTTTCCTTGAATTTCAGTCTATAATTAGGATACCTACAGGTTCTCATTTGATTTTGAGGCTGGCAAATCTACTTTTGTCCAGCCAGATTGTTCTTCCCTTAACTGCAGCCATATTGGTCGTATAACCTGTATAGTAGGTAGCCTATAGCACAGTTTCCCAACATGGGACCAGTCTCTTCCACAAAGAAACCAAATGGTAGCTCGACATTGCTGAGACTTTCCATTGGTCAAGGATTGTGTTAGACATTGTTAGCAATGCTTGTACGATTAAAGTTTAGGTATTTCATTTATGCGGGCATTTTGACATCCAATTGTAATAGTACACATTCCCGTACATGCATTATAATAATGTTTGCTAGTCATTAAAATGGGACACGGTTCAGTGACCTGCGTGGAAAAGTTCGAGGAATTAATTTCAAAACCTTAACATATGCTGCATTACTTATATTTTGTTTTACACTTGAATATTATTATTATCTGATTATAGCTCTAACAACTTGTTCATAACCAATGTGACAAAAATGTTAAGCTAATTATGAGTTTGAGGTCGTCAGAATGAGTTTGTGCAAAATTCCTCTCAAATGTTTTCCTTGAAAACAAAAACGATGTAACTGATAAAAAGCTTAGTGCCGCCAAATGTAGTGATATGTCACTTCTAATGGAATGTTTAAATTGTTATTTAACTGTTAAACTCAGCTTCAAGAAGCAAAATAGAAATACAAGTTACTCTTATATACTCATTAAGTTTTCGAAAACTTTCAATGTAAAGAACCGAAACAGGCTGACAGTGAAAACTATTTTAGATCATTGTAATATGTCACATTATTTATTCACGCAACACGGTCATTTGGTATGCAGTTTAAGTGCTCTGCTTACTAAATCGATGAGTTCAATATGGTACCTTGTCTCCTTGAGCAGTGATGAACGTACATTTTCAAGGGGCGCCCGACCCCCTCAGCTTACATATGAATATGGCTAGCTTAGGCTGAGTTCTAATCAAATAAGCGAGTTTGGCTACGGCTATGGCTGGTGGTGGTAAGTGTGATAACATTAAGGAGTATGCCCCCGAAACCACTGCCGATTTTAGACACAGTCGATGTAACTGAAAAAGGGCTGGATTGAGAAAGGTCTGGTGCCTAGTCCCCTGGGGTATCTGGTAATGATTGCTGTCGTGTTATCAATGTACTGTACATATTATCACGGTGACAAAACCGAGGCTAGGAGGCAATAGACAGGCCCATTTTTGGTATTGTGTATTAACACAACTACACTCTCAGGGAAATATACTCACCACTTCTATAAATTCCATCAACATTTTGCAAATATCTCTTACTTTTAAACAGTAGGAGCCTACTAATGATAAATAATAAGATCGACAAAAACTGTTTCTGACTTACCATTGTACGACCATCCCTTCGTTAGGAAGCATGAAAAACAAACCTTAAAAGTAGAATGGGGTGTTTACAGTGAAATTTAAAAAGGATATAGCCACTCTGTTAACCACTTGGCACATCTTCGGATGAAGTTCTGCTCGCTGAATATGAACAATGATCTGTTGCTGGTGACCATAGACATAATAAATCCTGCTGGTCCTTTGAGCTTCTTTCCTGACCCACCTCCCTTGCCTCCCCCACCATGGGCCGGTGACGTCCCATCCCCGCCGAAGCCAGCTATGTCCAAGGCATCTGAGAACGGCGATGTGGGCCCGGAGGAGAGGGCGGCCATTCTGTACGGATCAAAGAGAAGGCAATAAGAATGATGAGTTGGTCAATACGGAAGTCTTAAGACGCAGTGGCATCCTTCATTTCACTGCCTCTTTGCTTTAAGTTACACAATCAAACAGCATGCACGTTTACTACATCAAGATTGTGTATATACTACAGCTGACATTTAGGTGGGTATGGATGCAGTCCCATATGAATATTCACGATGGTTTATTCTTTTTTTTCTCCCATTCGATGTGCACATCAGTTCAATCTGCATGCAGTGACAATTCCTAGCAACGATTATACGATTCCATTTTGAGCTGTTATTCCTTTGGCCATGGTCAAAACACAAATTATATTTCGATTAGCAAACGGTCGTTTGTCCGTCTATAAACCGAGCACGATACGAAACTGTGCGGAAACCGTTCAATATGATGCACACAGACACCATACACAATTCTCTTTATATTGGTACGACCTTGCTCGCTAGCATTACTTTTATTCGCAGTGCGCACCTATGTCAAGTAATACATATTTATAAGTAATTTATGCGGGCATAAGCTGCACACTAGTCAATATGGAAATACGTAGGGTTGTGTAAGCGTTAGAACAACCTAGTCTATGAAGAACACAGGACTAGCATGCAAACAGGGGGATTAATGGCATAGCTCCGGCTATGAAGCGAGACATATAGCGCCCGTCATGTGCATCGGTGTATACGGCTATATTTTGCGGCTATCTTCTGATGAACTACGTGGGTTCCACTTTATGTATGGACACTATGACGGGGATAACTGTTTTAGATGCCGTGTCGAATTATTGTCTGTTCCTTAATTACCAACCTCGCATTATTTATTGACAAGTGCAGTGTCCTCTTGCTATAAAGTCTTTGCTAACTTAACCCCCGAAACGGATAATGCTAAATTGTGTTTATAGGGGCTTACTTTTTTTCTTTTAAGGTGCATAATTTATGATTTTGTAATTCTAAACATATGTTTGTCTTTCTGGGTTTTGGACTTGAAAAAGATCTTTCCAGCGGCAGCTTATCTTTATGACAATTATTCAGAGCTATGAGTTTGACAGGAAAATGTCAGCCTGTTTATTCGGGTTGAATACGTTTCTGAACTCCAGGTGACTTCAAATTTGGACAGGTTGATCATTTTAGAATATCGATCTGTTTAATATTTGGGACCTTTCTTCCCATAAGCACAACTTAAAAATGAAATGATAATTTCATCGGCCGTTAGTAAACAAAGAGTTTGTTTTAAACCCAGGTGGTTTTGAGCAGAAATATTTTAACAGAGTCGTTCGAAACATAAATGGCTGAGAAAATGATGAACTACTCCAACAAAACTGTTTGTGTAACAAAATTAATGTGTGGTAACAATGGACTAAAATGCTATGAACATTACTAAATTTACTTGAAACAAAAGTTAGAAATTTAGAGTATATATTTGATGCGGTTAGTGTTAGATAATAATGCATGCAGATGTAAAGCCACTTACCCAATAGGCATACAAATTTTGAATACATGCATGAAGACAATTTCAAAAAAAATTTGAAAGAACATTCGATTTCAAATTTTGGAGGAAAGAAGATCAGGTAACTTGAAATTAAAATGTCATGCTGGGGGTGGACATGTTGACTACTGAAAATCATCTTGGAATATTTACCAAATAATTAGACTTTCATATTCATCACGTATGGAACAAAACAAGAAACCTGAGTAACTCTATGTCTGATACACTAAGTATCGATCCAGTCTTCTCTTACAGACGACGAATATTCTCACATTTCAATACCATCTGGGAACCAGTTTCATACAGCTACTAAGTAATTCAATCTGCTAAGCACAGAATATAATTGCTTACCAAAAGCAGATTACCAGCCAAAATGCGCTGTAATACTACCAGTCAAGCAATACGATGCTAAGTACATGTAGTTACATATTTTAAGCAATAATCATTCAGAATGGAATAGAATACTGAAAATTAAACCTAGCACGATAGGAAACCCAACACAGGTTATAGGAATTGTTCCCAGACCAGGGTTAGACAGTAAGTTATGCAGCACTTATAATAGACTCTGCGCTCTGATATATTGAATGAACGCTTTATATTAAACCCCAAGGTCTGTCCATAATACATCAAAGTGTGCCTGTCTGCTCTACAGGAAATTCTGTCGCACAATATCGCCGCTCGGCTATAATTACTTCTGTCTTTACATTCCCACTTATTTATGTTATATTTAATGAAAGTATACTACACCAATTATAATTTTTGTTGTTGTTTGATACTATATGGAACATTCTTATATTGTGCCATTTTCGGTTTCTGCACGACAGATGCCAGGTGCCAGTCTCAGAAAAGAGCACAATAAAACTCTCCCAATTTGATCTAACACGCAACCTTCCAACTAAAAAAACAAAACAAAACCCAACCTGTGAGACTGTGCTTTGAATATGTCTGCTTGTAAATCGCAAATCATTAAACTGACAATTATTTAAATCTACAAGTTCTTTAGTTTTACACTGGTCATTGTGGATGCAAACTGTGAACGATGTATTCAGCATCCCGTAAAACAAAATGCAGGTAGAAAACGTATTGTCCTTTTCTTGGAATAGTGGGACTTTCAAACATGGGACTGCTGGTAATTTGAAATCGCCTTAAATGCAAAATGTGGTCACTGCATAGCACATGATCTCCATAAACTACACCGTGACAGACGCTGGATTGATTGTCATGTTTACTGGGGGAAAAAACCAACAGGTGCATGTCACACATATACCAACTATTTGTACAATTGATGACGTGAATGTTTTGTATCTGCTCATGCGTGCAAGTCGTTGTATTAAAAACATTTTATAGAGAGGGCGCTCTTTAAACATATTTCAACTATTTAGACAAACAATATTCCCAGGAAAATGAATTGGCACGATCTGCGAATGAATCCTTGAAAAATGGCAATTTGTTCGACCTTGTATTCCCAATGATATTCTTGAACAATAACACAAGAGAACAAATGAATAAAAACAACAATATTTGTTGGTTAATTCTCGAATGGTATGAACATTTCTGTTCGTTAATGAGAGATCAATGTCATTTTTATGGGCTCAAATTCGCAGTTTCGACAATGAAATTGTAACTCCCAACAACAACAACAACAAAACAGCAACTTTCCGATCAAGTGACGATGACATTTCTACTGGCATAAAATGTCGCATTCCGTACTGACAACGTTTCCTCTGTCATTGTCGTAAAGTCCTTTCCGTCCACTAAAAATACTCACGGCTCCTCGTGAACAACGACACCATTGCTCTTAGCTGATGATGGTGCTTCCACCTCCACTGTATATGTACCGTACATTATATCCGTTGTAGCACCCAGAACATTGCCCCACAAGCCACTCATTCCACCCTGCTCTTTTTTCTTCCCGGACACCATCTTGAGTTGATGCAATCAGTAATATTGAAATTCCGTTTGAAGGTCTACGACAACTTCAATTGTGTCTCAACTCAGCATTGCCGTCGAAACGTTGTGTTATCTTTCCTTGAAAGTTTACGTCGAGAAGTTCTCAGAGGTCACATAAAATGGCTCGATTCCTCAGAAAAGGTTTATCACATAGTTCCATTTGCAACGGTGTCCTTGCGATTTCAACCTGCTTTTACGACAACTGTTAAGCTAACGAACGCCAACTTAGATGTTGACGTGACAGCAGTACGTAACTTGAGATGATCTTAAGAAGAAGATTATCTCCTGGTGTGGATCAGGGCTGTTTAAGCTGGTTTTTACGGTATCCACACGTCGTCACTTATGTCTGAACGGTCACAATACCGGCCATGTCCTTTCACGGCCGGCCACGAAGCCTGATGGTTGAAGGTTGAAGGCCGGAGATCTTGGATATCAACCGAAGAAGGTAAAAACTTCCGAAGATTTGACCAAAAAATACTTTATAATTCAAGCGTATAATCTTGTCCACTATGTGCATAAGTCTTCACGTTTCAGAGATGCTGACTGCACCATGGTAGCGGCCAGTACCGTCACATCTAATAACAGACTGGCATTATTTGAGCAACGGATTTATCACCCCTTTGTTGTGTCATTGTTGACCAGCTATGCTTGAGTCGTTCACAAGAGACGTCTGTTTGAACAGGAAATGTTATTCCTATGCACACCATAGAACACAAGGTTGAATACAGAATAGCATCCTTTGGTGTTGCAAACATTTGGTAATTACGAGGGGAAAACACATCTAAACCCGAAAGTAACAATAACATGAGTTTTCTTGAAATTGAAAGGAAACTTGTCCCTAATTATATGCAGGTCAGATCTTTTTTGGAAAAACCACCTCGATGTTACACGGTGAATATAAAGTACGTTAAGTGTATACTTTATTTTTCAAAGACTCACTCTTAGAGAGATGAAGAACAGTGTCCCTAGAACTAGGCTCGGGAAATCCTTTCAACCCGCAGGCAACCTGAACAGAAACCATTCATCTTCAAATGAAAAAATAAAATCTTAAAGACTAAAGTTCAAGCAAGGAGACGTTCAGCCCATGAAGACAGACGCCCGTACACGATCCGGCCCTCAGGACATATTCAAGCAACATTCAATGAAAAAAAAAAAATTGGAAAAATAAAATCCACAGCTTTCTTCGAGAACTAATTTATCGCAAGACATTCATGTGAGCGGAACTGTAGTCACTCAGTTCTATAAACAGCTTCGGATGGAATTGTTGGCAAAATCTCCGTTCTGAACAACGATTCCATGTATTTACTAATTATTCTGACTTGTCAAGCTTCTTATCAAAGAAGAAATGAGCTTCTGCATTTTTGTTTCATTTCAATTCAATGTTTTTAAATGGATCTTTCCTTTAGTAGTCTCAATTTCAATTTGTTTCTTTTGAAAGAAAGATAAAAATCCGTACTTTATTTCTTTATTTTCAAATTTTGGGGGTGTGATTTAGCTTCTTGGGGATTCAGTACTCCTTAAACAGCTTCAAACGATAATCGCAACAACAACAGAATCGACAACGATCAGAACTAAATCTCGACTTCAATTAATCCTTATTACATTTCAACAAATTCAACAAACATACCCTTGCCATCCACGTCGATAAATATTAATTTAGACAAATGAAATGCAGTTACAATTTACTCAAGGCAAAACCTTCTAATGTCAATTATATCCGCAAGAACCACCCCTTGTTTGGATCGAAACGTCTTAAGGAGAAAATAGAGGCTCGGATTGAGATGTTTTCCAAATCAAGCTTTGCATCAGGGACCACGACTAATTTGAAGAAATACCGTAATACATCAAACTTTGAGTTTATGACATTTTAGCTTTTAAAGACTTCTCCGAGTCGACTTGTAATCACTCATAATTCATCCGTGTTTAAAGTTTCTATGAATCAACTACCCGGTCTAATCAAAACATATTTGAGTCAACATTTGTGTATAATGATATACTGTAAATCAAATACAACATTTCGCATTCATTCCAGTTTAAAAGAAAATGTAAAAGGGAAGAACGTGTACACAATGTTATCGTAAATAGCCGCAAAATGTAATCATTACTTTTTACGACTCAAAACTAAACCTCATAAAGTCATATTATATTTATATTTACATTATAACAGTTTTCCACGAAGGATATTTATGATGCATTTTGGTAGATAATCCGTGGTCATAAACCTACACAACATTTGTCATTACCTTTCCCCCCACAATAACAAAAGACTCGTTTTCTTACACAAAACGTAAAGGTCAAGTTTTGGAACGACAACGGCTAAATTAGATCCTTTTTACAGTCAGCACTGGCTCGCCATTACGCCTACAAGACGGTAGGATTTCTTGAATGTGAGCATCAAGAAATTGCCTGCGTTACCATGGCAACGAACATGCATAGGTGATGTTTCCGTGTAACGTCGACGTGAGTGAGTTAGATCCGAGAGAAACAGGTTTTTTTTTCAACCATGGATAATTCGGAAAGGTTGTTGTTTTGGGTGGAAATAAGTCCCAACATTTCGAAAAGATAATTAAAAAGCACTTTGTCAATGGTTGACATCATTATTATAAGCAATTCATTGGCCATGTCTTATACTATTGAATTGTTCTCAAATGTCACCGTGTTAGGTTGCATATTCGAATGTAATACGGACGCAGCAACTGAAAGATATAATGTAAAATGAAAGGCCCATGTTACAGGTGTTGGCAACTTAAAGTGACCCTTTCAAATGTATAAAAAGATAGGTTTTTTCAAACTCAGGGTTAAAACAAATTACTCCTAACCTCGTTGTAGAGAACAAGTTAATGTTTGTGTAATATTAATTTCAGAATTTGCTTATTTTGCGTATTATGTTCGTCCAAAATTTGCCAGGATTATAAATGAGGTAATTTCGCAGTTGATTTGTTTTGGTTGAAGGCAACATACAGTTGTCTGGACATTGTCAAGTACATACAAAAAGTAGAAAACACTATATATGGGAATATATACAAATGGCTGACATTCCCTTTTGAGTTATATAATTACACATTTCTTTAAAGCCTTCTCGTTTTTCGCGAATTAAACATTTCGTTATTAAATCACAAGGGCATCGTGCAAACAAACAAACGAACAATCAAACAAACACCTGAACACCCCAACTATCAAACCAAAACAAAACAACAAGAATATCGACTGCTAACATCTTTTCATTGTCATTCTATTTGTGTCTTTATTATTGTCTAATGGCGCCAGACAATGAGTTTTTTTTTGTCATCAAAAGTCTTGCCTTCTGACGGTATTTCTCAATGACTCTAAACAGTTTACCAGGAATTCGGGATTTATTTTTAGTATAACCTCAACAAAATAATAGTTTGGTCTTTAGAATAAAGTGAGCGCATCGTGATATTTAACTTATAGACGTTTGCCTTTTTACAGGGTTGAAAACATTTATCAGAATTTAGTGTTTTACAAATATCATCAGATGCTTGATTATGCTAAAGGAAGGTATTACTTTCTCTCATATATAGAATCTCTCTTAAATATTACGAAGTTTGTCAAATAATTTTGTAAGATAGGCCTATTAATTGTTGTCTTCAGTTTACTTCCTTGCTAACATTGAAATTAACATAATACAATCCATTTCAATAGAGCCTATAGGACGGGCTTTGTGAAAACTGAATTGGTTATAAGGAACGGTTGTGTATAGATGAAAATTATAATGAACAATTTTTTTCTGTAAAACGGCAAGAGAGAGGGACGGTAAAATTCTAGCAGGACATAAATTTCTAAATTGACTGATGGCGATCTGAACAGGTGTAGATGATGACAAACCCATTTCTAATGTATTCTATTGTTTTAATCAGCTGACACACCAACCTTTGTTTCACCACGCGTGAACATTAATTAAGATAAGCGTAGACTAACCTTGGTTAGTTTTAAGCTATGTTCCAAGAAATGCTGTCATAGACAAAACTGGGCAGAATAAATTGCTGATGTGTCAACCGCACACAGGTGATGAATTTATGATTAAAACTTGCCGTATTGACGATACAGTGCATGGATACCTACCCGAGTTTGGTGATTTTAGGAGCATTCAGAATAGTCAGTGTGAAAAACTTTCCTTTTTTTCTCTCGAAATTGTGGGTGGGTGGGTCACAAGAAATAAATGAAAATCGAAATTCAGTTTTTATATATAAAAATACAAAGTATATAAATTAACAAACGAAAAAGAAGAAGAAGAAGTACCCAGCTGGCCAAGATTGTCAATTTAATTCCTGATTAAACTACAAAGTTGTTTGTTTATGCCTGAAAAAACATTGAAACTACTGATGTTGGAGACCTTTGGTCTAAAATATCTGGTTCATTTAATGCATTACTTTGTTCTTCAGTGTGTAGATTATATCATGAAGCCATCCACTATCTAAAAATCACATTTTGTTAAACATTGACTATTCTGAATGGCCCCTTACCCATTACAACTTCAGCTGATTTGAATTCCCTACGTGGACAAACTCAATTCAGATTGAATTGATAATTTAGATTCTGAATAATGTAGGTTTGATTTGAGTATAAAAGATTATTTTATACATTGGAGCAAATGATATTTCCTTAGACAAAACTCCTGTAAATTTCCCCCAAAACATGTATCTGTCACAGATAATGTGCACAGATTATTTCGGACACACCAAGATACAAATAAGAAACTTAAGGTTGAAAACAGCCTGACCAAAATTTTGCATTCATTTCCTCGAATCAACTCAAGTTTTGGTTTTCAGAGTGAAACGAAGAGGTGACATTTCACAATCGATTGAGCGTGGACGGGTTGTAGAAAATTCTATAAATAAAAGTCGGGAGTGTTATGAAAATAATAATTGCTTTGCATTATTTTTATTCCTCTAAACCTGTCTCCGTCTGAATCACGGGAAATGAATGGTTGTAAACACAAGACTAACTTCATACATTTTCTAATTTGCTAGACATAGTAAGTCGCTGTAGGCAGAGTTGATGGCGACAGCAAAAAACATGATTACGGCTACAAAACTTCATATCACATTCTAGATGAATTTCAAACTAGTTAGACATCAATATGACACTGAACGTGTAAACAATTTATGATTCTACTAAATTTAAACAGCTAATCATGAGTAGAATTAGTGTTAAAAAAGAGAGTTTGAAACCCCATTTTTTAAAACTATGTAAATGCTAGTATGTAAATGCTGTTATTTTATATTAAAGTATTTTCATGTACAAATTTTAACCAGTTGGTGGTGTTATTATGACGTCATCGTCGATCAAAGAACATTACCATTAAAACAACAATGTCTTATCCCAATTGTAATTAAATATGCATATTGAATAATTAAAGTGTAAATATTTAGGTAGTGAAACATCAAGCAGTGTTGTCCTCATTGTCGGTTCCTTATGGAAACCAAGGACAAAACAAAACAAAAAGGGAAAACAAAAGGTCTGTGCAGCGGAGTTCTACAGACTTGGGTGTTCCACACGGTGTACAAAGTCTATGGGAAACTGTTAAGTACAGAGACGAAGGAAAGAACAAAAGAATTCTCCACAGGGATGTATTTTTTAGAGTGTGTGAAAAAAAAAATGGATATGAATAAATTTCGAGTTTTTAAAGACGGTACATTTCTAGTCTGTTTTATCGAATGTTGTAAACTTGAACGCAACGATCTCCGGAGAAAATAACTCCATCAAAAATTGAAATGCTTTTATTCTCTGGATTATAATGACTGCAACTTTTACGAAAAGTCTTTTACAAACAGGCGAGGTCAAACTAGAATGCAAGCCTTGAACGCAATTGTCTTGATAAAGTGAGCACGGGATGAATTCTAAAAAGGTTAATTGTACATTAATTATCGCTCACTAAGCTACAATTGATTGGACAGAACAGAAGAAAACGAAAAAAAGAAAAGAAAAAAAAATTCCCTTGAAGCTGTTGCAGATATTTCCCGGCAGACTTTGGTATTTTAGTGTCATCCCACACCACGAATAAAACCCATTTCCTTGTCTGCATTATGTGCATATTACATTACGCCATCATTTAATAAAATCGTTATGTGTATCCAAGGAGACCGCCAAAGAGGGGATTTTTCTTTGAAAGTACAACAGATGAATAAATTAGAAATATTAAAAAACACTCTTAAATATCATTTTTGTTAATAACCATCAAGCCGGTTCCATTACGTAGAACACACTGTAATCCACCCTTCCACCCGTATATGGCCCGTGGGGAGTTTATTATGCATAGAACGCAGTGATGCGTAACCACGATGAAGCCACCATATTGAATAAGACATGAACGTGGATACGCATGACTGCGCAGATAGGCTTGCCAGGTAGGGGAGAAACAGGGGCTAGAGAGAGCCGGAGAGAGCGGGATTATTGGTCAAGTTCCTTAAGTAGGTGGAATCGGTCTT
>CM021540.1:12939575-12964830 GCA_010994315.2 Pisaster ochraceus | reverse complement strand
CAGCTCCCAGTTAATCAAATTTACAATAATTGCCACATGTTCTGGCGTCTGTTTTAGAATCAGAAGACTGTTTAGTCACAACTATTGTTTGCGTGAGTGAATCTTTTCCACGAACCGATTCCATAGAACTGCTTAAGCATAGACAGAATGGTTAAAGATTTAATGCTTTGCAGAAATGAGAAGAGTACTAGTCACAAACTGTAAACATGACATGGTAGTTTGGCTGGTGACCTTTTTCTGGTAAGCATAACTTTGTTGTGCTTAGCTATTTTTTATGCCCATAGGTCTGATGTTGTTCTCACAGTAAATTATAAAAAATTGCTTGTTGCTTTTGAGGGTATTTGATCTTTTGCAAAAATGTAATTCAATGAATTAGAAATAATAGTACACCTGACTTAATTGGTGACACACTAGCTTCGTAACGTGTCTTTATGAAAATGGGCAGCGAGAAGAGCTGGTGTTGGAGTCAATTATAGGAGCAACACATGCGCTTCCATGTGACGACAATTATTCATATACGTACATTGTATTCATGATTCTCTACAAAACAAATTATGAGCTTAGAATTGTAAACGGGCAAATATAATGCGTTTTTATTTAACATTACTTTGATACGCATGTATAGCTTGAAAGAGTTAACAATGTTAAAGAAATTAATTTAACGATGACAAATAAACACTAAAATACAGCATTTTTTATCACAAAATGGCGTCACTAATTCCCTACGTTACGCATGACAGCTGCACGGCGTTATGGTGCCAAGCATAATGTACACGCAGTCTACCAAACAACTTACGTGCGGCCATTATTTGTTCTGTCTGCAGATCGCACATTTCCTTATTAACATTTTGGGCATCACTTCTTAAAATCATTAAGGAGGTCAGAAGCACAGTCGCCTTCGGCGGGTGGAAATAATTGTTTTATGCTAGAAAAAAAGGCGCGCAAGTTTGATGGGAGTGGCTTCTTGACACACAAAATATCGTTGCAGATTACGAAATATTTGCGATTGCACAAAATGCTTCGGAAGGGAAGGAACACCAAAACGTAAACAGCTACGTAATACTTACGACTTCTGAAGAACACGACTGGCGTGATCGTCATTACGTAGTTTATCGAAATCCATCATTGTGGAGGGGAATATACGCCAGTTCACCGCAGTAAAATGAGATGTCGACCGTTTTCTTCGGAACGTTCATTTACCAAGGTAACCGATCCAATAAACATTGCTCGCGAATGTGTTTAATCGTCCACATTGCTATTATTTCATTGAAGTCCACTGGCTCAGTTATGCTTCATACCATATTTACGGATGGTTCCAAGATCAAAATGGTGTATGTGGGTGAGAATTTGGTCATAAATTTGCACCATATCGAGGATATGAAGTACACAGTGATGAGCAAAGTGACTCTGTTTGCTGCAGCTGCGATACACACAATGCTTCACGTCCAATCGATTCAGCGCTGTCTCTTAGTCTGTCTAAATCAACCACCACTGGTGCCCGGCGTACCTGCGACCTACATGGCGTAATCAGCCGGAAGCCAACCACAGAGTCAACGTTCAAATAAGGCCAATTTTACAGCCATGACTGATATATAATGAGTTATTTTATCTCCATCAAAGATATTCACAGCCAGCTGAACCAGGGCATGATAATTGTACACAATATTTTGTTTACAATACAATAACAATGGGTTTAAAAACTACAAAACATACCCCAAAATGGAACACAAGAAAACACTCTTAACGGGATAAAATAGCACATAAAATTAAAAAGAAGACATCTTATATTAGACCCCCAGTATTATCAATTAATGTACATTCGGGTTCTGTATCTCCCCCAATGTTGTACAACAAAAGACAGTCAAATGTGGAGGGAAACTTTTTTTCTCTCAAGCAAGTGATCAGCGGAGAAGGATGTTTTTAACTGATGTAGTAATTACACCAGTGGTAATGAATATTATTTCTGTTTCACCCAATATCGTGGTATGATGCGCACTGTAGACCCAGTGTTCTCTTGGCCCTTCTACAAAACCATGGGCTACTTGTCTGGAATTTTACACAATCTAGAACGTAAAATGTTTCATTTATTACTGTACAACAATTGCGTTCATTCTCACAAATTTCTGATCACAACACTCATTCTAATATTTCAGCATAAACAACCAGTACATAATCCTTCTTCAGTATGTATATTATTTTTTTAAAGAAATGCCTCTTGTGCGAGACGCTGGACTTAACATTATGCAGTGAATGGGAAGGAAGCGTTCATTCGTAAAGACAGGTGGGTTTGGCAAAATGAAAAAAAAAATGTCGAAGAAAAAAACAACAACACTAGAAACTTATCCCAAAAAATTAATAATAGAAACAGTCCTATTGAACTCCAACAACAACAAGAAAAATAAATATCAATGAATATCAAAAAGATAAAATGACGACAATCTCAGAGAAACTAAAACGCTGTTAAAAAGCCACTCTTGATTTTATCATACTTTATTTTGGGCACAAATTCAACGTCATCCCCATTATATAAAAAGGACAGAATCGCCAATCCCTCTCTGATGGATGTATGTAGCAATGATCCCCCTCAGAAATAATCACCCGGGATTCAAGGCTAGGTCGAGCGATTTGAAGTGAAAATCCAAAACATGTCCGTCTGCAAATTAAATTCAGTAATTTATTCCCTTCGCCGGGATGCTGTTGTGGAATCACTGGGAAATAGACAGACGTATTTCAATCGTAGTTCGCTGAACAGAATCAAATCGATTTAATAAAAGAATTAATTGGAGGATGACTTTTTAAAATAGAAATGAAATAATTGAAAATGAAATAAATATTGACTCGAGTGATGATTTTTTTAAAGAAATGTCACGTAGAAAAGGCCTAAATAAAGGTGATTTATTCCATTGTCTTGCTCAGGGTTATGTTCTACTACGAGATAAGATTACAATGTAATAATCTCAACGAAATAAAAACACAGATTATGACAGTTTAAATTTGTACAGATAGTCATCGATAGTCAATATCAGAGTTATCGACAATTATCGATGACCATTATCAATGGTCAATAATATTGCCCACTCCCAAATGCCACAATCATCATCCAAAACCTACATGTACGATTTTAAGTCTGTTTTGTTTATAAAACTAAACCCCCAAAACACGGCTTTATTTTGCATCTTTTTGGCGAGTTAACTGTGCAGTTGTAAAATGAACATTTGACATTCGTGCTGTACGCCCCGTTGCGGGTACACACAACGGTCGAAGCATATATGATAATTGTCAGTCGGCAAACCATTACAGATAATGAGGTATGATTATGTACATAGCGTACGAGAACGTCTTCCCCCTCCGACGGCCGTCTGCATCAACTTATGTATTACTATGGGATCAGGCAATCAGGGACACGAGAGGGCGCCAGTCACTCATAACGGCCTCTGATTAATTGGATATGACTCAGGTTGACTTAACTATGACTGTGGCAGATGGCTTCACCAGCTGTTGAAGTATTAGTTCTAAGCCGAGCCATAACCAGTCTGTTTGTAAGATCGACACTCATACATAGCCCTATACAGATCGACTGGTACTGTGATCTCATAAGGCATTGTGCAATATTCGGGAGTGAGACAAAATGGCCGCGAAAGCGACTGGACCACTCGTGTAACACAGTCATTTAACTACACGCCGACTGGCTTGAATGACGCTTTCAAGCTTTTCCAAGTATGGTTAGGTTTCCATAAAAGGGTTTGGAAGTAGAACCAGTTTAGCATCCTTGGTGTTGATATAGTAATATATCCGACTGTAATGGTGTATCGTACCTAGAGAATTCAGATTCAATCTCGAGAATAAAAAGTGCAAATCTCCCAAACCAGTATGATCAAGTAGGGCGAGCAGTCTACATTTGCATTAACGCATGCATCTAATAACATGAAACCTTGCAGGCTGGACGCCATCTTTTTATCAGAACGAAAGAGTTAGCAGTAATTGATGACACTTTATCAATGAGTGGGGCACGGAGGAAGCTACTCCAAGCTTCACCGGGAGCCAGCGGAAGACCATACCCATGATTAAATCAAAAACGCCCGATGATAAATTACTGTGTAATAGATCAAGGCTTAAGACTGTAAGCTGACCTGTATGACCAAAGTCTGAAATGGGGAGTGCTCTAAACGTCTCGTGACGGAGACTACATCGTGCTAGTCAAAACGTATAGAGAAGACTACTTAGGTTTTTGGTCATAAATCACAGTCACTAATAATTGTGATTAATAACGATCAATTATGGTGTACTACAATGTTTTACCACATAAGCTCGTCTGGTTGTACGCTGGGAAATAAATGCCGAAGTGCATAACATTTGATAATATTTCTTGTACAGAATTCAAACAATTTATAAAATGTATTTACCAGAGACTCAAGTACACACTCTACAGTCTACATACGCACTCTGCACCTCTCCAGAAATAGAATCCAATAATTCTAAAAACTGATGCAACAGAAGTTACAAATCATCACCAATGCGAGTTCGCTGTTTTTACACTCACCTCAATCACACAGAAATCTTATTACATGTATAGCCAAAGAAACCAACAAGATCAATGGTAAAAACTTTGCTCAAAAAAACATAATTTTTTTCAGATTTTACAGTGGGGCTTATCTTGACCTATGGCGGCATATATTTTTGGTTGTGTGGCGGTTGAAGCCATCTGCCATGGAATGCAGGGTCCTGGGTCTGAATCCAACTCGAGCAGCCTGTGGCTTTTCCCTTACGTGAATCCGAAAGCACCGAGTATACAGTGCGAATCACAGGTCGATACAAGGGTAAACATTTTTAAAACATTAACGTTTTGTTTCCGTCCTTTGCGTTTATTTTCGCAATCAGACACACGACATGACAAAATCTCATCTGTATGTTATGATCTCATTCACACCTAATGATCAAATCTACATAATTAGGCTCCCGGTTAATTACCAATGCATAAATTGACCGTGTTAATGAGTGTTACGTAACACTCCACGGTTGTATCGCCTGGCCCGTCACGTGGTACTTTTATGCTAAATAGCCTTCTGCGAAATAGCTTTCATTCCATTCCAATTGAACTGGAAGTGTGTAGTTACTATTCTAACGCCGACATTGGTTACTCAGGAAGATTAAAATATCTCTAAATATAAAATAAATGGCGCTTAAAAACTTTAAAGTGGTTTATGTTTGACTAGTTGTTGTAGTTGCAATAAGAGTAAACTTCTTTAAAATTTGGGAACTCTAAACTTGTTTCACAAAAAGCAAATCATTGATGTGCCATAATTTCTCCTGATCAAAAGACAATAATATTGTTACAATTATATTTTCCTAAGTTAAATGTGTGTGTTACTTTTTTTATTATTAAATAAAAAAAACCAACTTCGTTCTGCAGATTTTTAATTGAGGGCGCTGTTTGAGTTTGACTTTGGAGCCGCATAATTTTTGCGTTGGTACAAAAAACATGTTGTTTATAATATAATACTTAAATTTTGTATAACACGATTTTACTGTGTAAACAAATTGTTCGGTCACATGCGGTTTCAACATTGATGGTAAAAGTATACCTGATTAAATTATCCAGGAAATTAACTGTCAAAAGTATCAACATAACCATTTTACCCTTCGCAAGTAAGCGAGCAGCGTTTGAAAACAGTCGAAAAGGGTAAAACAAATAACGTTGTTATATCTCTTTTCCTTTAACATGATGGCAATGACAGGTTCCAGCGAGGTGCGAGGGTTCACCTTGTATTAATGCTCACGCCAAGACGTTCTTCTTCAAGTCCATGATCGTCCAGATGGGTCCCCAGAGTATCGAGTGAGTGATAACGGGACGGTATAAGGTGACGGGCCGGGGTAATCAAGCGAGCGTCGCCCGCTGATAAGTGGGGGGCCTAAGCTGAGCTAGAGACGGTCCAAGGTCCAGGGGTTGAGAGTGGGAGAATGAGAGGTTCACAGTTGAGGAGCCGCGGGGAAAAGGACAATGTGGGGTGATGGAAGATGTTGGGGAGCGAGCGAGGTCAAGTGGATTGGTAATGGTGGGGTCGAGATAAGCTTGCTTATTACAGAGTGAATAATTGTGGCTCAAGTTGGATTGCATTATTATTCGGCTTAATATGTTTAGGCACAACAGATTCAATCATTTCTATATTTAAAAAAAAATTGTTTGCAGTTCTTTCATATGACAAAAGGCTGTTTGCTGTCGAAGCAAACGGATATAAATTAGTGATTACTTTAAATTTACAAAAGCGTTTAGACAGTTTTTAATCGACCATTACACATGGATCGTAAATCAACTATGTGTTTTAAATAATACAAACTTTATTATCACAAAACCATGTTCGATCTGAGTGTGGAACAAACATCCGCAGTAAAACTCAAAGTACGCCCTCATGCGTTCAAACACGTTCTATGTTTTAAGGGGCGAAAACAATCAATCTTGTTAGATTTGTTCAAGTCCACTGCGCACATTGCTGCTCGATGTACCGAGTTAAAAGCACAGTGTTTCCCTGTTTATTATTCACGAATATCAAATTGCAGTAAATAACAACCGACTGATTATCTTTTATGCATTTTTTTTTATTTTTACGAATGAAATCAACTCAATGAAACACATACTTCCTTTGAAAATTAAAGCATAATTATTTGTCAGTTAGTGGTGACCGAGTAAAGGATGGAGATGTTAATTTAAGCGACAAATAAATGTGTTTGTTCTACTCCCAAAGCAAGCAGGAGATCAAATAATCGCATAATAAAAGAACAAGTATATTCTACATTCAGCCACAGTAAAGTGGGGCAAGCTAAAAGAAGGTCAAATTACAACCCAGCGACAGAGGAATGACCAACGAGGATCGTAGAAGATGAATCTGAAACCGAAAGTATCTCAGAGATTATTGCCTAGAAGATCATCTCCTATGAGTATGAAATAATGAGACAAGACGCCATGAAAATGGTATCCTCAAGTTAAAGGCGCATCATTTTGTCTAGACATGAACGCTGACTGCGTGGGCAATTTTTTTAAGGCTTAGGGAACTTAGGCCTACGTCAAAATCATAAAATTTCAAGGCATACTCATGGATCACGTGACTGTGTTGCCAATTCCAAACCAACAGTCGTTTCTAGGCAGCCACTAATAATTATGAGGTCAAACAAAATAAAAAGTACCGCCCTTGCAGATGGGAATTTTTATTTCATCAAATTACGCTTAACAAAACAGCATCTTCGTAGGAGAAAACATCCCTGAAATAGACACAGGCACCGGTGCACTTTCACGTCTCATTAATTTGCTTAGATATTCTACCTCCAACACTGCGAATCACGATTGCGCTCAAGTTTGACGTCCGCAAAATAATGACATTGCCATGACAACTGCCATTAGAATATTGGAACTGCGGTCTATCTGGTTGACATGACACGACGGATGAACACCATTGACCGGGTCTTTGGTTGGGGGTAGTAGTAGGGTATCTCCCCGACGCGCTAGTCGGCGGACGCTCAGCGGCCGTCTTTGGTGTTTATTTCAGTCGCACCACAATTTTCACAAAATGATAGGTAAAATATAGGAACATAAAAAGTACTGCGGACACTTTGTTTGCGAAAACAGGGTAATAAATATATAACATAAAAACTCTACATCACTTCCATGTACTGAGAGCAAAGTAGATAAGAAAGGACACCGCAGACTAGACTTCATCGGTCCTCTGTATAATGTTAACACACTAATAATCCTTCAGTATTTCGCGGCAAATAGATTTTTTTTTTGCGCGGGAAATTACAGTTAGAATAAAGCACAGGCTGCGAATTAACGGTTGAAGTGATTGGAGATTTAACGGACACTCACAGTGGATTATTTACATCAAATCCTCCGTTGAAGTAAACCGACTTGGTGTTCAATTTCAAAATAAAAACCCAGTCGTGCAATAGTCGTCGGCATTTTCAGCTTATGAAATCAGATCAGCTGATGGTTCGGCGAAGTTCGAATCTTTCAACCCATTTTTATTAAAAACACAGGCCCCATTTTCTAAAAACTGCCTTAGTACAAAAAGTATAGCTTAGCGCTAAACAATTTTTGCTCACCAGAACAAGGTTACCAGCCAAAATATCATGTAACCTGCTTAAATAGGCTTATATTTTTCTCAGCAGGAAATTGTTAAGCAAATGCTTCACCAGCTTTACGAGACGTGGGCTCAAGGTTCAAATCAGAATGAAATGTCAATCTTAGTTATTGTCCACGTTTTTAGTTGATGACCTGATTCTGTCACGAACTACATGTCAATAAGGTTAAAAAATAACATAATGATGGTGTTTACAACTTACATGGTGTTATTAATAGTCAACCAGCATTCAAGACAAAATACAGTTGTAAGAAATTTAAAAATGGGAATATCTCAGGCGATACATTTTAAATGTAATAATCGACTGACATACCTCCTCCGATCCCGCACGAGCTTGGGGGTACTGCTTGTCATGAATTATACATGAAATCATGAATTATTCATAAAGTTTGTCTCCAAGTGTCATCAGAAATTTCAAGAAAAAAATGAGCGCGCGTCAGTCCCCACTTCAAGAAACCGTTCACACGTAACGTGTAGTTGGTGCTACCCCCGTACTGTGTATGTACAACAGGAATTATCTCGCTGTCATCTACATGTGATCTTAGAGATTTGATTCTATTCCCGCCAAGAGGGAAAACAGCACCGTTTTGACCGGGGAGATGGGTATTTAGCAATTCAGTAAATCATCTCCAGCCAAGAGAGTTTTTAATATGATTTATGAAGACTTCCATGAAACTAATTTTGTATACATTGCCGTTGGAATCTGATTAGAAAGGTGTAATGCTACGTTCTAAGTAGTGGAAACAAATTAAATTACGGGATGTAAATTTGGGAGCAGCTCTTGTTTCTACGCCTGGATAGTTGATGAATATCTGTCAAGATTTCTAATGGAATTTGTTATTTGGTCATCCTCTCAAATGTGTGCTTTAGCTATTTAGGATAGAACATCCAATAGCCGTTGTCATTACACACATAAGGAAGCTTCCATTTTGTGAAAATTTGCAGTGTTTCATTAAAAAAAACACCGTTTGATAAATCTTGATATTTATATTACTATGGGAAAACAAAGGAAATATAAATGAAATGTCCGTCATCTCCAACCCTTCCCTTCAAGACAAACAAAATACGTCTTGTACTTGCAACTGTTTGTTCTGTCGTCATAAATTACGTCAGAAGAGTTATTATGTTATGTATCGTACGCTCTGTGTTTAGATCAATCAGTGATAGTTTGTTTGTTTTTCTGGACGTTTTTTTAAAGCAAGCTCGCCCCCATACAAGGCTAAAAGCCACTCTTTGTAAGGGAATACAAGAAGAAAACATTTAAGATGAAAATAACTCAGAGGAGCCGAATGTAGGAATTGATATTCCTCTTAAAACAGTCAAGATTGTAGGATGGAGCTATAGCAATGAAATTGGTTAAACAACATTTACGTTTTGGCAGGATAAACATTGTAAACAACCCATAAAAGTCAACTGATGGATCTTTGAAAGACGAGCAGACCAGACCATGAGGCGAGGAGTTCAAAGATGTGAAAGCCTTCAACTGACACATAATCATTACGGCAGTCCCACGAAGTCCCACGAGTGCGCATGTCAAAATATGACCATCTGAAACACGAGACAGGCCTTGTCCTTTCGAATAACCGAATGTCATTATTATTATGATAATAAAAGAGTCGAATACAACGATGTATTACATGGGACAACAACATGGCATGAAACATGAGTTATAGCTAGGGGTGACAAGTCCACGTTATTCGATATCTTATTTTTCCCTGTCGGTTATTCGATACGGGCATGATGTTATTTTAACGAAAGCTGTAAATGGGAAAGCTCATTTTGTCTTCGTAAGGTTGGGGAATAAAAGCGAGGAAGTGACAAGTAGTTCATGTCAAAAAGAACAAGCAGATGCTGCTGACATTAGCCACAGCAACTTGCCTAAATTAAGGGCAGATCAAAAATGATTTTACTTTCACAAAAGGACAAATAAATGAACAGCACATTAAAAAAAGTGAACAAATCACCCCAACACCCCAAACAAACAAACCCACAACAACAAACAAACAAAACCAAAAACGAATAGGCTCATTGTGACGCAATGCATTTGTGTGGCTGTATTCAAATAATAATGTCTACGATGTTATTAATTCTTATGCAAACTGAAATATGACGTCACAGTTTTGTTCATTCCACGAATAAATGAAATTCTGAGATTTGTTTCACTAAGTCCGTTATCTAAAGTTTTGCATTTGCTGTAATAAACTTATTAATATAAATAATTAACTTGTAAGTGAAGTCATGTTCAGTATAAAGCATTATTTTGAAGATTCGTTTGAATTGAGTACATTGCTGTGGCACAACACCCCTCCCACCAAATTAATGGAATACTCTTCCCACAAAAAAGTGTGCGGGGGGCGGGAGAAAATCTCAAAATAAATAAGAAACTCGGCTGAATAAATGAATAAATGGGTCGATCGCCTGAGGGTCAATTTACCCGTCAGGTTAGACCAGTATACGATCATGCGAGGGCAGGGTCAAATACTGTAGATGGATGAACCAAATTCAAGAAAAGATTCAGAATCACAGAGATACATAGAGTCAGAGGAAGGAAGGACACAGTGACCAAGAGCTACCTCTAGACTCATTGTAAATCACTAGTCCATATCTAGTTACTATGCGCATGTCGAGGGCATTGTAACGGATGGTGTTTAGGGCACTGGAACGGATGTGTTCTAGAGGGCGGTTCTCGTATTGTCATCAATAATAATAATACAGGACATTCATAGCGCATAATGCAGGAGCCTCTATGCGCAATTTTCATTTAAAAAGCAATTTGTTACAAAAATATAGATTCAAACAAATGAGTCTTTAAAAGTCCCTTGAAAATCTGAAGAGAGTCAGTTTGGCGAATATGAAGAGGTAGGTCGTTCAATAACGAAGGTGCAGAGAAGTGGAAGGCTCTTTGACCATTAAGTTTAGTGGGAAAAGTAGTCAGAAGAGTCTGGCCAGCAGAGCCAAGAGGACGAACAGGACGATGCAGAAGATCAAACATACAGACAGGAGATGGTCCATGAAGAGCTTTAAAAGTGAGAAGATTGATATTTAATTTTATACGGGACCCGCGTTTTGATCGGGAACCAGTGAAGTTCTTGTGAGGATGAGTGTTTACACCAAACTCTATTTGGGCTCCATCTGAGAGACGACATGAAAATTGTTCAACTCAAAATGTTCCAAAATGTTGCACCGTGCCGCAAACATTCATCTCGACTCTAAATGACTACGAAATGCACCCCTTCTGGATATCGAGGTTTTTTAAGAGTGGGTCTGAGTTTAAATTTGTTTGCCAAGAATCAATGGAAACCAATTAACTGAAAGATTTTTTTTTTTCCATTGTGAGACTGAGTACAAAATCTTCTTTTTGATTGAAGAATGTGAAAAATAATCGTAACTTGTTCACGTAGATTATTTCCAACTAGGATATTAAAGGGATATCAAAAGGTAAATGTGAAGGTTGAAAACTAGCAGCTAAGTGGCACGATTGTGTGGCGCCCTCCTGCGACGAATGCTCATGCAATAATTGCATCATAGGTAATCCACACGGCTAAAGGCGTTCACATGTTGTGTAATTATGTTGAGCAACGTGATACATTTAAAGTGACCGTATAACATTCATACTACCGTTTTTACAGATGAGAACCGACCAAGCTTGAAATCGGGTTATGTGCATCTATTTTTTGTTCATAAAATTGTTCTTATTACATGAGAAAATAGCATTAGCTCTTGCAAACTGCACACCAACCAAAAGTTAATGCCCTATATAGTATAGTGCTTCGATCCTAGCTAGCAGAGTCTTTCTCGAAGGCTAAATAACCGTCACTAAGCCTTCGAGAAAGACTCTGCTAGGGTCGAAATGTCAGGCCATTAACTATTTCTTAGAATTTAATGTTAACTTTTACAACTGAAATTCTCTAGGATGATTTAGTAATAATACAATTTTTGATCCTTCTCGACTGCATTGTTCACTGGCTGTACCCAGTGAACCTACGCAGGAGGACTACTGCACAGAAACCAAGCTAAAAACCCCAGTATTGATTATGAATTTTGTGACTTTTAGCTGACTGGAATCGACAAAACCATCTCAGATAAAACTCAGATTATCTTTGCACGGTTGAGGGTAGGACATTGAACTTTGACCTTGCCGTGTTTGAACATCCGACTACTATAGTCAGGTTCCCTGGCAAGCACGAGAATGTTGTGGGTTTTTTTCAGTATGAGTTGGATACTAGTCTACAGGCATTTAACCATGTATGTGTGCATGAGAGAAACTGAACGAGGTTGGTAGGGGTATAGACTGGTCCCCTGAACGGATGCATTCGTAGTGCTATGGTACAAGGACAGGGGACTAGACAAACATGGACGCTACATGATACAAATCAGTCACAGACGCTAACTAAAATATTGAAGATCATTTAATATTGGTTTAAAAAAACGTAGCAAAAAATTACCCTATGTGGGAAGAGTGCACTCTACGTATGGAGAGTAAAGAATGTGAAATTGTATATTTCGTAGAGGATTACGAGTTTCTGAAAAATTTAATTCCACTTACGTCAACCAAACTAACCTTAAATAATTATACATCGGGGCACATGTTTAAGTAGACGATGCATATTATTAGTGTCAGAGCAGGTATCAGAGACACTTGTACAAGGTCTGCTACTGCAAACTTCTTATGAATCGATAAGACACGAGTATGACAAGGATGCAAGAGCAACAACGATGGAGGAAGAAGAGAAGTAGTCTAAGCTGACAATAGCCAATACGGGAAGGTTAGAGAGCCAAGGACAAGGACCTCTTCAGGATGACAGGTGGATGCAATGATGTGTTTATCAAAGGTGTATTATGTCTACACGAATTCGCGACAATCGTGGACAATGCTGACTGACACACGACAATCGTGGACAATGCTGACTGAATAAGACACACGACAATCGAGGACATCGCTGACTGAACAAGACACACGACAATCGAGGACATCGCTGACTGAGTATGAAACACAACAAACGAGGACAATACTTCCTCAAGGAAAGTGTCCTCTGAATGAAACACACGACAATCATGGACAATGCTCAATGAATGACACACGCGACAATTGTAGATAATGCTCGTTGAACGACACGGGGCGACAGTTGTTGACAGTTGTTAGCTGAATAAACAGCGTCGCAACCGTGGACAACTGAGGACAATACTCGCTGTACGACAAATACAAATCATAAGAAATGCTTGCTCAATGATACACACGACAATCGTGGACAGTGACCGCTAAATGTCACATGCGTCATTTTTCTGTCAACATTCATTTCGTCTTTGGTTGCAAAACAGACGGTTGAAACACTTTTACTTAAGGCTTAGTTAAGGAATTTGTAAATGGATTATTCCTCATTTAAAAGAAATTAACACAAAAGTGTGTCAAAGAAATTACAAACTGCCACAACGAGCCAATAAAGCATCTACTTATCCCTGGATTACTGGGTAAATATTTTTTTTTATCAAAACAACCCCCTCCATCAAAATGCCAACTTGAAATAAACAAAGGACTCTCTCGGAATCCCTCCACTGGGAACAAGACGGAAATAATCGCGATCAAAAAATAGCCCGTGTTGGTGTTAATGACGTCACCAAACAGCCGTCGGTAGCCCTGGAACTACGTCACTGATTGGCCGTCTGCGGCCAAGGATGACGTAGGCAAGTGTACTGTTTTTGTGTGTGCTCTGTTGGCTGTAGCCCGATATTCGTGCATGGCATTAATAGCACCCCTGGGCACGAGGTAGCTGTTGCCAGGCACGTTTGGGTCAGGCTCGATCAACACTTTTCTTGGTAGTTTGCATAAGTTCACAGCTCTGTACGTGTCGGCCGCGTGAGGCCCGCACTGTGCACGCTGTGTCATCAATATAATTGGCATTATATTCTCTCTATGCAATCTGCACAGTATATCCTCGCCCCTAAATAAAGCCATTTGAATAAATTATTTACTCCTTTTCCCTCAACGAACACGCCGTAACAGAAAAAGGGAGTGGAGTTCGACTTATTAATAATGCATACTCAAATACGAAGCCCTATATATCTTGGCTGTGTAGTTTGACGCAGTAAAGTTCTTATGATTTTTAATTTCGAATAAACTAGAATACCCATAATAAGTGCTGCGTTATATTGATTAATGTGTTATTGAAACGGTATTCTAATCTACTAGTAATTAAGAAAGAACAGAAAAAGAGGGGTGAAGCTAAAGCGGAGGAATCCTGCTCGACTACATCACTGTTGTCATCGATTACAGCGTATGTGAGGTGAAAAAATACTACGCTAAAGAAAAATAGGTCAGCTTAGCTTACTTTACTTAGATAAACAAGCTTAATTTACGCCTATATATAAGATTAAATAGTAACTAAAGTTGGTGTGTTTCGCTGCACCTCTTTGTCAATATGACTTTAGAGAACGGTGGTAGCAATTTCACAATGTCAACACATTTGAGTTCAGGCATACTAGGGTGGATAGCAACAGACACGGGTTGTGTCGTCTAACTGTATGGTTGATAATTAACCACTCTAATTTATTGAAATGAATCGATTGCATTGTGTGGGATTATGTAGGGGTTTAATTAGGGGACATCTCAACCGAGCTAGGTTGCGTTGAGCACGGGGTAAAGAGCTAAAATATGTTGTGGTTAGACTTGACAAGTCGACGATGCATCCAAATGCCGAACACAAAGTGAAATGTATTATATGTATATCCAACATAAGAACAACATTACTATTAATCAACAGGAACAGATTATTCAAGTAGAAGCAGTTCACAACAACTGATGCTGTGCTTTTTCTTGTTTCAAGGAGACTAAGTTGGAGGAGTTTTCCCTCATCAAACCATGCTGTACCTTGTCTTGATTCAAATAGAGTAAATATAAAAGTAAACTCATTTCTACATTAACAAATGCCGCACCTTACTTTGGTTCAAAGAAACAATGAGTTAAAAATTTTCATTAACTGATGTTGTACATTTTCTTGATTCAAAGACACTAAGCATAAAGAACAATCAGTTTTACATTAACAGAACCGTACCTTGTCTTAATTCAAATAGAGTACGCACACCAGTAACAACATTCAAACCAGATTGGCTATAACTATATTTAATGTAAGAGGTTTTTGTGCGCTTCTGTGTTTAAAGGCGTAATGGCATTCATATCAATCAACGAGAAGCAATCTATAGAAGGGCAGTGTTCATCATGGCATTAGGGTCTGCCTCCATGCAGAAGAAAGAGGCAGAATTTCATCAGAGAGGAAGAGGCCCCAATCTTCAAGATGATCGCCGAGGAACCCAGAAAGGGGTGGAATTATCTGGTTTATAAATAGACCCAATCATTGTAAGAACCTACGATAAACACCGCTGCATTGCATCTTATACGCTTTACACTATTTATCGAGAGAAAGGAAATCTTTTAGTTTCCAATGCAATATTAAAAATAATTGATTACAAAGTCCATACCGGTATCATTCCTCGAGAGAAATAGCTCCGCCTAAAATACTAGAATAGATTTTACAGACCCTAAAACAGTATCGCTTTACTTCGATTGCTGAGATCAAAATAAGCCCGTAAAAAACGTACACATAACCCCAGAAATAATTTTAAACTGTTGGTTTTCCTCACTAAAATGAGATGACCCTTTTCAAACTCAATTGATTGGTCTGTTTATTAAAACTACATGTAGGCGAGAATTTACTCATCAAAAAACACGACAGAGGAAAATGTACGACTCAAACTTTATTATTATTTTACATTTCTATTAAATGCCCATCGAAAAAACAAACAAACAAATTTTACGGACTCTTCTACAAAACTGTTTATTTGAAATGAGAAAAACGACTGAAAGCTAAATTTCCCTTACAGGGAGGGTATCCTTTGGTAATTACTCAACAAATTTATGATCATAAACCAATACTTGGTAAGAAGCACTGCATCTGTTGATAATGTATCCAATTTTTAATAAAACAATTCCCTTCAAAGGAATGTGGTTTCAGAGAGAGGGATTCAAAAACATTTCAACCTGAGAAACACTTCTGCATGAAACGCTTCTCAGATTGCGTTTTCCAATTACGGATTATTCTTCCTGCGTGGACAAAACCGCTCCAGATTTTCGGCAATATCTCAAAAAACGCTTCCATTTTTAGAAACGAAATTTGTACACTGGAGTTGTATTGTTTGTGTCTAGGATTAAAACAACCAAACGGTTCCAGAAACCAAAGGCATACTTTGCCTTTAAACTTCCATTGACTTGCTGCACTGCTCATAAAAAAAAAATATATATATGATCACATACATTACTGTGTCGATGACTGCACTTTTACTTGAGTCAACATTTGCATTTAGTCCATTATACAGTGATTGATCATTTCTCATGTGTTTCTGTCACACGTTTAATTAGTCTAATTGGATTTCCACTCTAAATATTAAGAGATTTCCCTGACCATAAAAAGAACAATATACTTTTCACGTGGCCAGGGCTTATCAGGCATTTTTAATCTGCATGCAGAAAACTCATGCATGCAGAAACATGGGTCATAATCCCTTGCCGCGTAAACTATAACTTTTTTAAAGTCGGGTGTGTGGTTTGAAGAATGTTATTTTGTTCAATCGGCAGAGAACAATTAAAGGAAAGAATAATACCGCTTATTTGGTTGTGCGTTAGAATTGTGAGGGTTATTTCTCCTGAGGAATTTCTACCTTATGAAGCAATTTATCTTTGAGGTGAAATCCTGTGAGAAAGGTAAATCGACGGTCTCAAACATCTTCTCTTTTTTATATTTAGGGATATTCATCCTCAAGAGAGACTAGAGACTGAATCAGGGAAACTCGTCAAGTTGGCAGGATGTTGTCCTCACATTGCCATGGAAACGGAGGCGAAAGCCGTTTGGATGTTCTCGGCTTGCTTGTTTTGCTTCTGTTGGGCTTGTACGATTGTCATCAGACGTGGGGATTTGATCGTTCAATAACAATCGAAGTCAATCTAAAAGATTTACATGGTTCTGTATTGCTGTAATTAAACAGCAATAAACACTGATTTTTCTTTGGATGCATGTATTTAATAACATTATGATCCTATTATGATTATAGTGGGAGGTATGAAACTGTTCTAAATCAACAACGTGTGTAGACTTTGGACCGAGAGCACACGTCAGACCACCGAGACACAAGACCGTGAATAGTAGTGTGGCGTCGGCCGAGAAAATTTTAGATAATTACGGTACTCTCGACCGCGCCGTGCTCACAGCCTCAGGCGGAAAAAAGAAATCCTCGTACTTTATCAAAATTCCACAATTTGCCCCTTTATTTGTTTATGACATTACTACTGCTGTGATGCATAACACCTGCAGGGGAAATCTCATATGTGTACAGTATAATCTGAATAAAGGGGGGGGGGGGTTAAAGGCAGTGTCAAGCAAGAGGGTTAATATTGGTGTACCGAGTTAAAAGAAGATTAAAGGGGCAGTCTCGATTGAATTCCATTTGAAGTTTACTGTACACTGCATATAATAGTATAAGCGGCTTAAAGGACATGTCCTGCCCTGTATTTAACCATGTCCAGTATTTCTGATAGTGAATTATTACATTTAAGCATTAGTTAAAACAGATTAAATGGGACTTGTTGTTTAATACTCTCTAGTGATGTTCATAAATGGAATTTCTGAGATTTACAACCAGGTTACGTCAAGCGCCTTTCATTTTACCGTGCGGCAAGAATCTGAGGATACGTAGTTTGGTTTGGCTTGTTTCCCCGAGCATGGTCCGAGCCTTGGACCTTCAAGCAAGCACGGAGGTGGTATGAAGGAGTGTCCCCGGTGGGGGTGGTATGAAGAAGGGTCCCCGGTGGGGGTGATTGGAAGGCGGGTCCCCCGTGATATTTCAAGGGTATCCACGAAGGGCGTTCGAATCGGTCTTCCAAACACTTGTAAGACAACCGCCGATCACAACGCTGGAACCGTAGTTCCATGCAATCGAAAATGAATATTCAGTACTTCACGTAAACAAAACCACTGAATATTGATCATAAAATAATGAAATTAAAACCATTGGTATATACTGACGGACAGTCACACCTGTTAGTACGGGGATGGGAGATTAACTGGAATGACTTGTCCTTTGAAAAATTAGAAAACGCAGTCAACTTAAAATCACAAGCAGGTATAGGGGACACAACGCGAAATTAATCCCACAAAAAACAAGATGTGGGTGCATTATAGCTCGGACAGGTGTTATAGTTGAGAGGCAGGGACTAGACCACGGGTTAGAAACCCAAGCTCTGCATAAGCGAAGCTGACATTGAGACGTCTATTTCCGACACATACACCAATCATACACTATAGGGTTTGTATACTAAACGGGTCTCACATCAGGTGGGTATTTACACGAGATTACAGAACTTGGCGGGATTTTACGCTTAGGGAGTGAACAAAATTGTACGGGAGTTTACGGGACTTCACTGGAAATAACGGGTTTGACGGGATTTCACGGGAGTTCACTACTTCACTGGACGCCAATGATTGTGTTTGCAAGAGGGATACATTTTTGTTTTCTTTTATTTTCAGTTTGTGCCTTTGTGTTGATGGATCTGCAAGACATACCGATAGGCTTCTGGTACAACAAGGGGGTCGATCCGGCTAGATTGCTGTAACCTGATTGGAAGAAATAGAGACGAAGAGGCGGGGCAGGGCGGGGTTTAAGGAGAAGGGCGTATTCGGAATAAAGCATGCAAGGGGCGTGGCAACATATACATGTTTTGATAAAAGAAGATTATGAAAAGGGACAATGAAAAGAAAAATGAATAATGAAGAAAAGATTAATGGAATTAATAGAAGAACGAATGCAAAATGGAAAATGAAACGAATGCAAAATGGAAAGAATATGTGACGTGGGGAAGGATGTATGAATATTTATGAGGGGCGTAATAAGTAAATTTGGTTCGGAAGAGCAAAAACAAGATGTGAGAAGAGGGTGAGGCCATAGTGACGTAATGGTAGAGAAGAGGTCAAAGAGAGGTCAAAATGGATGGAAAGGGATTATAGAGCAAAATGGTCGGACGGACGGACGGACGTGGAAAAAGAGTCAACAACGAATTAGAGAAAAAGTTAAGAAGAAAGGGAAGTTAAGTCTTACAGCATAATACACAAAGAACGGACTGTATATTCTAATGAGGTACTGAATACGTAATGAATAATTAGAAAGGAGGTGTTATAAATGGCCAAATACACAACACTGTTGTTAATATGCTAATATTATTCAAATTAGTTAGATACAATAAGGAAACGGTGCAAAGTGGAATGCAAATTAGTTAACATGTTAAACTATAAAATCGATTTATGAACAATCGTAACAGTCACAAATTTGACAGTTAATATGTAGGCCTACAATATATTTAGGTTTTCAAGGGTTGGGTAGGATTCGGAATGTGGTTTTTGCGGGAAATGTCTGCACAAAGAAGTTGGCACAGGAACGGAAGGGTAGATCTGGCCGGCTACTTCAACTCAGTTAGTACGTTAGAGGGCGCTTTTCAAATGGGGTTTGTTTGAGTAACGACAAAATAGATCAGCCATTTTGTAATCCACAAAAGTAACAGAGGAAAATCATTGCAGCGAATTAGCTAAAACAATCGAGAGCAAAATCAAATTTAAAGGTACAGAAAAAGCAATAAATAAAAAGCATGGCTAGGGAACAAAATAATCAAGGTGGTTAAACATTTATCAACGTCATTGTCTTCCAGGTTTTTTAATTTTTATTTGCATGAAATGAGAAATGAACTTGATGTGTCACAAATGATGTTGTATTGCTACTTAGACAGATATTTTATAGAATTTGTGTATTCATCCACTTTAAACGCAGGGTATACTTTTGGTAATTGTCAAAGACCAGTATCCTCACTTGGTGCATCCCAACATAAGCATAAAATAATAAACCTGTGCAAATTTTGTTTATGGGCTCAATTGCCCATCGAGGTTGCAAGAGAATAATGAAATAAAGAAAAACCTTGTTGCATAGAATTGTGTTCTTTCAGATGTCTGAGAAAGGCTTCATGCTTGAAGCATATCTCAGATTCAAAATTACCCCCTTCTCTAAAACTACACTGCGTCAAAAGAAGTCGTTTCTAACAATGTTTTATACTATGAACAGCTCTTCAGTGCTCATAGCCAAGTAAGTTTAATGTCATTAACTTGTGGAGTAATTACCAAAGGTGTGCTCTGCCTTTTAGTTAGTCATACGCGCCATGACTCGTCGACATGTGGGCGATGTTTCGTCATTTCATATAACGATGTTGTTTTCGTCTTCGCGAGACTCTAAGTTGAGATTAGGTATAATTTCTCGCCGTGCATTGGGTCGTCCGGCAGGAGTGCGATGTTTGTTTTCATCAAAACAAGATGGTGGAATGCTAAATTGAGAGAAAGTGATAGAGTCAGAGAAGGCAGTGTGTTTGAGCACACGTTCAGCCGTCAACAAGAGCTTGTATTTAGTTCATATCACCCTACCTTCGGCCACTTCAAAATGCAGCCGTTGAGCGAGATTTAGAGTAGCGAGCGAGCGTGTTGGTTTGTTGGGTCTGACGATATTGCGGGAAGAATGAGGTGTGAAATGTGAGAAAATAACGGATTACGCCACGAGCTTTCCTTTGCTTTCTATGTGTGTGTGCAAAGCACATACAGTTAAAGGTGTTCTTGTTAAAGAGGAAGGGATACGTCAAATTCAATTTTGTGATGTACTCATTTTCCAATACATTGAGTCCTCATGTGAGTGGGGGAAAAATTACAAGTCTCTAACCTCACGTTAAAATGGTGAAAATTGCCATTGTATTTAATACCCTTCGAGTGCAAAATGTGTCAACATCCAAAACATTCTGATGACATCATTCCGCGGAAATGCCTTTTACCCACCTTATGCTAAAAACGGTGCTTTGTGCTATTTCGAAAACGACCAGATTTCTTTTGATGTTCATTTATTAGTCTTCTGTTTGTGATTTAAGTACTTTTCCACTTTTTGTTCTGTTCCATTATTTAAAATTTCCCACCATTTATTATTTCGATTTACTTCTAATTTCATTTTGTTTTCAATGGTTCAACATTTGCATATGTTCTTGTACCTTTCCGTATGATTCTGAACATTGTGTTGTAAATGGAGAAAGATTGATGGCTGTAAACGGAGTTTAACTCCACTTGATCAAAACACATTTAGAATAAAACAAATTATCCAAAAAGATCATGATTGTTTTTAAGTTTAAAGGTCGTGACAAACTAAGGAAAGGTTAACAATGGATTCTTACGACAGATCCACAGGCTTCAGAACATTTGAATTAATTTGTCTCATCAAAATTATTAATTTGAATCGGCCATATTGTTGAATTATTATTTCAGATGCCGATAGTTTACGTACTTCTTATAGTAGGAACCAAAACGAGGCTGGGCAGACAAAGTATTCAGACATTAGTCTCATTCAAAACCTACACAATACGTATATGTAAGTGACACTCAAGATGGATGTACGATGATCATATACTTGTATTTTCAAGCAGTACACAATTCTCAGCCAGTCCAACAATCCAACCACCCCCTTGAGGGTCCGTGTATTAAAACGATGTAAGACTGAAATCGTCTAGTTCCAAACACCATATAGACGCAGTTCATATCATAAAAGAAGGAGATACATGTGGTGCTATGGACGCGCGTGTCCAAACTTGATTCAACTGATTTTTTTTTCTTCGCCTTCTGCTTGAGATTTCCCCAACATCGACCGGCAACAGGACTGCATGATGCTCTAGCCGCCTGCGGGAGAATTCGTCTTGTCGGCCCATGATCACGTCTTGTGAATTCTCGGTCACAACATTTCTCACTCACTCTCTCTCTCTGTCTCTCTCTTCTCATAGTCATCTTATTCTTCAATCTCACAAGATGCAATGACGCACTAGCCATATCAGAGGCCCATTCAAGGGTAAATCTTACCGGCAGCAATCGAAGAAGTATCGCGGATTCTCGAATCTACACAAGCGATTCTCGTGGTAATTCGAGAATTGGTTCTTAGACTTCAATTCTCAGAGTCGATAAGTATCGATAGAGAAATCTCGTATTTCATATTGCCGATTCATATTATGACGTAGTTGACGAAATACAATATCTGGGTTTTGTAGAAAATATGAAATATGAAACAGCAGCGGAAGATACATCGAATCTCGGTTTGTAATCCTGAGTTTTATCCAGCCAATTTGTGGTAATATTTGGTGATAAGTATGTGGTGATAAATCGATTTTCAACATTGTACGCAACAACTGACAATATTCGGGTTTTTTAATTGAAAAAAGGTATATTTTAGATCATCTTAAAACATCAATAGTGTTAGCCGATTTTGTGGGAAAAGGTAGATATCTGGAGTATTGACCAGTTAAGTATTTAATTCCGGTTTTCATATATTGATTTAAATCGGATCAATCCAGAGTAATAACTATGGCTTGCAAGTTGACTACAACTCTAATAATTCGTCGCAGAATCTATCCGAGAAACGCATTTGATTTACACTGTGTTTTGTGCCATTCTGTGTACACTACACTCCTCGCCTCGTCATTACAGTATTAAATTTGATTTCAGGTCCCACTGTTTTTGTAAATTACATTGTGCAATAAAACGCGATACATGGGTGAAATTAACAGGAAGATGTAGTCCCACCACGACAAGAAAAGCAACTCCGTGGATCGTCCCCAAGCAACGGGTCTACACCCACCAAAGACAACCTCGCTCAGAGGGCCTAATTTGACAACAAGGTTGAACCACAACCCTTCGGTGGAAAATGTCTAACCAGATTTGGGAAAGCAATGCTCGTAGCACCAATTAGTCAAGACTTGGCTGGTTGAATTTGTACGTTCAGCTTGCTGTAAATCTCGTGATAAGCTTCAGGTTTAGTCCAGTTTTCAAAAAACGCGACAGCGACGAGATTTGATTATGAGTTGAAATTGGATTATTGCGTGCGTCTCTAATTTATAATAATTGTCTGTTGCGAATTATTAAACGCATAGTTCGTGGTGGTACGGAGGGCTCGTTGCATTGTTGAAGGCAATCCTGTTAGAGATGTTAACATGCCATCAAAGAATACCATTCAGAATAGTACGGAATAGTATATTTAAATATTTTGATTTTCAATATTGTGTCTTAAACTGAATGGCAAATGGCTTAATGTATTCACATTTAACTCTCTGTTAAATTGCTTTACTTTCCACAAGCAGATTTTTAATCAAATATGACGTATAGAGTTTCGTAAAGGCAGCATTCATTTTATTGGATGATTATTTCCTGATTGGAAGCGGTGTAGATTTCGAGTCATTGTTAAATGTTACATTTGGGCAAGAAATGACATTTACATATCAAATTGTCTAATTGTTTGATTGCTGATTGTATTATATCACACGGCAACAAACCGTTAATTTCATCCAATAACAAACACCTAATGTTTTTTAATCCCGTCAAAAAATAAAACAAGTGTATTCGACGCTCCGTAACACCGTCCACAAAATATATTTCATAATAGAATTTGCATTTTCATCCACACGATTTGTGGTAAAATTTGGGAATTCTAAAAAAAACCTTAAAAGACCACATTCAAATACATTTCCGTTTTGTTTGTTTGTTTGTTGTTGTTTCTTCCATAATGAAGTTTGCTTTTCATCCACACGATTTGTAATAAAGTTTGGGAATTCTCAAAAAAGAAAAAGAAAAGAAAAAACAACAACAGCAAAACATTTTTGTTTTGCTCGTTTTTGTTTTGTTTTGTTGTTGTTGTTGTTGTTGTTGTTGCTGCTGCTGTTGTTGCTTTTTGTGAGTGGGGGAGTGTTAAATATTGTTATTGAAGCACTGGTGCTACTTTTCTTAAGTCTGATCCACGCCTGATAATGCACAAAGCATCAATAATTCGATTCGCGTTCAAAATCACGAGGAGTGTTTTTATCCAAATGACCGGGCTTGACTCCTCGGACTACGTCTGACGTATCCAAACAGACTTTAGTACAAAATGTCTTCAACTGTCTCTGTGCCAGGTGACGTAGACTAACAACATCCTTGTATATAACATAATTAACTTCTATCACAGGTCCATGGTCAACTCAAAATGATGTCCGGATTTACCCAAGTGTTGATAAGAATTGTTGTTATGTTTGAAATCAAGCAAGGGCGACAACACTTGGAGCGCTGCCTTTTTTACTGGGCGCCTTTTTGATTTCTAGAACATCTGATAAACATTGTCAATGATAGTCCAAGATTTTTTCCTGAAAGTAATCTGTAATTGTCATGATCTTGACTACTTGTCGATCGACATGATGATTGATAAACAGGGTTGGTCCACGTGGACTTGTCAAAGACTACTAAATTATGCATCCGCGCATGGGCAGCTCTAAAATCGATGGTCAGTGCTTCCCAGTAGCAAAAGAAGTTGACCTAACGCATTATGATGACAGAATCTCCACTAAATTACATCTGACTGATAAGCAATGTTGTTAAATCTGTCACGCGAAAATTTGTCACAGTAACCAATATACATCAAGCCATTCTCGCTTGTAACCTTTCTGCAAAAAGATCAATCTTTGCTTAGCATGTTTGCTAAGAATGAAAGCGATTCATAGTATTCAAGACTGAAACCACTTTGACGCACTTTAAAAACTCTCAGGTCAAAGTTGACCAGGAATCCGGGTGCTCCGGAGTGCCTGACCCATTGCTGGGTCAGGCTGGATTCGGGTCAAGTCCGACCTGCAAGTTTTTAGAGTGAAGTGTTTATCATTCGTGTATTGTGTCTGTAATTGAAGCTACACAAATAGTTTAAACTAATCTGGTGTTCGAGGGTCTAATAATGACGTTTTGCACAAATGTGGAATAGTTGTTCAAGTAACACCAAGGCATGTTTGCTGACGTACTCACATTTTAAATAGATTTTGAATTCTGACTAGATTTACAAATATTGATTAGTCAAGTTCAGCTGGGATTGAGAATCTTGATTGATGCGGTACGTGAGAATTTCACAACAACATTTGGGTTTTTTCGGCCACCGCAAACACAAATCCTTTAAACGTAAGTATATCTTGGGTTGTTGGAACCATTCGATTGTTTTAATCCTATATAAATATA
>CM021540.1:12919258-12930938 GCA_010994315.2 Pisaster ochraceus | reverse complement strand
TTTCACCACCAGTGGGAGTACCTCTCACCACCAATGGAGTACATCCTACCACCATTGGGAATACCTCTTACCACCAGTGGCAGTACCTCTCACCTCCCGTGAGAGTACCTTTCGCCACCAGTGGGAGTACCTCTCACCACCAATGGAGTAAATCCTACCACCATTGGGAATACCTCTTACCACCTGTGGCAGTACCTTATTTCACCAGTGGCAGTATCTCTTACCACCAGTAAGAGTACCTCCCACCTGTTGCAGTCCCTCTTACCACCAGTGGCAGTACCTCTTACCACATCACAACAACTTAAAGATCGGTTGACCCATAGTTAGGGGTTATTACTATGTGACGTAAAAATCCATGTAGAGCACAGTTATCTTTAAAGTCAATATTTGGAAAAAATTGAAAAGTAATTTTGTTTCTTATTAAAAATGCAGTACAGTATTTAGCTTGCCGCAAAGCCGAATCTCGGCGAAGAAAATTACGGTATCAAAGATCGGCTATATTTGCACAATGGTGCATGGACAGACAACCTGAAATTAACGTGTGAAGGAAAGGGTAAACAAATCTCAAATACCCGTGCAAGACTTTGTTGAGTTCACTTGGATTGTGTAATGACTTCTGTGAAGCCATTGAAAGTGATTATTATACACGCGCTGTGTGGGTTGCAGGATTGTGGTTGGATCTTGTAACGCATGCGTTTTAGGTTTTTTCAAAAATGCTGCACATTCGCGCTACTTGAATCTATCAGCATTGCACCATGGATCCCCTTTTACTTCATGAGTGCACCCAAACCTGTTAGATGATTATGCTTCACGGCCTTTACTATAGCACAGATCCCTCTGTAAACATTATAGCAATCAGTGAATCACCCAGGGGTACTGGGTCTGGCTTCAGTAATCAACGCCGTGAATTGAGGCGCGGAGGCCCACGAAAGGCAACAGTCTCTGCCGGCTGCTCGACCCGTAAAACATACATATTTGACGGTAACGATAAGCTATTATTTCTTTTAGTTTTACTAGTTGTTCAACTCTATAAAGTGGCAGGTTGTTGAACTTTTCTATTTGGCAGGTTGTTCAACTACGTTAGATGTCCTTTGATAAAAGCTATTTTAATCTGTGACTGTATTATTGCTCAGTCAACTGTCAAATCATTTGGACATTTTGATTATACGATAAAAATGCTCTAGTTTTAATTAAGTTTTGTGGCCTTGAATTCAATCATTTTTCAGCAAATTATTTCATCTTCCTTTCAGTGATAATTTAATTGAACTACTGTTAACTCATCAGCTTGTGTTTCCACTTTTGATGTCCGACATCCGGCAGAAACGAAACAATTTACAACAATGTAGTGTGAAATGTTTCGCCCAAAGCGAGTAAATGAGCCTTTGTTTCAAGTGGTGACCTAAGAATGCTGCTTGGAATGCACATCGCACAGCGAGAGCATTGATATCACGGCTGGTGGGAAGACTAGCCAGAGATAAGCATCTTGTCTCTACTAGTATCATCTTGATTACTCTTTTATTGTCATAGTCAACATCATCCTAGGCCTTCTGGATTATTCCTCGCTTTCAGACCTTGCAGATTTTTTCCCCCTCTTCCTGGGATGGTATTGAAGCAAGTGATGGCATTAGACGCATAAGAGGTTACAATCAATGACATAGCTTAGATGATTGAATCAAAAGTGGATTTCTTATTCACCTGTTGTTAAAGAAAATATAGGGCTGTTGGGTTACTGGCAAGTCTGTAGTCCAGTCTAGAGTGTCTTTAGACTGGTAACATGCACAATACTTAGCAACGGCTATCATGAAGGAATATTGGTTACACTTTTCTTAAAGAGACTAAACGGGGAGGTATAACTTTGTGAGATTTGTTCTTCAGGGCAGACGGAAATACCAGCGTGCTAAGAGTCTGGAACACGGCTGTTATTTTTTCAAGGGGTGTTAAATTAAAGCAAAGAACAGTTCCAATTTGCATACGGTGTGTCAAAATAGGGTCACAATGCAGCATTTTCTAGGAATTGTACACAGCAGTTCGATCGACACGTCACAAAATACATACTACGTATATGGATATGTAAAAAATATGTGTAGTCTGCAAGAGTCCTTCACTGTTTCATGTCCAATGACTTCAGAAATAGTCAGATCATAAGCCAACTTGTTTTCCTCACAGACAAGTCACAGACGACTGTTTTATTGACTTACGTTTTCATGAATTTCTTTTAAATAAAGTCGCGTTACTCGGCGAAGAAAAACTTGTAATTAACTAATCAGTTAGCAAGCCGCATGTGAGATCCTTTGGTATGTTTGCGTTGTCCTAAAACAACTGTACTTAGTGCACTCAAATAGGAGGAATCAAAATGCAGGTGAAAGAACAAACATCACTCTGTGTGTTTTGATAAATAAATTTGTGGCCGGGAATGTGTATATTCCAAAGGTCAGCTTCGCATTAAGTCCGCAAACTTTAAAGGCAGGGTATGCTTTCGATAGTCAAAGACCAGTATCCTCACTTGGTGTATCCGAAAATATGCATAAAATAACAAACCTGTAAGAATTTTGACTAAATTGGTCATGAAAGTTGCAAGAAAATATGAAAAAACTACCCTTGTTGCAAAGAATTTGCTTCCAGATGCCTGAGAAAGACTTCATGTCTGAAGCCTTTCTCGGATTCAAATTTTGGGGTGAAACCCCTTTTACTAAAACTGCTTAACTTCAAGGAAGGGGTTCGTGTTTTTGTTCTGAAGTTTCAGAATGTCAACAGCTCTCCAGTTCTCTTTACCAAGTAAGTTTCTACGATCGTTAATTTTGTGGGTTCGTTTACCCTCCCTCTAATACAACACGTTTTGTTTTGTTGTTATAAATGTTTGTGTGCACTTAATTGCTATAAACTTACAAAAGTTATTTCATAATTTGAGTACACAATTTCACACAAGATAACACTCTGTGATAATATATCAAAAGTGTCTGGTTTTTGAGGTAACGGTTGGCTGCTTTGGGCTAGTCCTATGCATATGTTTAATTCATAACCCACACGTTATTAATGTAATACGTCTTGTGCTATGCTCTCGTCTACGGTATGAGATTACATTGTGCATTCACTCGAGCTGTGAGAAGATCGATGGAATGGGGAAGCTTTGCCTCTGTGCGTCTCAGAGGCCCCGATGGTGTCTTCAAGAATCCAACAAGGAAAGGGCAATAGTCTTGATAATATACTTGCTACCTGTACCCTCCCTTTTAACCGCTAAACTGATCCACTAACCTGATAAATCCAACACTAATTGATATCTCAGTTATATTTCTTTAATTATGGTTTAATTAGTGTTGTGATGTAGTGACTGTCTTGCCGGCTGGATTATTATTTTTCGTGCTCATATTTAACATGACTTTTCTGTTCATTTATCCAGGGCCTAATTTCATAGAGCTACTTAAGCACAAAATGTAGCTAAGCACAACAAAATTATGCTTACCAGAAGAAGGTTACCAGCCAAACTACCATGTCACATGTACACTTTGTGACTGGTGGCATGCTCATTTCTGCTTAGCAGACAATTGTTAAACAACATTTTCTGCTTAAGCAGCTCTATGAAATTGGGCTCTGGTCTTAGTGGCTTACAATTGGATAACGGGGAAAGTGTTCGGACACAGAAATTTAATGAAATTTCTTGAACCATTCGACCCAAATTTACAGGACACCTTTCAGTTCATAAACTGTTCAAATCCTTGAACGAGCGACCGTTCGTTCGTTACTGTATACAAGCGGTACGCCGATCAAAATATCTCTTAGAAGGTAGAAGTATTGTCCACACTGTCACTGTGGCTATACAGTATGATGAATCAGTTTATGAAATAATCAAGTTATTTTTCTTTGAATATTTTAAACGACAATCTTCATTTTTCTTGATTTTATTTGTATTGTTTTCGTTCCCAGGTCACTTCGTACCCAGGTTGTTTTGTACCCAGTTTACTTCGTACCAAGGTTACTTCGTACCCAGGTTGTTTTGTACCAAGGTTACTTCGTACCCAGGTTGTTTCGTACCCAGGTTACTTCGTACCTAAGTTGTTTCGTACCCAGTTTACTTCGTACCAAGGTTACTTCGTACCCAAGTTGTTTCGCATCAAGGTTGTTTCGTACCCAGGTCATTCGGTACCCAGGTTATTTTGTACCCAAGTTGTTTCATACCCAGGTCGTTTCAGAAGCAAGTTATTTTGTAACCCCAGGCTTTACATTGACAACAAAGGCTTTTAGTGTGATTTAAAAAACAACAATAGTACTATCAATCATTTACTCACTCTTGGGGGCCCTATCTTGTGCGATTTGAGGTGACACTTAAAACTCTCAGAAGGATTTTCAGAGCGGGCTTTGGATTTGGCCGTTATAAGCAGTTAGCTCTTATCCATTGTGTTCAAATGCTTCCTTTTTTAGTCTGGGGTTATCACTCCTGTATTCATATGTTTACATTCCCTCTGGTTATCTACACCCTTCCTCTTTTTCAAATCTGACGGTATCCCTCAGTGTTTGGCTGAGTTTGAAAGATTCAGGACTTGTGTTCAGATGGTATACCTACTGGAGACATGTACTTGAGGCCGACTAACACTTTACCAGTGTTCGAGTCTATCAGGTACTGTTTGGATTGATATGTTAATGGTCAGGGATACCAAAGTCATATACAGTATGGCCTTGGGTATAACAGTCAGGTGATTGACCAAGCCCGTAGGCCGTATCCGAGTTAACGGCTTCGGCCTTCAACATTGTCGCTGCAGCCAAACTTTCATATCCGTATCCGAGGACGATTGATCGAGATGGACATTACCACCTATTCCCTAATAATAACAATAATAAAAACTGGTTCTTACATAGTGCATTTTACAATGACGTATCAATGCGCTTTACATGGTGCCCTGGTCATTGGGCCAATAGCATTCCTTTAATCTTTCTCAGCTCCCCAGGGAGTATACAGCCCGAGCTACCGTGGTACTCCGAAGGCTTTTTCATACACAACATAAACCTTTACCCTTGCAGGTACCCATTTACACTCCTAGGTGAAGAGAAGCAATTATAGCCAAACATCCTGCTCAAGGACCCAAGTGTCATGGCCGGGATTCGAACCCACACACCGATGACTTAACCACCCGAACTTGAATCCAATGCTCTAAACCGCGCGGCAATGTTCCCAATCCATATCTCACCTGTGCCTCCACATTAGCTAAACTGAGCTCGCCTTTTCCACAAGTCTGACAGATCAATTGATGTCAGTGCGCCCCCCCCCCCAATTTGGAACCCGCAATTACGTAGACCAAGATCCAGTTTTTTTAAAAGTGCAGATGGAATCTATAATTGATTTGCCAGCAGTGCCCCCCTAAAAAAATGGTGCCCCGCCCTAAAGTTAACCTTAAAGTTTGCCCGCGTTTGAAAGATAATTCAGCGTAGGAAAAACAACCACGAGAGGACGACCCTATGTTTCAGGATCCAAGTATATATCATGATGATTTTATGGTTTTGGAATAGTCCTTAGCTGAAATGGCTGCAACGTAAAGACAACCGAACACTTCCCTACAGACGTTTATCATGGCTCGATGAATCTTCAATTGACTGAAAAATGGCTGGCTAGACTTGCAGCCAGGTTTCCTTTCTCATAAGAACTCCATTTTTCATTTGAAGACAATTTACGTTGCGTAAAGACGATCGTAAAATGGCTTTTTCTTTTTTAGAGGTAAAACTTTGAAGTAGCATCAAACAAACTATTGTATAAATATACTTCTGACGGTCAAAGGTCAAAATAAGATTATACAAAACAGAGATGATTGTTAGGGTACCTGTTATTGATCACTGTAAATTTGAGTTTTGTGTATGTGTATTGTATCTAAAAGCTCATTCAATGTCATTCTTGTGTAACAATACCATTCTTCTTTAAATTACCTTAAATAATTAAACTGAATGAAAATAAGACTATGAGATTGTCGTACAAGCAAATTACTTCTTGGAGGTAATCAAACACCGATACCGAAGTACATTTTGTAAATGCTAATAATAGAAAGTTAAATATCATAAAACAGCCGTAGTAACATTAATGTTCTCTGATCGGTAATTACCCCAATGTTAATGTATAGGTGACTAACAACTGTACGTGTCTCTACACAGTAGCATCTACAATGCACATGCTTTCCCTCAAGCAACTACCACACGCCGTTCTATTAATTTTGTCTTTTGACATTACACAAAAACGGCCAGGATCCCATTTTTCCCAGCAGTCTTTAAAAATACTTGCCGGTTTTCTTTTACCAGATTGACCTTTGCTGACATTCCGGGCGGATTTCGAGAGACCAGACCGTAGCGACTGGTCTACGGGGAAAGACTATTGATTTTAGACGGTCGGGGGAAAGGTGGCCGCTCGGCATGAATAATTAGCCTCGGTTCAGAATAATGATCTCACGGCCGGATACTGGAGACGACGATAAGGACCTGTGATGGTGCAACGTAACTTCTTCAAGTCGAGAGCAAGAAACGATGTGGCGTCAGGCTACTGGCCGGACTTTCTCCTCCTTGTTAACTGGAAAATATCAGGGCATATTGCAGCTAGGCCTCTTGGTTTATTCATGGGCGAGTTTTCCTCAATAGAACGCGGCATGCAGCAAGATTAATGAGTTGCGGACGTAATATACATAATGCATTGAGGAATGGGTTAACAGCATAGAGAAAGAGGCCAAGTAAAATGATGAGATGTGAGAAGATCGTTTACATATTCGATCAATCATTTCGTTCCATCTCTAGGCAGGAATAAAAGGCTTCAATTTTTCGCTTAGAAAATATCCATTTAAAATAAGAAAGTTCACACGTCTGATTTGATCGGAAAGGTCAACAAATAAGAAGATATTGTATGCCAACAATCTTACAATGGAGAGCCACTTAATCTTCCCTAGCACACTACAGTCATCAATGTTAGTGTTAAACTGAATTTATCTCGGCGTCCCATCAACCTGGCTGGTCCGTGACAAAATAACATGAGCTTCATCTACAGATGTAGTGATACACCACCTGTTAATGCATATTCATTGATAAAACAGAGTTGTCCAAAACAACACTTTAAAGGGAACTTATAGTCATACTTGGTGAAAGGTTTGCTGGAGCAAAAATCATACGCAAAAAGCCGAAATTGATTAACTGATTGTTGCTTGTTGGTTTATATACTACAATAACATAAACACAGCATTCATACATCGGAACGTGAATCCGGAGGTTTTTGGTTCAAGTCCTGCTCCAGTCATTTTTTCTTTGTTCAAACCCAAGTTATTTAAAATTTACCTAGTCAGTTACTCTTGTGGTTTTTTACTTGACATTTAAGCACAGTACAAACTTCTACTTGTGTGTTACGGGATTCGAACTGGCATCCCAATCTAGTCACCGGGCAGGCTAGTGGTTAAGACATCTGCTCTAGGAGGCAAAGGGCGTGGGTTCGAATCCCCCCTGAGTAGCCTGTGGATCCCACTCCCTCTAGGTAAGACTTAGATGGCACTGAGTACAGTGGTTATATCACACATTGATGTAAGGGTTAAACCAAAGTAATAACCGATAAGCAGATTCGACTACTTTGGCTAAGTGTATAATATTGTGGGAAAGAGCTTTACTTTAATCGTCTTTGAGTTGGACTACTATATGAGCACACTTTTTGAATGCTGCCCTCTATTGCCTGAAATAAGTTCAACTGGAAATGCGATTTCACAATCTGATGCTTTCTTGCTGTTGTGTTATTATGTGGTTGGTGACTGGACTGGTGATATAGGACTGGTGGATTTATACAAGATTAATGCCCTCAAATCAGAGAGTAAATCACGTGTACCGAGGAGGTATTGTAGTTAAGTTAACTAGAGACGACCGGGGGGGGGGGTAGGAAACTACGACCATGGATAGTGCAGGATTCAGGTCAGGTCAGAATCAGATTTAAGAAATGTTGTGTTAAGTATTGATGGTTCGGAATAATCCGGATTAGAACTGAGAACACCAAAATGAAAGGCATAATCTCGGATCACAAGAGATCTCCGAATACATCTTACAAGGAACTGTGAATATGGATAACAAGTTTGCGACTACAGCTATCTAGCTAGAGTTAATTATGTTTCACTAATGCAAACACTTTTCTTATTTTAATCTTTTCACGAAGATGAAATAAACACCTTGAGTGATCCTTGAATTCTAATTCACGTGAAGGAGGAAGGATACGGTCTTTTGGAACCGTTCGATTGTTTTAATCATATATAAATGTAGACATACACAGTAAAATTACCCTGTGAACATTTCCTTTCGAAAGGTGGTAGCGTTTTTGAGATATCGCCGAAAATCCAGAGCGGTTATGTTCACGCAGGAAGAACAATCCAGAATACAAAGTCTGAGAAACGTATTTGACAGTAACGTTTCTCAGATTCAAATTTTGGGGATAAAAATCTGTTTCCATAACCACATTACTTCGAAGTGAAATGATTCTGAAAATGCTTTATAATACTATTGAAAGCTGCTGTACTTCTAACCAAGTAAGTTTTTATTGCCATTATTTTTGATAACCACACGTATACCTTTATAAGGCAAGGATTCAAATTGTATAATAACGACGTAGTAATTGAAGACGCTTGGCTGGACTCGACTCGAATTAAGACGAATTCAAGACGTGTGTCGGATGATTATTGAATGAATATAGAATAAGGACATGGAGTGTAATGACATTAAAATTCCTTTGCATACATAATAGCCAATCGGTATTGTACACGCTTGTACTTTGGAGCACACAGACAGATTTTCTGTTTTGTGCAGCTTGGGTTGATGTGGGGTTGAGTATGGTTGGGGGCTTTTCTATTTTTAACACCGCAGCGAGGGGTTTTGTACTATAATACTGCCTTGAGATGAGACTACAAACATTACATTTAGGTTAGGGTTAGGGTTTGGGTTAGGGTTAGGGTTAGGGTTAGTGATGTAATGTTTGTAGTCTCATCTCAAGGCAGTATTATAGTACAAAACCCCTCGCTGCGGTGTAAAAATAAATACGCGGTTGGGGTGGGGGTAGTCATGGTGTACCCATCACCACAACCGTAGATAGTTCAACTTAAATAAAACCCCAAAATACTCAGCTAAATATAGCCACAATGTGTGTTTGCCTTTCTTTAAAAAAAAAATAATTGTAACCTTTTCTTCTGTTCTATGAATAATTCACATTTAGCTTATTAATATATTAATTAACCAATCGATACCAATGGGGGGAATGAATTTGACGTAACAGACAATTAATTCTGAAATCTCCACCTGATGACTGTTAACCCCCGTGAAGCTATGTAAATTTAGAGCACTTAGAAGTTCATTTGAAGCGAACGTTCTTCTTATTCAAAGCGAAACACCGAAAATTCTAATTGATATTTTCACCAACGGAATAGTAGTCTTGGCAAAGCCAACAGAGCCGAGCCCCATGTGCATGTGCGATATTGGATGTCCATGCATTATTGATGTGCTCCGGTCCACGACTACAGTACCCTGACTGGGATGCCGCACGATGCATGAACACCGATGATGATGATGGTGATTCACCACTAGCTGTACCATGTCTACATGGGATACCCAACACATCGGTCGGTTTCCTGCCTCGGCTGAAAAGCCATTAAAGGTATCGTGTCATCGCAGGCTCTGGTGTCAAAATAGCCAAGCCTGTTTTACCATTCGCTGGAGGGCGCTGTGATTGATTTGCCATGTTCCCACTCTTAAAAACACACATTCCAATGGTCAGCTCACTTAGTACGTGCATTTATTTGTGTACTATTTATGTATCTTTACTAAAAGGGTGTGGCAACATGGCTGTTCTTCTTTCGTATAAACACCTATAGCCCCACTCTCTTCAGAGAAGATGGGCTGAACAGATATTTAATTATCTTAGGGTGTGGCAACGTGGCTGCTTGGCAGCTTCACTTACGTAAACATCAATAGCTTCACTCTCTTTAAAGAAAATGGGCTGAATAGTTATCTTTAGGGTGTGGCTTCATGGCTGCTTGGCAGCTTCACTTACGTAAACATCTATAGCTTTACTCTCTTCAAATAAGTAAGCACATTTATGACAATGAAAATCGAAGTTGGCCTCGACAGGTTTTTTTAAAATGAGGTTGCACTTTATCACATTTAAAATGCATTTGATAGTAAACCTTTAACCATCAATAACGGCTTCGACGATGGCGTGTGCACGCCCATCGCAAAACATACACACGGCACGCATTCCTGAACAGAAAGTACGTCGGGTAGAGCTCTCATTATTCAATAGAGATAACATTTCGACGAGCAACAAAATATGTCATCACTTTGATATAAAACAAACAGAAACACAGCGCCACCCTGACACAATTCAAGCAAATACATTGTCATTTCCGTTTCATTTCTTGCCCGCACTTAATGTCCCACTCAAGGTCGCTTTCTGGAACAGCGAGAGTATAGAGCAATCTGAAAGTCACTTTTATTAAGCACCATTTATTTAGACAGTAAAGAAGCGCGCCATTGTCAGGGTTCGCTCCTGCCATATTTCCCGTTAATTAGCCAGGAATCAACGAAGCGATAAGAACTGTAATTAAAGTGGTCGCGTTGCACGGCGAGGCAAGCGAGAGGATTTGATGTGTTTGAAGAAGAGGAAGAGATCTAGTGTCTTGAAGACGATGGCTGCGTGTTGTTGCAATCCCCTAGGGGTATCTCCAGGTGACATCTTCCCCATGATTATGGTATGTCTTTTCTTAGCTTCATATACGCTTTGGTGTTTTATGCGCTACATTGATGGGTTAGGTACAAGGCATAATCAGTGAGTGTGATGATTAGATGCGCAGTGATGGACAATCCTAATTATGCACATGTTGGAGGGAATGAAAACAGCATGAACAAGGTCGAGTGCCCCGAAACATTAGTAACTATAGGTTTTGGAAGATTCACTCAGGTTTAAAATTCAATTATTAACAATTAATTTTACGTATTAAGACAATTATTAAGACAATTGAAATATAAACTTGGGCTGTTAACCCTTTTTGCAATGCAGGTAATTTATAGTTGATATAATCAACCGAAATAATCGATAAAAGATAAATAGGCCTATATGTAATAATAGTGACACTGATCAGCAAAAAAATAAAATACAAAAATTGCATCGGTGTGGGGACTTGACCGGTTGATAAGCCAAGATAAGCTTTAGCATTAAGCCGACTCAAGAATAAAATGCTTACTGTCATTCTTCGGACTTTGAAAGAAATGTTGACTTGTTGGGAAGAAAACAACCGAATTGTCAAATATCTACGTATTTCAATTTCTAAGGCTTAGCTGACACTTTGATTGTTTAATAATTAGTACAAAGCTTTCGTCTGGACTGGCATTATTAGTACACACCCACTGTTACAGTTAACGGTAAGTGAAATGTCGCCCTCTTCGGTAACCATTGAATGAATCCAACACACCTTCAGCGACAGAGGGCAGCAAAGGAAATGATCCGCAATAAAAAGGACACGGTGGTGTATAGGAGGCTTGGGTTTTATTAGCCTATAGTCAAGGTGCACGCGGATGCGGCACCCTAGATGTCACACACGAAAAAGGACCAGCGCGAGCGGCGAAGCCGCGAAGCGCCTTTACCAACTCGTTTAGTTAATCAGTTATTCATGATCATGAAATATGTATAATATGCATTTTTTTT
>CM021540.1:12861269-12871627 GCA_010994315.2 Pisaster ochraceus | reverse complement strand
TGAGATACTCCATGGCTGACTCTAGCACATTCCTTCCAGGTCCGGGTGGCAATGGTTCTGAGATGACAATGGATAAATCGATATATCATTGATTTTCTAGGTCTTACATGTCATTTATGACAACAACAACAAAACCACACTGACAATGACTAAGAATATGGAACTTGATTAGTTCAGAAAACATAATCTTAGCTTAGTTTTGGGTTAAAACCAAAATAAAGTTATGCGTATCCAATAGAACATAAAGTTTGATTTGAATGGAATCAGGGAAACACATAGCATGAGGTCAGGCCTAGCCCGAAACATCTGACGTCACACTTCGAGGCTCATGAATACCGCCAGATACCAGCCTTGAGCAACTGGCAGGATCCTGCCAGTTGCTTTGTATCCATTCACACGGCGGAGATTCGTAGTCTACACACACATTACATTGTGCATAAAACAACATTACAGTCATACAAACATCATGCCAACACTGAAAGCCGAAGTTACGCGGCACGTGAACACACAAAGTGTTGACGTATCTGTATACGTATCCATAGCCTTGGGAAATCTCTCTAATATCTTGATTAACATCTTACTTGAGGTAACGATGGAACCCGATTTCAGAGTGATGCTCTTAGAGGGTAGGTTAGAGTATTCGCCATCGACATCCCCTAAAGTTGACTTCTCCTTCACTGTCATGCTCATCCTTGCGCTGAAACAAAGGAGAAACAATTTTAAAGGACATTATCTTCAATTGTGTCTGAATTGATGATAGAAATAACAACAGCAGGACAGGGTGATAAGTGAGGACCTGAGAAAGAAGTCAAGAGTGCAGGAAATTATTAAGACGATTAAATCAGAGTGGAGATGGGCAGGTCACCTAGCAAGGTGGTATGACAACCAATTCGACTCAAAGAAACCAAAAAAGAAAAAGAAAGGAGATAAAACAGAAGATGGAGAGATGAAGTAAGAACATGAAGGGGCATCGCTTGGAAACAGACAGCTCAACAGACATCCCAGGATGAAGCAATAATGGTCAAGTGTCTTGCTTAAGGACACAGGTGTCACGACCCATACTCGAACCCACACTCTGCTATTCAGAAACACCAAAGTATGAGTTTGGTGCTCTTATCTGCTCGGCCACGACACGTCATATGGCATAACACACTAAGAATCCTCATAATATAAGTGTTACTTCAATAAAGCAAAGATTTCTGATTACCTTTTTTAATGATAGAATAATTTAGTTCGTACCTCGGTCCGACTGGCGAAATTTTTTCGTCCTGAGCCTTAGGTAAGATGCCCTCATCGTCCGAGCATCCAGCTAGTTTCTGCACCAGTGACTGAGGTAACTTCACAATCCCACTTTTAATCATCGACTTTGGGATCTTGCGCATTGCGTTGATTCTGCCATTAGATGGGATGGAGAATTCACGCAGACCGGACGCGTTACCACAGTGAGGGCAGTACAGGGTGCCTGATATACCGTAGATGCATTCACGATGGAAATGATGCTGAGGTTTGTCCTTCTCTTCAGAGTTACAAACCATCACATCTCCCTGAGGACAAAATTGAATGTTGTTTTTGAACTTCTACTGCACAATGGCTGAAAGTGTATTAAATAGTTGTTGACAATGCACAGGTGTTTGTATAACAATGTATCTTCTTATACAGTGAACGTATCTACCAATACGGCACTGGAGGCACTTGAACAAACAGAAACATGGTAATACAGGTTTCAGGTTTTTTTCAAACTATGAGACGGATTTATGTAGAACCTTATAAGGGTCTACAAGGTGCTGCGGCGCATTCAGCAGCCATTGCCAGACACACCGGGGCAAACCCCTTCTCTTGGCAATAAGTGTAACTGGGTGCTTTTACAGGTATTTCAGAAGGTGGTCATGTTTCTTAGGTATATCGCCGAAAATCCAGAGCGATTATGTCCAGGCATGAAGAATAATCCCTAATAGGAATACACAATCTGAGAAACGATTCTGACAGAAACATTTCTCAGACTCAAATTTCCAGGGATTTACAAGTTTTTATTGCCATTAATTTTAAGAGCAATTACCAAACGTATACCTTCCCTTTCAGGACACAAGTGTCACACCCGGGACTGGGACCTACACTCTGCTGATAAGATACACCAGAGCTTGAGTCTGGTGCTCTTAACCGCTTGGCCATGGCACTCATTATGGCAGTAAAGATGGGACATATCCACAAGAAAATCGAGGGCTAAAAAGGGACTGCCATTTTGGCTTTATCAAGACCTAACTATTATGAATATTCAAGAAATACAGCATTCAGCCGATCTTACCGTATTACAAAAACATCCACAGCCAGGGCAACATTTGTGTTCTAACATCAGAGTTCTGAACAAATCAAATCAATCAAATTCTTCATATGAAACTTGGTCAAAAGTATCCATAAATGCAAACAAAATGGGACCTCAGAGACTAATTTTGTAAATGACCTCTACATACTCTGATGTAGGTTCATTCTAAGAAATCAATTCTACGCCCAGGTACTGGCAGACACTTTCAAACCATACTAGACTTTAAATGTCAAAGGAGCTGACGAAGTGGTCACTGTATCACTACAAGAAGTTTACGACTACACAAACCTGTCGATATCTGGAATCTTTAATAAATGGATACATAGCACTAGCAGAACCTGAGGCCAAGCAGACTGTCCAACGGTCAAGCTGCCCCAACCACTTGGGCTTATTTAGATCTGCACCGCTGACTTCAACCTCCAGCTATTGAAATAGCGCCCTCATGTTATAGCACCCTCTTTTGACGTCTTTTCAATTTGTTTGCTTTTTTAATACATAGTATTATTCCTCCTCAGAAAGTTCTTGTTTATTGGTGTTTTTAAACTGGGAAATCAGAAACAGTCTTGAGGAAAAACAGGGCAGGTTTGACGACATTTTGTTGGTTTTGAAGACTTTTTTGGGTTAGAGCAAAAGTAGAGATAATAGCTGATGACTTACTTGTGCTCTAAGCAGAATGCACCGTAAGGAACTCTTGAAGATGGTCGATGTAACTTGCTGGAGTTGATTTTGTTTTTACACTCAACAAGCTGTAAGAGTAAAGATACCAAAACATCTAGTTGACCGACTCCAAAATAGATTGTGGATTATGAGGTTATTTTTTTTGAATCCCCAAAATAAAGCAACGTAGATGTTAGTTACATAAGTGGAAAAATGTAAAAATCGCCCCTACACTTGGTCTACTCACTCTTCCTCTATTACTGAGTAACACAAATCTGCCATTATGGACAACATTGTGGCCACCAACCACACCTTAAAATGGGACAGTGCCACAGTGACTGATATAAGAACCTGACAAAACCACTAGATGGCTTATGGAGGCCACTTGGATCACACGCAGGGTGAGAACTCTCTCAACAAAGCCGAGACCATTCATGACCAACTAGTCCAAACCACACCTATAACGCCCTCTACGATGACCACGAAAGGGTATAAAAGACAGTTGAGAATTGAACATGGTTACCAATCTGAAGAAGCTCCTAGCTTAGGAGTGAAACAAAACTACAATAAGTAACATCTACAATATATTATTTTTGGATTCCAAAAAGAAGAACCTCATAATCAATGATTTATTAACACTCTAGATGAACTTTTTTAAGGATCCAAAATAGTTTTTATTAAATATCTTTTTCGTCTACACACCTCATTACCGATGACTTCTAATGCTCTGCAAGTGTTTAGAGTTACTGAGGATGGGCCATCTTGCTCCATACGGCAACAACACAAAGGAAGCTCAGACTGTGGAGAGATATTAAGAAAATGAGTTGTGGATGATTCCCGAAAGCCCGAGAGCTAAGGATGAGGTGTGGGTTGAATATCAATCTTCGATGTCTTCAAGAAAATAATGATATCGAATCTCACCTGAAGATGCCGACTGATGGTTGGTGGATCAATGTTCTCTGTATTAAAATCAAGCAAAACAAAATAATCAAACATTCACTGACTTTCCATTTTCCTTCTTAAACCAAATGCAGTTTATCTGAAGCTATTAGTGCCGTTGTTAACCACTTGAGGACAGGGCCCTATTTCATGGCTCTGATCGGCGCTTACCTCAAGCCTATTTCACAGGTTAGCAGAGAATGTTTGCTTGTGCGCAGGCATACTCCACGTTACTAGGTATTCTTCGCCTACACAGCTAGCGCAAATTTTCAGTGCTCGCACAGTAAGTGGAGAATGGTGATCAAAAGCGCAGTATTCGGCGGTAAGCAGAGCCATGAAATTGGGCCCAGATGTCGTGTTGAAATGCCAATATTTTGACTAGACTTCGGCTGACGTGTCAGGTGACGTGTCGGTGATGTGCATTTTGTACCTTCATGTCACATCTGAGGACGCTCAAACTTTTTACTACAGAGCGAGCACGGAGCATTTGCTCACTGTGCAACACTTCGTTTCACCAACACAAAGCATACAGACAGCAGTCAGAAATATTACTACATTCTGCCTTTGTGCCTGGGTTATTGGGCACTCCCCGATTCGAGGCCTTTGTTCTAGTGTTACGAGAGGGATCATGTGGCATACAGAGACTTCCACCATTGTATTTCGGCTCAATAGAAGGCCGAGTGGACCGCGACCCCAACCTTGGTTCCAGACATGGACCCAATTGGCGGTCGTATCTCCCAACTGAGGTTTTGCTCCTTCCAGTGCATGAAAATGGTATTTTCATAAAAGAGAAACACAAATCCCGGAGCTTCAAAAGAATTTGTTCCCTTGGCTTTGTAAAATCAGCGTTTCTTTATGCCAACAGAGATAAACGATTCCAGCAATCCCGAATAATAATCCCGTCTTGGTGGAAGGGAACAAAATGGAAGGAACCCAGCACTAACTAGTTAATAAATCTAGAAAAGCTCTTACCAGTAGTAGAGGAGTATTCAGCATCTGATTCCAAGCTAGCTTGAGTAGAGGAACTGCTTGACCTTTGTTTCTTTGCGCCAGGTTCTTGACATTCACCACTCGTCTCACTCTGGATATCAGTAGAATCTGCCCAAACAAATTCAAAAGGGGCATAGTCAATCCTGGATCAGTTTCTACACTGGTGCTGGGCGACTAGTGAAATTTGACACTATTCGAGACAATTTTGTTGTTTCCCAAGATGCATTGCGGTATATTTTTACGATTTTAAAAGCAAGGTAAAGCAAATGTAAAGCTTGCAAGTGCATTCAATCATGGGGCAATAATGGTTTGGATTGTGTTTCGTAAGTACATTATGTCGTAGTGAACAACACTTTTAGTGCATGAGGCAAATAATCTTGACTTCGTTTTTAGTAGTTGTGGTGATGCAGTTAACCGGAAAGTTGAAAAGCGGAAGCCACGACTAGACAGTTATCACTAGTCGTGACTTCAACACTAGTCGGCTTATTCTACACCACTCAAAAGGCAATAATAATGGGGTTTTGATGATTCATTGACTTGTACGAAGATTGTCCACACGTGTACCAAAATTTACAAAAACATTTGTGACGGGTTGGCTTACCAGAATCATAATTATTCATTTTATTTCCATGTCGTCCAGTGCGGTGTCTCTTCATGCCAAAGTGAGTGTTAACACGAGGGTGTTTCTTCTTTTTCTTCCTTGCTTCTGATGAGGCTGATTCCATGGCTGAAGAATCAGGAGTAGCCGACCCAGCAGTACCTACTGGGAAGTCCGCAGCTTGGGCATGTGGAGGGGTTAGAGAGGAGGCGGTAGTTCCTGGGGTGGGCGTTGGATTGTCTCTATCTGAGGTGGCTTGATCACCACAAGGGGGGTAGGTCTGCTGCACGACTTCCTCGGCTGGGAGGATATCTGGCGGTGATCGTTCCAACCCCATCGGCTCGTCGTGATTACTGAGATCAAGGGGCTCGAGATCTTTACTGCTGATCAACTTCGGAGGGTCGTCCTCATCAAAAACGTCTTGATCTTCAGCTTGAGAGGTATCAGGAGAATTTGCTGCCAAGTCTGAAGGACTATCAGAACTGCCTTCCATGCTTACATCAGCCTCCTGTTCATCTTGGGTTGCACTCTCCGGTGTCTGCGATGTTAATTTAGCCATACTATTGTTCTTAGATATAGCTTTAGAGACTTTATTTCTAAAGTTAAGGTTGATTTCAGCTTGCTCCAGTGACCTCTGTCCTATTATATTAGCCTGCAGTGATGATGATTTTAACAAACCTAACACAGCAGCTCGTTGTACTCCTTGAAGCAAAGATGCTGGTGATAAAGATCTTGTCTTTCTAATTGGTCTTGACCTCTCCTCGTCCACAATTTCCCTGAAACCTTCTTGAGGCAGATCACCATTTTCTTTGGCATTGATACTGGTAGAGTCATCGAACAGCGTTTGTACTGGACTCATCTTAGTTGGAGAATTCTGCTCATTTTCCAACTTTGTAATTAGTGGACTCTTTGGTGATGGACAATCTACTTGTACAGTCTCTTTATCCTGTACGTCAGTTGTGTTCTTACTTTTAGGCATATTTCTCGAAATTGGGACTGACTTCCGTTCTGTGATCCATAGTTTGGGTTGATTGTCTTTAAATTCAGTGCTTTTGGGTAACCCATTTTGTATCAGGTGAGGTCTGGCAGGTGAAGCAATAGTTAAAATTTCATTCAGTTCACTTTGTGCAGCGGGTTTCTTACGAATCAAAATTCGTCGGGTTTGTGAGTTTGCTTTCTGAAATTCAAATTTAATTGGGAGAATGTTTCTTCTACTAGAGCTTTGTCTGTTCTTCACAGCGGTAGTTGAGGTGGGTTTTTTTGGAATCTGTTCCTGAGGGAAAGACTTCCGTGCCGTTACTTTTGACTTGGCCTTGACAATGGTTCTAATCACTAGCTTTTTATTGTTTGCGGGCGGCGATGAAGCAGTCTTTCTAGCGCCAGCCTTATACACTCGTATCCCAGACTCCTTCATTCCTTTCTGCTGTTTGACATACTGTTCCGACGATGCCCTGTTGGTCTCATTTTGCTGTGAGAGTAACTCTTCCTTTGCTGATCTTTTCTTTGTGTTGGTACCCTTATCTCCATCATTCTCTAACAGCTTTGCCGTCTTGTTGTTCGTTCTCGCCGAAGGTTCTTTTCCTCCACTGCTCACACTTAAGTCTTCCATCATTTGCCTTGAAGGCTGCTTTCCAGAAGCTCTAGTTTTATGAACCTGTTAAAAAAAAAAAAAATCCACAGATAAAATGATTATCTCCAATTAATTCGTCAAAGTATAAACTCTTACTTAAATAATGTACTCAAGCCGATTGAAGCCTGGTACGTCCTGCAGAAACCAGTCATTTCGACCCCTAGCAACGTCGCCCCCAAGCAAAGTCGCTCCCTGGCAAAGTCGCTTCCAGGCAACATCGCCCCTAAAAAAAAAGTCGCCCCTTAGCGAAGTAGCCCTTTAAGAAGTTGCCCTCTACACAGTCACGCCCTGCAAAGTCTCTTCCTGACAAAAGTGACTTTGTTTGGGGGCCCCTTTGCAGGGGCTGAGTTTGCTAGGGGCGGGGGCCAACTTTGCAGGGGGCGACTTTGCAGGGGGCGACTTGCAGGGAGAAACTTTGTTGGGGGTGACTTTTTAGGGGTCAAGATTACTGGCATCCCTTCCTGTGTAGTCATCTGTGACGCTGATGTAGCATTTAATGGTCAAACCATTTTTAATTCAAATAAAACGATTTTACTATTTGATTTGAAGAGACATGTAATAGGCTACTTCGTTAAGTTTATAGACTTCCAAGTACAGCTGGAATGATGGGGTTACTGGGGGGGGGGGGTGAGTACTCTAAGTGGCGATACTTAGTAGGAGACTTTGTAATGTTATTGTAGGTGGTGGCAAAAACATGTGATAAGTTTCCATTGTTTACGTAACTCTTGACACGTGCATATTTTCTTGAACAATGAATTTAAAAAAAATATTTTGTTTTACTATTTTCAAAAATAACATAATAAATACAGTATTGGAACAACAAATTTAACCGATACCATTAAACTATTTATGGCGTTAAATTTGATTTTGAAAATTACATAAATCATATTTCTCTCAAGCTGAAATTTGAACTTAAAATCATTTTTCAGTAAACTGAAAAGAATGTTAACAACTTTTACAAGTTTGTACAATGTGATAATTTGAAACTTATATCAAATATTAATAGTGTTTTTTTGATAATGTTGAGGTTGATCTCATCAAAGCTGGATGCTTTAAATTATGATGTGTATTCATTTCCTGTAAACTAAGTTTACAAAAATATCACAATACTTTCCCCAATGTAAAATGTGCATTGTGTGACATGAAATCTCTGCATGTCAACCTCACGCAAACTTGCCGGTCACCGGTGCTCGTAAATCATGTAAATTCCGTAGTCTGTTTGCTGTTTACAACAAACCTGGAATACAACTGTGACGTTTGAACCACTATATGAAAACAAAAAACTTGCCTCTACTTATGAGGTATTTACATAACGGTCGGGGCTATGAGATTGAGGAATTTTTTTAACAAACTGTAGTTATCACCAAGAATCTAAATTTGCATTGTCGTTCATGTAGGTGGTCGTCGTTCGGCATAATGATCTAGCCACAACGAGTTAGGTACACTCGATTGATCAAATTTTCTACCCTTTTTAGACATTCAATCACAAAATGGCTATATCTTCCTATAGAGTACACCCCTACCCAAGCATGTGTGAAGTAACTAAAAGATAAGTTGTACGTAAAGTGAAAAACCAAGGCTTTTTTATGGGTAAGAACGTACCTTCCAATCCACCGCCATTGCCGATGCTGTACCGCGCATGCGCAGTTGGTACCGTGCTGCTTTTGGGCAGAATCGATGGGAGATACGTAGGGACTATTTTAGGTTGGTCGGAAGACCACATGTGCAGGCAGGTCTTCCAAACAAGAATGAGGATTTCAATTTGGGATATCAGCCCAAGTTCCCTGTCATTAACTTTCAAACTTTTCGTAAACTGACTCAGTGATTCGAATCAGTGATTGAAGAACCGTGGTAAAGAAGGGGGTGAATAAAATAAGGCAGGAGATTTCTTTGTCTCCTCATTTTGACAGTGAGTCGATGGCCCGAAACATCTTACTCTTAGAGTTTCTGCACAGAATTGACCAACATCAGCATTTCATACTTATAATTGCTATAAGAACTACTATAAATCTAAGGACATATATATTTACTTTCTGATCATTTTTTAAAAATGTATTATTCCATTGTCCAAAGTAAACAAAACACCGGGCACAGTTAATAATAATAGGCCCTACGCCCCCAGCACAAGTCATTGTGTCGTTGTATACGGCGCAATTCAAAGGCGATTTATTGAGCAAGGAGCTCTCAATATGATTATTATGTCAATCCGCTGATGGCATTAGGTCAGTTTTTGTGTGTTATTTGAAGGATTTATTAACACCAGGGCCAACATTGGGGGGGGGTGCCTTCTGGGACACTCGGAACCGTGGGGGACTTTGTGATGATACGCCCGACCAGACAGTCATGTGCGATAAACATCTCATATCACTAAGCAGTGACGAAACTAAGGTAATATGGGGGCACAAGGGCGGTGCACCGTTTTTTCCTGGGACAGGAGGCACTTGTGCCGATAGTACCCAGAAAAAAAGTAGTTTCTGTCATGCACCCTTGTCAAAGTGAGTCCATTTAGGCGCCCTTTTTTGGATGCGCCCCACTATCATTAATAGGGAGAAAATAGAGCGTCAGCCTCATTAATATTTTTAGGCCCTCAAAATATTCTATATGATATTTGAAAGCCCAATAAAAGGGGTGTATACAGTGTTTAAAAATTGCCCAACTGTGACCTGGGGGTTATTTACTTCCAACTTGAGGTATTTTGGATGACATAGGCCCTGAAATAAACGGTCCTATTTGCCGAGGGGTGTGTAGAGAAATTTTTCAAAATTGATGCTCGGACGTTTGGAAAATTACACCGGTGTAGGGTGTTTTTATTTGGAGGGAGAATAACTCCACGGGCCTTGGACTCCCCATATCAAATTGAGCAGAGGATAAGCGTTCAAGAGTCAATGGATAATTTCTCTTTTACTGTAAAAAGCTGTGAGACTTCTATGTATTTTTCGTGTATTTTTGAATAATTAGCCTTTTGCACTGTTTGCTATGAGAGTTTATTTAGTGGGGTTCACCCTATAGCTATGCATTGCCGTGAAATAATCTGACGTGGGAGTAAAAACAAATACTTGTCTACGTGTAAATATATGTATTTTTGTAAAAACTGAAATTATCGCATAAAAGCTTATGAAACTGTAACACTTTACTCTGAGTGATAGTTTTTAATCTTGAAAGTTTAAAAAGGGGGCAGCCGATTGAGTACATCGATTGATGTACATCGATTGAGACCCCCCCCC
>CM021540.1:12772425-12809279 GCA_010994315.2 Pisaster ochraceus | reverse complement strand
GAATGTTTTCCAAAAAGGGGCGCTGCCCTAATAAACCCCCGCTGGGGGTTGCACCCCCTGGACCCCTGCTAATTGCCTTGTGTAAGCGCTCGGGCCTCGTTCGCTCGGCTGAAGTGTAAAATTAACCGGTTCTAAAAAAGCTCTGGTGACAACACTGAACCTGGGCAGCAGCAGCCAGGGGATCAACTTAAGGTGGATGCGGCTTTTAATTTAAACATCAAGTAATCCACAAAGAAAACTGACTGGATAAAGTTAAAATTCCCAACATGTCTTTGTATTCACCAGGTATTGTGAAATCCTGGTACCCATGAGGTTATCATTACGAGATATATCATCAGATCTTCAAGCTTTGTTGTGTACATTTCATCTGAGTAGTCACAATATTACATTTAAACCGGCAAGCTGGACAATGCTAGCGATTCTCCTGCTGACAATGTAAGTACAAGTTTTTCTATTATTTCCTCTTATGACAGGTTTCAAGCATAATTTGCTTGCAGGGTTCTAGCCACGGCAGTCGGCGTTGGTCAGGTCTGACTGGCACGAGCTTTGGCCGACCGGGACCGAGAGCAAATTAACAAACTCCCACCGGCACAAAATTGTGTAAAAAGCATTTAAAAAATATAATTGAAATATGTGCGAGAAATAAAATGAAGAATACACGTTGTGTAGTTTTTTTTGTAAACAAGCTAAAATTTCCAAGGAACTGTGCTCTGCAAACCATGCTGTCCAAGGCTTTTGCGTGTGCAACAGCGACGACAGTGCATGCTGTATAGGGTGTTAGCGCGCAGCAAATGACTATTGCAATTTCGGGGGAAACCTTTTTTCACAAGCATTGCGCAGACATGTAAAGTCTTTGGTCAAGGCAGTTGTAACTGGGTTTGTAAACTATCGCGTAATGCACTGGTAGATTTCACCAATAGAGGGCGTTTACTTTCACGCTATTGCGTAGTTCTGAAACGTTCCAGCGTTCAATCTTTCTTGCCTTTATCGTAGCATATAGAGTAACGAATAACAAAGACTACAAGCTTGAAAATTGAAAACGATGTGACTGCTTGAGTTGTTGCACGGATCGTGATCGCAATGTGGTCTTTGTTTCGCGGAACTTTCGAGTGAACTTTTTGCAGATATCCGAACCCTAAGAATGTAAATGTGTAACCAGATGATAGCTAAGGTCAGTTAATTATGCATGTTACAATTCTAAAGGCCATCGATGGCAGTTGGATAAAAAGTGCGCAGTACAATTATATTGCTGTGAATTGTCTGTGATTTCGTGGGCAATGGCACAGGGCACCGACGGCAACTGCTGTCGGAAATTTAGAGGCCTGATTCCGAATGATCTAGAAAAAACTTACCAGTGCTCAATTTTCCCTAGCTACAACCATGTTTGCTTGACCTTTTCTCACCTGAGAAAAAGCCATTTCCCAGGAAATAGCTTCCTCTGCTTGGAAGTAGATTTAAGGGAGATAAAAATTGGTATGGTATGAAAATATTGACTGCTTTGAGTGCTATGGTTAAAAACACCTGAGGTGATCCTTGACGTGTTCTATTTTTCCGAGGTGAAGTCGAAGGAAAATCGAACGCTCAGGGGATCACTGAGGGAGTCATAGTGTTAACCATAGCACAAGTAAAAGCTGTCAATATTTTGTTTGTAACACCCCAAACATATATTGTGCCTTGACGTCTAGGTACCCAGAAGCTGCTGTTGCTATGGGTGTAGTACAATGTACATTGGTCGCTATGGTTTCTAGTACAAGTAAGACATATAATGTTACACGCTCTAAACCAATCAAAAGGTAGAATATTTGAAAGGGGTGTAATAATATAGACTGTTAGTGTAAGTCTTGCGAGGTTTTGTTTTGCTAATTGTTGTAGTTGAATGTAGTTTATGGCCTTGAAAATTATATACGTTGTTTGGAATGTAATTTACTAAGTGATAAAAAATATAAAAGTAAAATCAACCTTCTGTTTTGGTAATCGCCAGATACTGTAATTGCCATTTGTTTAGCTTTTTCATTGCAGTCTATGGTTGTTGAGGCATCAGCGTCCTCTATGAACTGCGTCACGCGTCAATTTTATGCCTTTGCGACAATCCCGCGCCCGCATATAAACCAGCTTTTAGTGGTTAATTCGGGCTTGGATTCACACAAGGAGTTTCTGAAAAGATTGGATCTAAAAGGCCTAAGCACCCTTGTCCCAGAGTTTTTATTTTGTTTCAATAATAATTAACAGACTATTTGTATTTATTATAAAAAGTATAATGAGTATTTTTGCTGTTCAGATTTGATTTTAGAACAAAAATGTTTTCTTGGTTCGACATGTTTTGTCGTTTAACTACACACATACATACGCAATTATAGACTGTGCAAGTCTCACGCGTATTCCAACATTTTGGGACCACTTTGGTCCCATGTACATTGCTTTAACGCATGAAGGACACAAACATGCACGCTTTAGCGGGTCCCAAGGTTCATTTTCTGGAGGAAAATCTTGTCAAGTGTGAACACAAGATTTGCAATTAACATTTTTAAGGAGTGGCCAGAATGACCAGTTAACTTGTCATTTCACTGGTCAGTCAGCTTTTTCACCTGTCCATAATTCATATTAAATAGAGGTATATTTTGTGAAAACTGAATTAGCCAGCCAGAACAACCGGAGAGTTTTTTGACTGGTCCTCAGGTGTTTTAACTGGCATTTGGCCAGCGGACCGCTGTTCAGAGAGAACGCTGTCCTTGGGGGTAGGGGATAAAGTTTGTTTAGAGTTCTTTGGTTTTTAGTGGGCTCTGTAGTGAAAAAGTGTTTTGTTAAGAAGGTGTCTTCGATGCATGGCAGCATAAATTTATTAGAATTTATTTATTGCTATTTGAAAAAAAGAACTCTGCTAACAAAATCAGAAAAAGTTAGTGGCATGACATTTTCGACCCTACCAGCGTCTTTTTCTTTTAGCATATAAGAAAGACTCTGCTTGAGCCGAAACTTCAGGCCACTAACTGTTTTTTTTATGCATTTATACTATACATGTATGTCCTTTTGGATGGTAAGCAGTTTGCAACTGCTAATACTATTTTTCACTAATAACATCAGGTCATTAAAGAAATATTTATTTGAATGATTTAACAAAGCACATTACTACAACAAATTATAAGAACTTTCAACTGGATTGCTACTTCCCACAATACACAAATGTCTATTTGCCTTCCAAACAACAAATCTTGCATGTTTTTTTCTTTTTTTCGTGAAATATCTTGCGATTTCCTCTATTTTTTAGAGACCGTTTTAGCATTTGCATATTTCTCTACAGGTCCAGAAAGCACGTACTTGTAATCAGATCACCTGTCACAGGGTAAAAACCAAATCTTAGTTTCTTAGGATTAGAGAAAAGTGTGCACTTATTTGATTTGAATCTTGGACTGCCATTTCAGGGGATTACGAGCAACGTGTTCTGAGTCATCCTTGTAGTCAGCCACATTTTCAGCGGAAAATTCGCCCATTTTCTTTTATTGACAGATTTTATTTTTTCATTTGTACGGGTTAGCTTGTCAGAGTAATCAGATGGAGTGTCAGTTTTAAAAGGAATGACATTGTAGCATGTCTCTTGATCTTAGAGATGTGATTACTTGTTGGCAGTCCTGTCAGATTTTGTCTTCTCTTTTTAAAACATGCCTTTTCTAGTAGAAGTAGTTAACCTGTTGGAGTTTTTTGTCGTTAGATATGATGCTATAGGAGAAAGCATAGCAAGGCATAGATAGTCAGGGCTTGAATTGGGGAAAATCCACAAGACTGCAGGGCTTGTACATGCAGCTCAACATTTTTACTGGACCACAATTTATTTCACAAGACCAGATTCAAAATGAGTTGATCAAGCGCTAAGAGAAGATGTATCTAAATTTGTCATGCTGCTTGGATACTCAACAGAATTGAAAGATATATCAGATTCATTGTCAACATTTTTCACAAAGATGTTACACATTGAGGTAAATTGAAAAAAACACAAGACCACCGGGCTTATATGGTCATGAGTTTACTGGCCCAATGCTGAAAGTACTAGCCTCAGGCCTGCGGTCCAGTGTTTATTTCGAGCCCTGTATGTGTGCTACTGTGGTATTGAAAAGTGCCCTAAAACAGTGTGTAATGTTACAATGTATTACTTTGATGCATATCGTATGTATGCGAAAGAGGACCTTGACCCATTTACTGCAAATAGGAGACATGGGAGAGGGCGCTATAACTGTTCAATAAACAGTTCAACAAATAACAGTTCAATTAACAGTTCACCACAATGTCATTCAGGAAAGAAGAGTTTTTGACCAAATAATGCACACACAAAAGTTACAAAATGGTTGTACTACAAATCATCCATTCATTCATTTGTTCATTCACTACCAGAATGCCTTGACGAGTTGTGCCTATCTGACTCTATCAAGCATAGTGTTAGAGAGACATAGACCGCTTAGACCAGTGTCAGCCTTGATGGATGATTTCAAATGATACAATTTCTAAATACATGTCATATAGCTTGTTTAACTGCTTCGCTGAAGAACAGAATTAGATATCTTATTTGTAAGGAATGTAATGTATTTGAGGCATTGCATGGTGAGGTATCAATGTATACTCGGTGTGCGGTAACACCGTGTATATATCTTTTTTGCTGTGTAGATTTTGTTCATTGAGAACTTGTACTTCTCTTCAGAAATGTTATGTCAACTTGTTAATAACTGGTAGAAGAGCGTTGATATATCTTTACAAGTCCATTAAATTTAGTGTACATTATGAGTAATTATGGAAAAAGTAATGGCAAAAGTAAGTAAAAAAATGAGAGCCTTGTAACTTTTGAAAGGTCTAAGATGCCAACGTAATTTTTACTTAACATTTAACTGAAACTAAAAAGAGCTGAAACTTTAGATTTCAATTGTCGTTGAATACTTTGTCTCAAAGTCAGTAAACATTTTATGACACAAATTGTTCAAACAGTACAGAGTCTTTTTACCCTAAGTTGAATTCTTATTAATGATCTGATTATTAGCTTATCAAATGAAAAGAAACGGCTTAAGATGAAACAGAATTCCTTGGAGGTGATGTTTAGAATGTAATGAGGTCATAGTCTAGATTAGCTGATTTCCTGATCAATTAAGTGCCTATAATCCTCCAAATCACATCAAAGAGTTCAACGAATTGACCCATGTAAGAAACCGCTCTCGTCCTGAAGATAAACACCCAATAACACACAGCCACCTGCCAAAATCTTACTGCATGATCTAGCAGGCTGTTCCGCCCTGAAGATTCTGCACTTTTTACCCTCAGTCACTTTTGTTTCTCCGCTTTGGGGGAATGGATGAGATAAGAGCCTTGGCGCTGGGGTTATCTGTGCATTGGAGTGGAACATTCCATAATGTACATTGTCTTAATACACATCTGCCCCTGCGGTAGGATTGGTTAAAGCTTTAAAGAAACCTGTCTCAATTTATACAGAGTCAAGTAGTTAGGATTTAACCTGACGTTAGGAAGAGCGGGGCTAGAGATGTTGTGAAGGGTTGGCTTGAAATGTCATGTTCTCATTGCAAATTGCTTCTTTGTGGGAAGGGAACACTTTTCATCAAAACAAAATGAAAATTAGCAAACCATCTGTTATTACTAATAGATTGTATTACATTGCAGTGAAGTTGTAAAGAAATCATTTGTTCTTATTAATTTATTTTAAGTATGAACTTCAAACAGACATTTCATTTATGTTAATGTAAACCGGTCAATAACAACCAAAAATCAAAAAAACAAAAACAAATATTCTTTATGGAGATTGCTTCTGAATTAACTGGCAAACTGGTGGCATTGTTTCTTAACCAAAGCAAAATACAATGCACAGGTAACCCCCTCTCCACACAAAGTATGATAAAGGTAGTCTAGATTTAAAGGAAATAATATTGTTCTTATCCTTTTCTCCATTTGTGCTTCAAATCCTAAAACTGGGACAACATATTGCAGACAGTATGGCAAACAATAGATAAGACTAAAACCAGCCTGTGGGTTCTTAGAGAGAACGTCAAACATCAGTGGACAACCTCCAAAGGAGGTACCTCCATTACCGCATCTTAAAACCAGAATAAGATCAAGAGATATGACTTAGGTCTCTTGCCGTCTCCTGTAAGGAATTTCTTTAGGATTTTGCTGTTTTATGTCACGGGTAATGGCTAGAGGGGAAATCCTTGGAGACTAAGATTGCTATCTGTGGATTCTCTCACACACAAGTACCCATTAACACCTCATCTGTCCTTTTGAAACACTCAGGAAAATCTACAGGGTGCTGTTATTTCATCCAACCGAAAGCTCTTTCCTTGAGATTTTACAAAGTACAACTTTTGCAAAGAGAAAACATCTGTCTATTATTGATACAAGAAGTTCATAATGGTTTCATAAGGTAGTTTTGTTCCGGGAGAAATGTTTTGCCTGTGAGTTGAATAGGAACACTTCAAGTTTTTCATACAGCAATTTCACAATATGCGCAATTTGCTGTTTTATTCAACTGTTTAAAAAAAAGACAGCATCCCAACACAAGTGTACGTTGTACATGTGCATGAACTTGCTCTGGTTTATAAAAACCTCATACTTAGTGTTTGAATTGGCAATTATTTGAATACTGCCCTCTGTTGTTTGTAAAAGGGAAGGGCCATACAAGCAGTGATTAATGTGTGTCTTTTTAATTGCTAGTGCTGACCTTCAGACAAATGCAGTATACTGCCCTCTATGTTATAACTAATTGCATGACAATGGGGAGGCTTCACCATTGGCCCTTGTCCTGCCTGACAATCCATTGAAGTATACATCTCGAAATTCACTTCTTAAGACTAGATATTCCATCTATTCTTCTGTAAAACAACACAAAGCTTTGGCATAGATAAAGAGTAGAATGAGTATTCAATGCTTGCTGGGCCCACTCTCATAGAGCTGCCTAAGCAGAAAATGTTGCTTAATAATTTTCTGCTAAGCAAAATTAAGCAGGAAACCAGTCACAAGCGGTGCATGTGATAGGGTATTTTGGCTGGTAACCTCATTCTGGCAAGCATGGCCCTGTTTATTATAGTCTAGGCGCTAATGCTGTAAGCTAACCTGGCATACTGGCCACATTTTAAAAACCGAACAATTTCAACTCGGAGAGCAATCATTCTTGGTGACCCTGAGGCAGGAAGTAGTGTTAAATCTGTTGGAGTTTTCAGCTGTTTTGGAGGCAATTATCTCAATAGCTAGCCCTGGACTTAATGCCTCTGAGCTGTTCTAGAGAATTTGACATTTTTCTTCCTTTGAGGTGCCCTGACCTTGAGGAGGAAAAATACCTACTCTAAGACCTGGAATTAAACAGAGGCCATGTTCTCAGTTGCCCTTGTCTTGGCCTTGGTGCCCCATCAAAAGTTTTTTATTAAAAAAAAGGTTGTCTTTTTAATGAGATATTGCCAAACACCACAAGGCAGGATGGCCACTTCAAGGTGAGGGCTACACTTAAACTGATTTTGGGCTGTCCACCCGAATCAACAGTCAGCAGGGAAATGTTGCCACCTATTCCTGGGGCTGGAACAGGATTACCTCCTTCACAGTCTGTAAGGGTGAAAGCATAGGTATCATCCACTAGAAGCCTGGCTGGTAGAGCAGAATGCACCACCTTCCCAACTTATTACAAAGCAATTATGATTAAGTGTCTTGCTCAAGGGCACAAGTGTCATGACCAGGATTCAAACCCACGTTCTGCTGCTGACAGCACCAGAGCTTGGGTCCAGTGAACTAGACTGCTGGGCACCGACATGCCACAGTTTCCCTGGAGACTTAAAGATATCCCCAGGGAAGCGCCCTTTGCAAAAACAAAATGCCCTGCCCTCTCAAAGATGAGATTCAAGGCCTGTTCTCGGTGCAATTGCACACCTCTCATGTTATATCCACCTTGCCTGAGTACTACACAAGTCATCTTGTTTCCTTTAATTAATATACCAAATTAATTGCTCGTTTGATACTTCCTGTCTAGGTTTATTGTGTACAAACTTCCAAAATGAAAATGGCCTTGCTCTCTAAAAAAGTAAAATTCCAAGCGACACTCATTCAAAAGATAACTCGCACTTTAGTAGGCCCCAAAACAAACAGAGTAGCATCTTTTTCCAGTACAGTGACAGTACCATAGTACATAACCATTAACCATGTCTGATTCCAGCAAACCCCAGTTGAGTCACTAGACTGTACAGCAATCCACTCCACAATGCTAGTGCCCTGCCTGGTAATAAATGTTGGTGCCATTGACATTAAAACAGGTGAACTATCCCCACATTTGCTTTTATCACAGTCCACTTGCAAGGAGTCTAATTTAATGGGAATTTCCTAAAAGCTTTGATGAATGTTTGATGAGAAGTTGAAAACAACCAACATGCATGATGCAGAAGAGATCGTTAGGGTCGGTGCGGGATAAAAGGGTTAGGGCCATCAATAGTTCATACCAAATTACAAAACTGATGCTTAGTAGTTATACTGTAGCGACAACTCTCTTACTGCAAGTGGTTGATGCAAGGTAATTTCTGGGATTTTTTGGAATATTAGACTTTACTTTACAAGCAGTCTTTTGGCGTCTGCAAACAAGCTGTTGTATGTTACGTTATCATACATTCAATTGATGCTCTGTAACTGTTGCATAATGTCTGATCTGGCAGCTACGGCTACGGTTGGATTGCCACATCATCATGAGTTGAAGTATTTGACATCCTTAGCAACACCCTTAGCAACAGTTGTAGCCGCAGCCGTAGCTACCTGTTCCTTTACAGCCTTTGTTTTGAAATTAGTCTTTTTATGTCCACTCTTTGGCATATCTTAGGTAGGGAAGTGGAGGAAACTGTGTTCTCACTGTAACTCCTTCATTTGGAATACATTTATCTTGGCCCATGTCTGCTCTGCATTGTGTGCAAGGTCTGGAATTTTATCACTGGGATGGCAAGGTCATTTACATTTTGTGAGTCTGTGGGAAACTTTTGAAAGGGGCACCAAAACCAGGGCAACAGAGGCCCTGGCCTCCATGGCCTGCCTGTGGTTCCAGGCCTGGTGTTCTTTCCTTGTCTTTGTACTTTGCCCCTGTGAGCATCTTTCGATTTATCCGTGGAATCCACCCATTGTCCAGTACCTTGATCTTTTTGTTTTGATACACTATACTCATGATTAACCAGTGGTGGGAAACTCTAGGTGTGTATAAAGAGTCAAACATAACCTCAGCTTATTACAGTTCTCTTTTATTGATCTTGAACTAATCTTGATGCACCCTGAACTGTAATTCCTCAAACCTCTGTAAATGTGGTTAATGAGATTACAGGTTATTGTGGTGTCACTTGTTTGCCACGTTGTGATGTCCGCATTCTTCCTTAACAACAGTAAGACCTTCTCTAATCAGAAAGATTGACCGGTTCATTTTAATTGTGTATCTGACCTACCAAGTAGCCTAAGGGGAGGTACACTCATTATTCTCAGTAATAAAATCCCCTTTTGGTATGGCTACCATCATTACTGTACCGACATTGAAGAACTTTTACCAATCTACCTAATTTGCTGGGCGGAGATAGTGCACATAATGCCTATCACAGCAGAGTGGTTGAGCCTCATCATATTTTCAGATCTCTTGAATTTTAGATGCGCTTGTACTTCGCTAATTATGTTTTTAACCAAATTAAGCCTATAAGCCATGACTGTTAGGAAGGAACTTTGCTGGAGTAAAGTGCAATAGTGAAGTTGTATATATATTATTAAGATACGTAGCTTGCGGATGTTACACGTGCATGTGCAGTCATGTGGAATAGTACGGCTGGCTGCACTGACTTAATACTGATTATTTTGTAGTTTATCATTCTACTTGTCTGCTGACATCGACTCATTATGGACTTCCTTGTTCCCCCAGTAAACTTCAAAAGTTATTGATCTCCACTCACTCCACATTGTTCAAATATGGGTTGTCGTGGCTGAGCGGTCAAGTGCACTAGACTCAAGCTTTGGTGTGTCTGATCCGCAGACTGAGGGTTCCAGTCCCGGTCATGACACTTGGTCCTTAAGCAGCACACTTAACCAGTATTGCTTTGTCCTTTGGATGGCGGACGTAAAGCTGTAATTCCTGTGTGTTGTGCAATACATGTAAAAGAACCCAGTAAACGTACTGTTCAGAGAAGGAGTTGCCCTGGTGTTTTCTGGTATGGTTGGCTGCAGTTTGCGCCACAGCACCTTGTAAACCGTTGTGCTATGTTAATAAACAGGTCTTATATTTCAAACACAGCTCCACATACCTCGTAGACCAAAATAATGAGCGCTTTGAGATGCCCTCAGGTGTAATAAAGTGCTTAATAAGAACTGCCTATTATTAAGTGTGACACAACTGTATCATAAATGTATTGTTAATTTTCCATGTGCAACAGCCATCCAATGTTTAACATGTTTAACAGCATTTAGGTTTAGATGATTAATGTTGATAGATTAAGAATCTTTACCCTTCCTTTCACATCCAAACAATCCAACAAACAACCCTCCCCTTATCCCCAAACAACGCAATAAAAAAACCTCCCCCTTCTCCACACCAACAACCCCACAAACAGCCCTCCCCTTCTCCACCCTAATAGCCACACAAATAGCCCTCCTAATTCTCCAGCCCATCAACCCCACAAGCAGTCCTGCCGATTCCCCTTCTTTACCCCAGCAATCCAACAAATAGCCCCCTCCACCCCAACAACCCCACAAACAGCCCAGCCCTTCTCTACCCCAACAATCCCACAAAAAGCCCTCCCCTTCTCCACCCTCAACTACCCTACAAAGAGCCCCCTCCACCCAAACAACCCCACAAACAGCCCCGTCCACCCCAACAACCACACAGACAGCCCACTAAATATTGTGCCAATAATAAAAACAAAACAACACTCATAGTTAGCATAATGATATGATTTCAAGAAGACAATGCTTGACTAGCTACAAAGCAGTTGTAGAGACAAACAGTGGACTAAACGTAGAGACAGGGACAGACTGGAAATGCTGGGACGGCTACACTGTTTGTCCGTGATTACAACGATATGCTTCACTGACTCCCTAAGGGCCAAATGGATTATAATTTGTAAAATATTGCTGTCTAATTTGTATTAATGGCAACGCTCAGCATTTGAGATTACTTTCATCTACTGGTGAAATATTTATCAGCTACTGGGCATTCTCTCATCTGGTAATGAAGTGCAACAAATGGAATTGAAATTAGATGTACATCAATTCAGTAACTAAATGTCCCTGCTGCCATTTTCCCAGCCATGGGAAAGACAATTTAGTCAGATGTTATTTAATAATGCCTGTGAATATGTGTAACTGTCAGATTGAATGCTGACAATTCTTTGCTTTATACAAATTCACTAAAGGAACAAAGAACTACCCAAAATAGTTATTTGCTTACATACATAACAATTTAACAACATATGGCCTGTCATATTTATGATAGCTTGTACAATCAATTAGTAAATATTGTGAACATTACAGTCACAAAGCACATTCTTATTAACCACTACCAGTGTCTTTTGAGACCATTCCTGGAGTATTTTTGAGAAGGGTATTCTTCAGAGTGTGCCCTTAATTTTGTCATTGCCTATCCAGCAGGACCAGTCAGCTTGTCAAGTCTCTAGTCTTTTCATTTTTTTTTCACTGGTCCATGTTTAAAGGTTTTCTTTCAACATTGTCATTGGCATGGGACTTGTAATTTGAGCTAATATAAAGTGGTTTACATGTAGCTGTGGGACTTCAGCAATAAACTAGCCAGCAGGGCTACATGTAGTTTAGTTATACAGAATTCTGACAGAGTTTGTTCTCAGGTGTTTGAACTGGCATTTGGCCAGCAGACCACTGTTAGGGGGGAACACTTTTCTTTAATGAAGGTATTTCATTAAAAGTTGAAAAAAGTACTGCTGTGTCTACAGTCTTTGATAACATGTATATCGCATAATCAATGCCCAACAATGTTCTCTAATAGGGAATGACATATCTCCAACTTATTTAATTTTAAGGCAAAGCATTCATTTTTTGTTTTAATCCTATATAAATGTACATTAAAACTAATCTGTGAAAATTTCATTTCAAAAGGTGGTGGCGTTTTTGAGATATTGATGCAAATCTGTAGTGGTTTAATGTCCACGTAGGAAGAATAATCCGTAATTGGAATACACAATCTGAGGCATGTTTCACGCAGAAATGTTTCTCAGATTGAAATGGTTTTGAATCCCTCTCTCTAAAACCACATTTCTTTGAAGGGAATCGTTTCTCAAAATGTTATACATTATCAACAGCTTCTTACCCAAGTAAGTTTAATGGTCATTAGTTTTTGGAGTAATTACCAAAGATTTACCTTTCCTTTAAACTGTGATACAAATTTCAAATCCTGAATGGGAAACTGATTTGTAGACCATAGGGCCTACACTTTTTGTTGGATTCTCCCAGTGTTAGAACAATTCAGATTGTGCTTCATTGTTGTCAATCCATTTGTAAATGCTTTTTTGGGTTGGGTTTATTTGCACTTATTAGTAACTTGTTCTTAAAATGGTTGATTACAAAGCTGTTGACTTTGTGGATGCTTGTTTTCAATGGTTTCTATTAAATGTGAGTTTGTGGTTTGCATCCAGTAACAGCTGCATCAATTGGATGAATAAATCTGCATGCACGGTATGTCCACGTGTGACATTGTATGTGAAAAACATTTCATTGTATGTTGCCCAGATTTTCTTCTGTATGAATTGGGTGATTGTATCACTCATTCAAAAACAAAATTATCATAAAATATATTTGTGAAAAAGTGCCACTGGCATTTTCCCTACTTCAACAGACACAAGTTTAACCAAAATAGTTTTTTACTGAGAAACTCTTATATAATTATCTACAGCATGTAGGATGAATCACAAGTTAAAAGCATTCGGTATTACTGTCAAACCAATTTTTTGTGAAAGACCTTGTTCATCTGGTAGTGCAAATAACTTCCTGGGTTTAAAATGACTGTCGGAAAGATTTAAACCAGCAACCAGTAACTAGTTTTTGTTTCTGATATATGCTGAACTTTCCCAGTGTTAGTTGACATTGCGGTATATCCTACAACTCTTTGTATGCACATTTGGAGGTAAGCTCCTTGATTTGAAAGAGCAACTGTTTGAAATATCTGATACCTTGCTTAATACTACCACAGGGAGCGGTACACATGTTAGGGATAAATAACTTCACATAGATTCAGCAGGAGCAGACAATGTTGTTAGCTTGTCTTGTTTCATTCCTAAACCCATGTTGTCGATATTTGAAGGATTGTCCCCATTGTAGGCAAACCAAGGCATTATGACCGGATGCTGTCTTATACAGCTTGATTGATCTGTTGTATTATTCTTAACATTAGTAATCCCTCTACCTATTGATTAGTAGTATACAACCTCCCAACAGGTTCTCCCCTAAATCTTCTCTGTGATTGTTTCTGAATGAAATTAGCCCCTGGGCTGGAGGTCTTACATGGGGAACAAAGAGCTCCCCAGGGGAAGGTACCCCTATTCACCCTGTGTGATTTAGAGCTAATCCGTCCCTTACCCTCACCCAAGACACAATATAATCCCTACATGAAGGGGGATTCTATAGACTGTGTTTTAGTGTGAAGTCCCCAAATCCCCTAAACATTCCATGAGTTTGTTACATCTTAAAAAGGTATGTATTGACGTTCGGCTGAGATACTATCGATTGGGTGGGACATTGTCACAAACTGGTTAATATTCAATACATAAAAGCTCTTATTCAAAACCCTCTTACAAGGCAAGAGTGAGTACACCTCTTATCACCAAATGCTTATCACTCAAAAGTGGCTACAAATTAGAGTAATTTCAGCTGATTGCACCTTGCCCCTCTCTCCCACCCAATCATTCGCTAATAACTACCTGGGGATGATGATGTCTATTGTGTAAAACATTCTTAGTGAAGGGTAGCTAAGAATGTAATCCCATGAGATAGTTTGGTATCAGTCCGATAATGAGTGTCTTATTTGTAGACTGGCATTTTTTAGATCACAACTCATTAGGTTTGGTAAATGATCTTGGGTTAGAATCTACTAGATGAAGCTTTTAGGCCGTGTAATGGTGCCTCCCTATTCTGAGAGATGGAGGCAGAACATAAATAAGTCAGCATGGTGTTGTTAACATAGTGGTAATTGAGAGACGCATCAAACTTTGATTCCTAAGTCAAGAATGACCTGGAAGCATTCAGCTCCATGGTGGAAGTAACCTGTTATATATTATTGAGAGAAAGCGCGCTGACTTAACAACATGCTCAAGGCTGAATGTAAATGCAATGATTGCAAGGTTGTACAAGGTTGTACTTTGTTAATTTTATGATGAATTATGTCAAAGTCTGCACTCAACGCCCCTTCACATTACCCCAATAAAAAGTACATTCAATTTACGCTGAAGTAAAACAGAAAATAAGCAAATAAAAATGCAGCTCAATTTGTTTCCAACAGTTAATGGCACAACAGGGCCATGAGCATGTTCAATAAATAGTTTAAAGGCAAAGTTTACCTTTGGTTTTTGGAGCGTTCAATTGTTTGTCAAATCCTTTATAAATGCAGATGTATGCGATAAAACTAACATCTGAAAATTCATTTCAAATGGCGGTTGCGTTTTTGAGATATCGCCAACAATCAAAAGCGAATTTGTCCACGCAGGAAGAATAATCCCTAATAGGAATACACAATCTGAAAAACGTATCTGACAGTAACATTTGTCAGAATCAAACTTTGGGGCATAAAAACTGTTATCTTTTTATATAACCACATTACTTTTATCGAAAACTGCTGTACTTCTAACCAATAAGTTTTTTATTGCCATTAATTTTAACAGTGGTTGCCAAATGTATACCTTCCCTTTAAAAAAAAAAGTCCCAAGGGGTAGCATTTCTTTTACATGTGAAGTCTGAGAGATAATTCCTTGACACTGGTTTGTAATAGATTGACCTGCAATTAGTGAGTTAATTGCAATAACATACAAACCTACATCTATAAACTGACTTCCCCAAAACCTCAAAAACTAAACAAACAAATAAACAAACGTCAATATTCCTTTGTTGCTTGCGATGTAATGAATTGACTATTTAGACTGCATTTCTTTCAACAGGCCACTTGCACTGGTTCATTAGTAACTGTCCTGGTATCCACAAATTTATGTTGAAAAATTCCTTGTAAAGAGACAGAATTGCCACTTGAGGTGTAATGAAAGAGAGAATTCAATCAAATTTGGTTAGTTTTCTACTGGTATAGAATGTAATCACATCGGCTATTTGACCTTGATATTACCATAGCCATCAATAGCTGCTAAATTCTCTGTACATAATTACACTATGACGCACAAATTTCAAAGAAGTTATATTTTAAATCGTAAAAACCAACACAACTTTTTTGTTTTAGGTTCAGCTTTGTTAATTTTATGAGCAAGACTGCTTTTAGTAACACAATGCTTCCATTTTGTAAAAATCTCATTTGTGCTGTTGGCATGAAAATGGGGAAAGTTTGTATTGTTTCTTTCATGGGTGGATGTGTGGAGGAGAGTCTAATGGGAAAATGGAAACCATTTCCTAGAACATAAGTATCTAGGAATCCTTTCAGACAATAAATTATGCAAGTTTGACATATTTTTCTGTGGGTGTAGAAGCAGTCTTACTTTTGGGTTATTGAGAATGTTTGATAATTCATTACCAGGATCATCCTGTCTAGCAGTTTCATGGAAACTCCCTCCTTTGTACTTGGCTGTAATTCCAATCATCACCAGCTGATCTATTATTAACAGTCACACTTGTTGATTTTGATGATTCTGTTTTTGAGGCCACCGCATGTTTGTTCCCTCATCAAATATGTAGAAATTTATTGTCCTAATGGGAAGCAATGGGCTGATGGAATCCTTCATAACGTCAGTACCACTATCATAAAAAAAGGTATCTGTGGTAACGCACAAAATTTGATTTGGACCCTTCAATCAAACAGTTTGAAACAGTAAGATAAGGGAGGGTTTGTAAGTCGAGTGGTGGGTGTGGTTATTGTGTAACTGAGCGTCGTCACTGTGTAGCTGGGTGTGGGCACTATGTAACTGGGTGTGGTCACTGTGAAGCTAGATGTGCTCATCGTGTAGTTGGATGTTTCATGATGTAGACCATACGCAATAAATGCAACAGAGATGCTTTGTTTTCCATTGAACTTTTTGATGTTTGTATCTATTCCTAAATACAGAAAGTGTGAGAATGAGGCCAGCGATGGGGATTTTTGTTTCATATCATAACAGTGCTCATGAAAATCATTTGGGAAAAATGTTAGGAAAAGGAACTTGACATTAATCTATAACTGAGTTGTTCAAAATGAACTCTCCCTAATTTTCTATAATGTTTGTTTTAATCAGAACTTACCTGTAGAGCATTTCATTGTGAATTATTAATGTACATGTATAACATTTGTACTTTACATCCATTTGTGACAATTTCCGACACTAGGTGGCAGCAGACTTCCTAGTCATTGTCTACCCTTCTCCCTTCATGTACAATGTATACATTCCGTGTTACAATCAGAAAGCTCATGACACTCTATCAATAATTGTAGTTTTAACCACAAACAAAGTTTCTACTACAATGAAAATTGCATTTGCTAATTCTTTTGGTTTTTAGAAACAGTGTTTTTCACATTCAGAGTTCACTTTTTGCTTGTTCATAAAAAGGTGAACATTTCAAACAAAAGTGTTTTAATGTCAGGGAAACAGTATATTCGATTTGCGGTAACACCATATGTCTATTTTTGCTGTGTAGACTTGTTCTTTGAGAACTTGCCTTGCTATTTATTCTACTGCCGCGGTGTAGATCTCGGAATCTGGGAGACTAGGTTTTAAAAGTGTTTTTGAAATTATGTTGACTTTTTGTTATGCTAATGAAATCCTGCATGACTCGATTGGTTCTTGAAGCTGTAGATGTGTGCTAATTGTTTATCACGCAAATATAATACAACTTGTGTATCAGTGCCCAAGGCAAAAAGCAGTGGTGCTGGTTGGCTCTCAGTGTGGAACTATTACAAGTACATTAATATTCTTAACATCATTGTCACACTGCAAATTCTAAATAATTAGAAAACCTGTAAAACATTAATAGGAAAAAGATTCCATATTAATGATGTAGTACAATACCACCAGTAGAAAAACTCAGACAATTTGATTGCTCTGTGTTTAATTACATCTGTACATTGGTATTTTTAACTGCTTATTTTGAGTGGCGAGCTTGTTTTTTTTTTCTTCAGTTATTGCTGTTTTTTAATTTGAGTTTTGTTGGTTTGTCTGAAGGCGCCAACCTTAAAAAAAACACCTTATTGGCTCCAAATATAACTTCAGTTAAAATGGTAGAACTTCAATAATGGGAATCATGGCTCACCATATGAAACTGCATTTAAAGTAATACAACTTCATCAGAATAAAATGATTGTAAATTTCACAAGTTAGTTTTGTGACCTTGTTTTTTAGCAAGACAGAGGCTTGCAATGAGTTTAACTGTGTGGACTTCAATTCTATTTAAATCAGCAAGCAGCAAAACAGTATGATAGACATATGGTTTGATATTTATTGCCTTAACCATAAATCATGGTCATAATCATGCATTTAAATGATTTCATAAATAAATTTTCAATGAGGTCTGGATTCTGTTCTCGGTAATCTTTGGTGGGAAAAGTTGTAACCTTATCACCTGTTGCTACTGAGTGGCAAACAGTCAATAGTTATAAGCCAATTATTGATCTTTCCAGCCAGTATTACGTAGATTGTCAAACGGCAGTTTATTTGAAGACCATGTTGATACAATTCTTGCCATCTATAACAGTTTATAGATGGACATATTAAATTCATAACACGTAGGTGGGTAGATTCATGGGCTATTGAACATCTCTGAAATATGATACACTTGTGTGTTTGTTCATTTTTTTTTCCTTCTCCTTTTAGTCAATGAGGTGGGAAAGTTGGCACAATGGGGTTCTTTCTGCTTCTGATTCAAAACCTCTCTAGTTAGTCTTCAATCTATTGAATAATATGTGCCCCTCATTGCAGAAAAGAAACTGTGCTTTATTTAAACTGCATTGCAGGGACATGGATTTGGAAGGATTTGGGGATTTGTTTCCACTTGAGAACAATTCAATTCCTTTGATAGGTTCCAAAATCCTGAAATCTATAAATCTATAAAGGTTATGAATAATTGAGCATGTAAAACATCAATAATGTCCCGAGGGTTTCGGGTCGGGCTTAACGTTTGTTTTTACGCAGTTGGGCAATTGATTCATTTTCATGTGTTGCTCTATTTCTTCTTCTTGTGAGGGTTGTCTCAAAATCAGTGCCTTTTTCTGTTGCTGTCTCACGGCAATTAAAATGGAATGGCTTCCATGACAATTGAACTGTGTTTATTTATTTCTTTGTTATCATGACATCTGAACTACAGACAGTTACACAGTTTGCAGAACATCAATACTCAACAGCTAACAATTCATCTGGGTTCTTAAGTGATTATCCCATACTAATCGCATTGGATTGTAAATCGGATTGACCGTGTTGGCCCAATAGAGGGCCACTCTGGCCTTGTTCTGTGGGAAAGGATTTAAACCAGGCTTGGTTAAAACAAAATCTTGTTACTCTCAGTCCATTTCTTTTGTAATTTTTTTAAATAGTTTTTATGAAACTGCTGCAACAGATCCTAATGACCTTGTAAGAGTGAGGAATGTATACTAAGCAAGGTTTGCCCTTTACTTTTTCAGTGAGTGGCCAGCAGGACCAATTAGCTTGTCACATTTCACTAGACCCCCAGTTTTTTTAATTGTCCATACTTTTATATTGAATGGGATCCTTTTCAACACTGGACTAGCCAGCCCGGACCACTTGGAGTGATTTTTGACTGGTCCTCGGGTGATTTAACTGGCATTTGGCCAATGGACCACTGTTGTGGGAGTATGTTGCTAAGAGAAAATGAACAGCCAAGGAGCTACGTAGGAGAAAGAAACATAATGGGTATATAAACCTTAGATGGAAAACTGTTTTTCCAGGTTTTTTTTTTCCATTACAAAGAGCTATCCAGCTTAGTTTGTTTCAAATGTCTAAAAAATACTTTGGGGAATAAGTTAACAAGAAAACATGTTCCTTGTACTTGAGGTGTTACAAAATTTCCTTAGTAAATGGTTAATTACAAAGCCAAGTTTAAGGTTTCATCTTGAACAGTTTTATTGCTTCATTTGATCCTGGCTAGAAATATGTTGGTGTGAACAGCCACCATCCCAAGGAGAGATTGGTCTTGGGTAAAAGTAAGCTGGTGTGAACAGCCACCATCCCAAGAAGAGATTGGGCCTGGGTAGAATTAGGCTAGTGTGAACAGCCACCATCCCAAGAAGAGATTGTGGTTCACATTGTCCCTTCACAAATCCAGCAACATGTTCCGATGAATAGCAGTGTAATTGGCCCTACTGTCCGTCCATGCAATCAAGAATAACCTTCTTAGAGTGTACCTTAAGAAGTTTAACACAGTTCTCAAGTGAACAAGAGCCCAGTTAACCCAGCTGCATGTTTTGTGGACTTGTTCCCATCAGAATCAACAAAGAAGACGCAAGTCTCTCTAATCTATTCTATGCGAGGAGACCCATTTGTTAAGAAGTCTTAAATACTGTGATAAGTTGTCCCTCTAATGCGGAAGACACAAAAATAAAGAAATCTAGAAGGTTCTTAGATGAAGGTTCTTAGATGAACAAAATCCATTTCCATGAAAGGGATTCCGTTGACTCCTAATCTGGCCTGGACATCGGGGGTATTTGTTTTTTGTTTTAGGATCTATCCGCTCGCTAGGGTACTGCATCGAGATCAGGCAATGGGGGTTATGACAGAGGGTTTTAGGTTTAGGTTGAAAAGGGGCTAGGTCTGGTTTGTGCTGAGATTTCTTGCATTAAGCTGATCAGGAGAATAATTGGAAGCTAAACCCGGTACGTAGAGCAGCCTGATCCGTCTCCTGGCTAAGCAGCTTTCTATTGTCACTCAAAGAACAATATTGGGGGTATGATGTCACTTCTTGTAAGAAAAGATGACAGAAGAAGTCTGTATCTTGTTGGCTCAGATGGGTCTGGTCTTAAGATGTCTCAGACATTTAACTTACTTTTAAAAAATCTCAAGTTTAGATGTTGGATCCATTTTGGTAAAGATCTATTAATTGCAGTAACTGTTATGCAATGCAAGCAATTTTTTAAATGGTTCTTTTAATTGTACCACTCCAACACAAATGAAACCTTTAGTAAATTTGTTCAGTATTTACCAGTTACCCACACTCAGCAGAAACAAAACTCCTCACTGAAAACCCACCCAACAATCTGTACACAGCAATTAGGGATGCACCAGTGCTAAATGCTAAATATTCAAAAACACTAAACAAATATTTAGAGTCTCTCAGCCTCTTGAAAACCAATCAATCATATTTTCGTACAACTAAACTTCAGATTTCTTTTCATCGCCAAAACCATGCATGCAAATCCCTTTGTTGGAGAGAAGTCTCATCTGGGATCATAAGTTTTAACATGTGTCCACACCACAATCCATTCCATTCAAGTTCCCATTCTTTTGAAATGGTTAACTTCAAAGAATGCCTCCATTTTCAACTCTTGCGGTCAATAATAGAAACTGCTCACGGAGAGATGAGAATAACTAAACTCTCTTTGCTTCCATAAATATCTCTCTCCCATCATTGCTTTCACAAACTTCTTCTGTTGTGGTTAACCCTTCATGTGTCATACAACCCTCCTGCAATGACTACCACCATTTTGCTTTCACCAATTCCTTCTGTTGTGGTTAGCCCTTCTTGTAGCTTGCATCCCTGAGGTTTACTTCCCTTAAGATGCCAGATGAGCTCCCCCAGCCGCCATTGATCAATGGTCGACATCCTTTGAAATCCGTCCCGATAATGAGAACCTCAAAAACAAAATCCAGATTTTTAGATTAGTCAGCTTTGCATAGCTGGAGAGATTATCCACGTACTGACTAGTGTTGTCTTCTCAAAGACTCAACTCTCCCTTCTGATTGGTCCGAGTCTCTTCCCATGATTACCATCTCAAAAGGGAATAGTTTTCTTGATCCACATTCACCATGAAATTTCATAAGATGCATTCTTTAGCATCTTATGGCTTTCTTGTTTGATAATGCTGTTGAGATTGTCGGATTCACTGTGGGATAAGAAGATCAGGGATGTAACATACTAACAGCTGTCTGAGTCAGAGAAATGATTTATCAAGGTGTAGATTCACAGTAATACCACTGTGGACCTGGCTGTTATGAATTGCCAAACTCAGACAGTATCTGAAATTTAAGACACTTTGAAATCTTCTGTCTAAACCATTTGCGATTTTCCTGTCCCCTGCTTTCAAGCAAAGTGTTGGTGTTTTTGCATTAAGCTATCACAGACATTAATTTATTGTAGAAACACTCGCATGTTTATATTAATTTCCCTTATGCAGCCTTGATCATTTTACATTTGTGACCATGAAATGGTATTTCAGAAACAAATCTGCATTTAAGAGAATGCATCAGTGAATTTCATTTGAAGACCATGCAGAGGAAAACTGCAACGTTAGAATCACACGCTCTTATCCAATTACAGAGTAGAGTTACATGAAAAAATACAGTACACCAAGCTGTACTCCATCCCGAATCAACACCAATCTCTTCTCTTGTTTGATTTAATAAAATAAGAAATATGCCATGAATAATTTAGCTTTGTTGTATATAAATTAAATTGAAATTGTGGACAACTAACAAGTTATAAAACCCAATGTACACGAGTGTGACCTTTGACCGATAACCTTTTTTCAGTATGTGTTTATAAATGACAAATCAGCTTCGCTGTATGTGCATGATAGTGACACTACTGGACAGATGTAGAAATGATAGAGTACTCACAGAAGTAATATCAAGTAACTGAAAATTTAGCTGTACGCTACATCTGGTTTGCTGTAATCCAACCTGCCTCGCTGTCATAGACACCTGTAGCATGCTTCACTTAATTAACAGGAAAAATACACCACTATCATACTGTTACATGTGACGAATGATCATAAACTCAGACGGTCTATGAATTTTTAATTGTTGTGTTTGAGGGTCTTTTGAGCTTGCGTTTCATTTGATTGTATTATTTTATTGATGTTAATGATATGTACAGAGTGTTAGATTTCATTTTACTGTGTACATCTGGGATCTTAGTCTGTGACCTAATAATGCAATGAACACATGTTGCTGTCAGTTTTGAGAATTATTGCAGTTATTAAAATAAATAAAGTCTTGAAACTGGGATGATGTGTGGGGACTAAAGGGAATGATTGACTCGCATTTGTCCTTGATTTGGTAGACCTTGGTTTGTATTCCTTTATTAAAGAAATGTTACTTTAAGATGACATAAATAAGATGTCACATTCCCACTATACTGAGGGTATACCTCTGGTAGTTACCCCAAAAAATTAATGACCTCAAAAAACTTACTTGGTAAGAAGCACTGTAGCTGTTGATAATGTATAACACTTTGAGAATCAATTCCCTTCTAAGGAATGTGGTTTTAGAGGAAGGGATTGAAAAACATTTCTATCTGAGAAACGCTTCATGCAGAAATGTTTCTCAGATTGTGTATTCCAATTACGGATTATTCTTCCTGCGTGGAAATAACTGCTCCAGATTTTCGGAGATGTCTCATTAACACATTTTGAAATTAATTTTTAACAGGTTAGTTTTATTATAAATACGGATTAAAACAATTGAACACTTAAAAAAAAACAAAGTTATACTTTGCCTTTACTTTTAATGAGTAATGTTATCAAGAAAGTGTTTCCTTTCAAACTATAAGTTATTACTTTATAATGAAAATGATATTGACTACCTCACAATTTCCCCCCAAAATGTAATCAAATTGTCTTTGCAAGTATGCATCCAATCATAAATTGTCTAGAATTACTGTTGTCCTAATTAACTTGACCATCATCTTCCATCAAATATTATATTTCAGCTATTTGTCCCCCTATCCTTGTTTACCAGAAGAACTTGATTAATGTCATAAATAATATAGACAATGTCTCTTGATATTAAAAAAATGAGCCTTTATTTGCTGATTAGGAGAACAGTTAATTAGTAAATAAATCATACACTTTATCCTTGACCTGCTCTCTAAACCAGATTCCACTTGAAAAGGAAAGGAACACGAACTTTCATTTCAGGAAAGGAACTTCGTCTTTTAAAGATTTCTTAAAGGGAGGGTATACTTTGTGTAGTTGTGAAAGACCAGTATCCTCACTTGGTGCATCCCAATATATGCAAATAACAAACCTGTGAACATTTGGGCTCAATTGGTCATCGAATTTGCAAGAATATAATGAAAGAAAAACACCCTTGTTGTAGAGCATTGTATGCTTTCAGATGTCTGTGAAAGGCTTATGCCTGAAGCCTTTCTCAGATTCAAGTTTTTGGATGAAAAATATAGTGTTACAGAGGTACAGCAATTTTAAGAAATCTAAATAAAGACAATTTGTGCTGTAAGTTTTAGGTTATACTTTACTTCCTACTTACATTTTTTCATGATCAAATCGATATCTGATTGATAAACGGCCTCATTTGAAGTGGTTTTACTTTTTGAGAAATTGGTTCAATGAAAACATCATCTAATAAATTTGGTTGAACAAAGGAAATTTTACTAAAGCACGACCTCCAGATTAATGTGTGGTACTCTATCTATTGAGCTGTCTAGCCCTAGTTGGTGGTCTCTCTATTTTGTCAATATCTTTGTGGGGGGGAGGGGTGCCTGTCAAAAGCCAAACAACCTTTAACTGCTATATAGCCAGGGATCACACCCAAGTTTACAATACAAGCTAGGAAGCAACAGGAGAGGGATCACATTAAGGGAAAGGGACTCTTTATTTCAAATATTAAGTTATAAACCATCATGTACTTGAGATCAGATTTGTCAGGTAGGGACTGCCGTTCCGACCAGCATATCCTTCAGAATATTTTTGTAGAATCTTATAATCGGAGACCCTTAGTGATTAGTTTTTGTCCTATACCCCCTTGGGCAAGTCTTGTCTGTACCCTTAAAATCTAAACATGCATGCCTGCATTTTTGACAGAGCCAATATTTTGATTTCATTGTCCAAGCTCACAGAGTGTATGCCTCGCTGTATTTGCTGACAGATTGTGGCAGTTCAAGAAGAAAAGACTGGAGCATGACATTTTATTCACCGGGGTGTTTGTGTCGATCAGATGCAGGGTGGTCAATCAGTTGTTTCTTCAAGTTTCAGTCAATTTAGGATTCGATTGTTAATAATATAGGAAGGGAATGCAACTGACCGCACTTTTAACCTTTGCACCTGACTGGTCACGGTACATAAACACTGTTCCTGCTTAAGCCCATGTAGTACTCATAACTGCGTTACAACGAATGTTCATTATTTACTGCCTTGCAAATAAACGTACCCAAACAAACTATACTTTTGGAAGAAAACCTCATTCTCTTTAATGTGATTTATATCTTGTCATGTTTCCCATCTCATAGCACTAGTAGTGAGAGTACAAAGGAGGACACCAATGTCTAGTTCATCCAGTGGTTGTCCCACAGTGTTAGGTGGTAGTGTTTGTGTGTTTTACAAAAAAATCCTGTAGTTTGGCAAATATGGGCCAAGTTTCACCAATACCATGGTTTCACCAGGGCCCATTTTTCATGGCTCTGCTTACCGTTAGCAAAAAATCGGTGCATACGGAAGCAGGGAGTTCCACGCTTACGTCAAGCGTATTTCACGGGTTAGCAGGGAAATTTTGCTTGTGCGCATGTGTATTCCATGATACTAGGCATTCTTCGCTTACACAGCTAGCGCAGAAATTCGGCACTTGCGAAGTAAGTGGAGAATGGTGACTGTAAGCGCAGAATTGGGCGGTAAGCAGAGCCATGAAGTTGGGCCCTGCTGTGATAGTCCTTAACCAAGTGTTGATTACTACAATTACTTTTTTTTATTCATTTCTTCTATCCTTTTTTTTTTTGGGGGGGGACGACGCAGTTTGCTGTGTTGGTTTGCTTCTTGGTTGTATAATATTTTTAGTTTTTATTGTTTTAGTGTTAATGTAGAATCTAGTAATTTTTTAAAACTTTCTTTTGGCACTACCATCTGATTATCACTGTATGTTTTGCCGGTTGTGGTTTTAGTTTCTGGATCGTAGAAATCTTTGTACTCCTTTGAAAGTTTGTAGAATCTTGTTATTGGGTTAAATAATGATGACCATGTGCATAGAGTAGATTCATTAAGAGTTGTTGAAAGGACTTCTCCTCAATTATTCCCTTGCAAGTAGCGTGTGGATGCATAAACTCTCTACATCATCCGAAGAGCTTAGGGAATAACAAGTTTGGTCTCTGCATGTGCTTTTCTTAATATGTCAAGTGCTGATGCATAGAGTTGGCTGGTCTGGGCAGCTAGTTTCCCCAGCCCTCTGCCTTTTACCGTTATTGCCAATCCGGAGGAATTCTCAGTGGGGTCTCCCTCCTAGGTCTTCGATGAGAAATTCTTCATTACCTCATGTTTCGAAATTGGTTTCCTGCGAGTCATCTCCAAGTATCATGGACGCCTGGGTGATTTTTCTGATATCGCCGCTGCTCCACGGGGAGGGATTTCGCTGGGAAGTATATTTACGATTTCTCTTGTTCGTCTAATCAATCTGACAAGGAGTTCATGAGGGAATGGATAGGATTTTAAATCAAAACATGGGCCTGGTCTGGCGGCATGCGCAGGCATGCCACTGCGGCTGTGCCGACCTGCCCAAGTGAAACCAGCACAGTTTATTGCCGGCACACTTGGCCGCTCTTGCCGTCATCACCTCAGCATTTAGGTGGCCATCCGTGATATTTGCCATCCACTTCAATGTTTTGCTAAGACTCCTATCAAGTTGGAGTCCGTTGAGCCCTACTAATAAACCATTCAGGATGTGACTCTGGTTTTTGATTGCATGCTGTGGATGAGACTGTCAAAATAATGAAAGCTACAGGGATACCATGCTAGCCACCTGTCTGCAAATTAAGCAGCGTGTTTAATGAGTTGATTTGCTCCCATTCTACGATTTAACTTCCTTCTCTTTATCAATTCTTTTACCCTTTCAGATAACTCTCAACTTACACTCACCTCAGTTGTTTCTATGGTCTATTAATTACATACGAAATTCATACGTCATTTAGAATCTGTGTTTCATGTCGTCAACAGTATGTCATTTGCTGGTCATTAAGTATAGTTTAAACTCATCATTATCCAAAGTCTGTAACAGTTGTATTTCATCTCATGGTAAGTTTTCTTATTAGATTTTGTGCTTATTGAAGAGGAAGGGAAATGACCAATTCAATTTTGATATGTACTCATTTACCAGTAGATGGAGTCCTCGTGTTAGTGGGGACAAATTTACGAGTCTCTAACCTTAGGTTAATTTGGTGTAAATTGCCATTGTATTCGATAACCTTTTGGGTATAAATTTGCCATCATCCGATGATATCATTTTTGTGCGGGGATGTTTCGGTTTATTCCTGACTTTCAGTGATATTATTAAAAACGGCCGTAAATTTGACATTTTGACTGACGAAATATTCCTCCTTGGTATGCAAAGACCCATTACATGCAGTTGTTGAAATTCAATGAAGTCATGTGTCAAATTTCGCCCTGAAAAAGTCAGGTATGTACCAAAATTTACAGACCCATTTTTCTCAGAATGATGTCATCGGGTTGTTTGGATGTTAACACGTTTTGCACTGGAAGGGTATCGAATGCAATGGCAATTTACTCCATTTTAGCATGAGGTTAGAGACTTTTTCCCCACTCACACGAGGACTCCATCTATTGTAAAATGAGACATCACAAAACTGAACTTGACATTTCTCTTGCTCTTTAATCTATTTGGGATTCTCCAATCATTTGCTTATGCTCATTTGACACATTTATGAGATAAATCCACGAACTCCAGCACCAATGTGTGAAAGATTCAATTTCTTTTAGTATTGCTGTTTTCAAACTTTAATTTAATTAAAGGCACGGTGTACACCACAAGTTAATGACCATAAAAACTGACTTGGTAAAGAAAACTAGACAGCTGCTGATATTATAAAACATTGTTTGAAATGACCTCTTTTGAATTAATGTAGTTATAGAGAAAGAGGTAATTTTAAATCCCCAAAATTCAAACATGATAAAGACTTCAGGCCTTAGGCATCTGAAAGCACACAATTCTATACAACAAGGGTAGTTTTTCTTTCATTATTTTCTTGCAACTTCGATGACCAATTGAGCCCAAATTTACAGGTTTGTTTTTTTGCTTATGTTGGGATACACCGAGTGAGGATACTGGTTTTTGACAATTACCAGAAGTATACCCTGCCTTTAAATGCTTTTTGATTTGTCGGGGAAATTTAATCAATTTAGAATTCCAATAGTCTTGACCAATGGTATGTAATGTATTCTCTCAAAACCTTTCCTCGGACAAGCATTCCTTCGTACCCGCTATGATACACCAATAGTTAAATCAGTTGAACCGTAGAGAAAGGACCAATTAGGTCAAAATATAAAGGCAACCACCCTTCATAGTAGTTCAACTTATGTCGCTTGCACTTTTTGCCAATGAATTACAGATTTTGGAGTTCTAATATTGCATCTAATAGGTTTGTCCCTTTCATTTGCTTGTGCGCATTAGCGATGACAACAGGTCATTTGTTTTCAAAGCAATTCATTGGAAAGTACACAGTCATTTTGATCAACTGTTGTCTGTTTCTCCTTGTACAGTTCCAATTTAATCACCATTAAAACGCTATCCAAAATGGGCATAAATCATTACTAGCGTTGCTCAACTATTCCTGTTGTTCTTCATTTATCATTGAATCAGAATGTATATATAGATCATTCCCTAGGGACTAGGTCCATGTAGATGATCGCATGTTGAAGTAAAGGTTGCCACCTGCAAATGACTATCTGATACATTTGGTTAATTACCTTATCTTCCGAAGTATCTAGTCTTCTTTTTGTTTGTAGATTATTTTTCTTTTGGTCAGCTCTTCCAGTAATTTACTGTGAAATTAACTACCCCATTTGTAACAAGAAAACAAAATGTCAAACATTTTGTTTTGTTGTATGTTTTTTTATTGGTTTTTTTATTATCCCTTTTGGTCTCCACTTGTTAATATTCCCGGGAAAACTGGAAGCATTGTCATTGTCATTGTCAATGTTTCTTTAAATATGATATGCATATGGACCATTTACCCATTCACTCATTCAATAACTGTATTTACTTTGTTTCTTTGAATTTGCTTTGCCTGTTGACATGTTGATGATTTTTTTTCCCTCTTCGTTGAATGAATGACCTACTTCAGTCTTCATTACATGACCTCTTTCTGTGCTCTTTCTTTGCTTTCTTGACAACAGGGCTCAGGCCCGAGGCCAGTGATTTTAGCGTTGGGCCAGGAAACTCATAACCTGACAAGCTCGGTGGTCTTGTGTTTTTCTATTGAGTAATAATAGGCTAACTCGTTGTGTAATATTTTTGTAATTTTTTTAAAACTTAGTCTGATAAATTTCTTTCAATTCTCTTCAGTATCGAAGTACTAAACATAAGACAAATGAGATAGATTTTCTCTTACACTGTCTTAGTGCTTGTTCAACTCATTTTGATTCTGGTCGTGTAAAATAAATTCTGGTTCAGTAAAAATGTTGAGCCCCAAGCCCTTCAGTCTTGTGAATATTTCCCCCAACTTTGAGCCCTGGACAAGGTTAACCATCACTGTTCAATTTCATGGCTCTGCTTACCACCAAATTCTGCGCTTGCGATCACCATTCACCGCTTACTGTGCATGCGCCAAATTTCTGCGCTAGCTGTGTAAGCGTAGAATGCCTAGTAACTTGGAGTTAACAATGTACACAAGCAACTCATGAAATGTGCTTGACGAAAGAGCGGTATTCCCTACTTCCGTAAGCGTAGATTCTTTGATTACAATAAGCAGAGCCATGAAGTTTGGCCCAGATGTTTTGGGTATATCTTAAATCAAAATGCAGTACAGTAAACTTTCCTACCATAATCATTTTCATTAGAAGCAGGATGCAACTTTGGTAATTACTCCAAAAATTCATGACCTAAAAACTTACTCGGTAAAGAGCATTGGAGAGCTGTTGATATTATAAAGAATTATTAGAAATTGCCTCCTTTGAAGTAATGTAGTTTTAGAGAAAAAGGAAACTTTTCACCCAAAAATTTGACTCTGAGAAAGGCTTCAGGCATGAAGCCTTTCTGAGGCATCTGAAAGCACACAGTTCTATGCAACAAGGGTGTTTTTTTCATCTTTTTGTTATTTTCTTGCAACTTTGATGACCAACTGAGCCCAAATTTTCACAGGTTTGTTATTTTATGCGTATGTTGGGATACACAAAGTGAGGATACTGGTCTTTGACAATTACCAAAAGTTAAACCTGCCTTTAACTTGTAAAAACAATGGGGACCATTTAATGGTTATAAAAAAACGTCAGCAGTTTTTTTTTAAATGCCGAAGTCGTTTTCTTTATAACAAGCTATTCATTGCTTACTTATCTAGTTGCATGACATTAGTGAAACAATAGTCTTATTATTTACTAGTTTGATAGGTTTTAAGCCCCTTTGAATGGGTTCTTGGAATTTCCAATGAGATTGTGTTTTGACCTTTACATAAAAATATTAGTAAATGGTTCATTGTATTTGATACAAAACAACAAATGAAGGACCAGCCAGCTGTGAAATAATATCATTCAACTTATACAGAGGTAATGACAATATAGGCCGAGACCACCAACATAGGGCTAGATAGCTCAGTTTGTTGTGCACCGGCACATTAAACCAGAGGTCATTGGCTCATATCCCGCTCAAGTCAGTTTTTCTTTGTTTAACCCCTAAGTTATTAAAAAATTACCCAGTCAGTTTTCCTTGTGATTTATAACTTGATATTTTAACTTGTACAATTTGTACTTATTTTTAAAAAGAATTAATAAATACCTCAGAGAGTTTATATGCATTCTGATTGGTCAGGGACTTGCCACGTGGGAGGGTATTAACACGTGATATAAAGACCGGCTCTGTGAACTAACGAATAAATGGCCCCTAAACAAGCACATTATTGTGTAAAAGTTATATTTGCACGGTACTTGTTGTGCAGAAACTATCAAAACTGTATTCATTGCATGTATTGTTTTTTGTTATTTTGATGAGGGCAGATGGTGCCACGTGCACACGGGTAAACGATGTATCAATTTAAGGTAGCTGGTACGCGCATGAAACCAAGTTAATGCAAAGCATAAAGCCGAACACCAACCAAAGTGTTTCTATTTATGGTGCTTATAAAAGTGGTTCTTCAAAATATGCACAAATAGTTAATTATATGTAAGAGACTAGGTGCCACGCAAAAGTTGAACAGCCTAAATAATGGACCTTGAACATGAGTGGAACATTTCTAAAATTAACGGCAAAAGAACATTTACAAATTCTGATTATTACAGTTTTTCTACATAAAAGGTATCTATTAATGGCAATAACAGTGTGGGGAGCCGGTCTTCACTGCGTGGTAATGACCGCGTTGGTGGCTGGCCGCTGTTAATGGACCGAGCGCTGTTAATGGACCGAGGGCTCGGTCCATTAACAGCGGCCAGCCACCAACCCGGTCATTACCACGCAGTGAAGACCATCCAGCTCCCCACACTGTTATTCCTTAAACAAAAATTGAATTATCAGTTTTTTAAACAATACTGTTGGTTTGATTACACCTGGAGAATAGTCAAAGTTTTGTCTCCTCGAATATTCAGTGTAGTTTGATAAGATTCACTGTGATCTCAGTGGAATGTACATGTACTCCTTCATACACAGCTAGTGGACTTCCCTTTGACACCAACACATAACCCATGTACTTCCATTTGCTTGAATCACAATCGAATGATTTGGCTTAAACTCCCAGGAAGCAAGACATATCTAGACAATGTAGTCATATTCGGCCCCCAATGTATCCCAGTGGCCATCACTATAATTACGCTGATTGGATGTGGGTGAATAGTTGTTTCACACATGAATTCTTTTGTCATTAATCAAAGCACAGACGATGACTGAGAGACTTGGAGTCAGTCGTTTGTTCCTAGATCTTTTGTGGATGATCAGTCAGGTTTTTGCCTCCCCCTCTCTCTCTCTCTCTTCAGGAAATCTGCATCGCGGTGCAACAGGCAAACCATCTGTCTAGAGCAGGCTTTCATGCTTGTGTACAATAAACAAATCTTGTGTATCAAAAGGAAGTGGAATGGGAAATGATTAGAATTATTTGTTGGGTTAGGAGTAATGAGTTGAATCCAATCACTGACAAGTGTATTTTGAAGTAACTCAGTCTCCTGTTGATTTTCATCTCAGTTTATTACCAAATCCACTTCAATTTGCTGTTTGTTAATAAAAGGACAGAAGTCGTGATGCAAGAACCGCTAGGAAATATTTCAGTTGGCTTATCAGTGAAACTTTGTTATTGATCAGGTACTCCTTCATGGGTACTTGTAAATGGTAATCAGTGATAATTATACATGGCTGTGATTTTACTTGATTTGTTTTCAGATTTCAAATGTTTATTTCACTAACTATCCATAACCTTGAAATGGTCATAATGAAGTAGGGAGCAGTGGTTTAAGGAAGTAACATATTGTCTTGATTGTAGGCGAAGATTTTGTGGAGTTTTGTCGTGAGACCAGTGGAAGTCCTAGACAGTTATTGTTGAAGTCCTGACAATTTGTGAACGCTTTTTTATTGCATTGGTACTTACCATCACAATAATGTCTCATTTATTTTAGTTGATAAATATAAAACAAATATCAAGTAATAAACCACAAAGGAAACTGAGTGGGTAATTTTTTAAATCGATTTGGGTTGAACATTAACAAAATTTACTAGAGCGGGATTTGAACCAATGACCTCCAGATCAACATGCCGGCGCTCTACCATCTGAGCTATCTTGCGTCGGTCGGTCTGTCTCTCCTACATATTTTTGTGTTCACATACTCATTTCGATGCTGGAGTTTTAAGACTTTGGATAGCCTAACACTAGGAGTAAGTAACTAGTTAGTTTGACAAATTACAATTTTCAAAAACAGTATTGTGTTTGCTTATTGTGAACTTGATAAATGAAAAGACGGGATCCTTTATGAGTGAGTGCAAATCAGCACTCAATCTAGCTGTATACATACAGGGAATCCTACATCAATGGCTGCTGTCAAAGCTTGAAGCTCAGCTGTGTCTTCTTGAGTTGAACTATGGCAGTAATAGTGCACCATTCCTCTTACCACATTGTCACACATCCTCCTCTTCCTTAGCCCTGAGCTTGTCACCTGGAGCACTGTATTATTTCACAGCTTTCATACTGAATAATGTTTAAGAATTAAGTTTGGTGGAGGTGTCGTAAGGGGTTCTGTCCTGGAATCATTTATCACCTAGGAGCAGATTTTGGACTCTAGTAATTCCAATCAATGTGATTTTGATTCAAGGGTAAGGTGGATCTAACGAGAATAGACATAAATGATTACATTGTTGCATAGTACCACGTGTTGGTTATTAATAACCTTGTTCTCTTGTATTTTTGCTATTTGTCTGTGTGAGAGTGTCTACTCATTGAAACAACACTGCAAAACTTTGGTGTTAAAATTACACCATGGGTGTTCTCACAGATCGATACTATAAAGAAGAATCAAAATTTACACCAAAGGGTGTTAAAATGACACAAATTTCTGCAAAAACAATTACATTGGTGTTATTTTAACACCCAATGATGTTAATTTAAATTCTTTCTTCCGTATCTATAATTGACAACATCAATGGTGTCAATTTGAAGACCTCAGTTTTTTAAGTGAATGACTTCAACAAAAGGAATATGGGTATTTCCAAACAATTGGAGAACAAAGAGTTAGTCCTTAATTTATGGGATCAACAAACAGCATATTGTGTTTGTGTGTGTTGTGAGATTGCGACTTATACATTGTTCATATTTTTTAATATTTGAACTATTCCTTCTGGTGACAGTCTGATATTTTGAAGCTTCAGTGCCATTGAACTTTTAATTTTTTTTATCGCCATTACTTATTCAGCCAAATTAATGTCAGTGAAATATATATTCTTTCCATTGTATCATTAATGAATGCACTATATACAGTATAGGATCTGCCTATTGTATCATTAATTAATGCACCGTACAAAGGATCACAGTTCTGAGAAATTGCTTCGTAATTTAAAGACACACTAATTTGTCAAAACAAAATTTGTGTCATTGTTGTATGACTGATGCCACGGCTGACACTATGATTTTTGAAAATTCAGCACTTGCAGCTGTCAGTTTGTACATCTATTCAACCCCCTCGAGGCATTCAAGATTTCACCCAGGTAGAGTTAGCTCCTAACACACCCCAATCAGAGACCCGAAGCCGCAGTGTATGCGGATGGGGTGTCAGTTTTTAGTCACTTCCAACCCAATCTATGTTCCCCCCTTCTCCAAACTCTGTCTCTTGTGTGCAAATTTACCCTTCAACACCCATCCAGAAGAAATGACCCTAACATGTGATGCGAAAACGAGTAGAATTGGAAACAACACCCTTTACGGTGCTATGATATCGATACATGTTAAAGCAAATTTACCCGGAGCAGTGAATTGTCCATCGACTCCTCTAGCAGCCGTTAAACCGTGGATTGTCCGGGCCCACCCACCGGCGTTGTAACCGTGCTAGGCAAACCCCTCTTGCTGCTCCCACTTGTGAAAAATAGCCCCCGGGGGGCTTCCCCAGGGAGGAAGATGATTGATTGTGGAGCCACGCGCACAAAGAAACCGGCTTGCAGATGCGCCGTCCAAACTCTGTGTAATAAGTTAGGTGTCGAGTTGATCAGAGCGAGTATGGTGAAGTCAGAACAATCATGAAAATGATGTCGATGGTCGGAAAGCTTTTCATTGCTTTACACCTGGTGATTAATGTAGGATTTATCATTTCATTATTGTAGGTAGATTCAAAGTGTCTTCATGGAATTTGCTATGTCTGTCGTTGTGCTTCACTCTACCAATGGAGGAAGATGCACGACCTAATCTCATGAAAAACAATACTAATAATGTATATATAGCATCAGTCTGCCCTGTAGGGCGGTCTGAGATTGTTGTTGTTACCAGTGAGTCAGAATAGTGTCAGATACTAGTTTATAGGATGAATCGAATTTGAAGATTGTTGAGGTTAAATAGTGGATCGATTTCTTATGGTTTAGTACAGGTAAACTTATGCAATGGTTTGATGATTCCTTCACTTGATGTTGTTATTATGGATTCACCAACAGTTGTGAATACTTTCGTGTTGAGTCCCATCCCCTCCTTTTCTCTGGGGACCTTTTCTTGTTACCATCTGCCTCCTCGTCTCCCTCATCAGTATGCCATCAGGATGTGGTCTTCCTCATTGAGGATTCCCACAGCATCTTTGCTCTTTCTGTGATCATCTGGGGGGTCGACATGACAGAGTTGTTCGTCAGGTGGATCGGAGAGGCCTTGCTGTGATAGGAATACTGATTGGAGGAGGGGATAGAGGAAACCAGTGTCAATGTGTAATGATCACGTGAAGATTTGTGTTTGATTCTCAACGTTTAAAGTTAAATAGGAATATCAGCAATAATGTGCCACTGATTACATGCAATATGATGACAAACAATTCACTCTAAAGGTCAAATCCGATACATCAAAAACAATGCCACTTCATTTGTGTAGTAAATTTGTGTGAACGTTTTAATCTTGGAAACACGTAATTAAAAATTGAAGGCAGCATCACCGATGCAAGACACAGTGTTCCCAGCCTGGAAGCAAAGCTTATCTACCCATATCAATATCAGAAATCGGTTAATTTTAGTCTGCGCACACTGCGGTCATCTTTTGTAAAGTGTACCCGGAAGATACAATACAGATTACAATGGAGTAGGTCATTACTTCACAGGCACCCATCTATTTCAGATGTGTGTCTCATTATAATGTAACTGTGCCTGTAAGTAAATTAGATGGCTTGTGGCTTGTATGCCTGATTGGCTATGACTATTGGCTGATGCAGACATTTTCTACTGGCTTATATAGCCATTGGCTGCAATGACAACATTGAAGCATGGGCCTTTCCAGCGATCTAGCCATCAAGTCAGGAGATTTGACACAAAAAACAAACACTTGTGCATGTGACTGATTCCAGCGGTCAATAGTGGGCTTTGTTGTGTCTTGACAAATCCCTCTGTCTGATAGGTTATATTGTAATTAAAAGTCCTAGCAATTCTTCAATCATTGTCCCACCAAGTTTATCTAGACATGGACATTTAATATTTTGTTTGGATGTTATTGATTTATCACTAGTTAATTGTTTATGTGGAAGAGATTTCTACTCTCGTACATCACTCCCACCTCATCCTGATTGGCAACCTCCATCTAAAGCCATCTTTCAATACCCATGTCATAGATTAATGGCAACCTCATTCTGCTTTTCAACCCAAACATAGTCTAATAAATACTTTTTTTTTACCAAATCCACTACAAGCATTTTCTCCTTTTTCCTGTGTAAAAGTTTTTTATTTGAGTTAACCTTTTGTTTTTGTTTGTTTGTTATTTTAGTTTGGCCCAGCACAATCAGTCAATTAGAGACTCGCTTACAAATGATGCAAACCGTGGGTTTCTTGAGATTCTACTGGCTAAGATGGGCACTAGCATGGAGAAGCTTTACGAGATGATCAGCATTATTACAGCGAGCAACCCATGATGACTTCATTTTTAGGTTTGCAATTTATTCTGTCTTTCCTTATACCATTTGTAGCTTGAGCTTAGAACACCAGGCTCGTTTTCTTCATCTCCTTAATCAAGTGTTCCCATGTCAACCTTAGATGTTTTCTTCTTTCGTCTTGTACATCAAAACTGCGCATGGCAATCTTAGATTGTTCTTTTCTTCACTTCTATATCCAAACCTTTGCATGGTAATCTTAGATGTTTCTTTTTTGACTTCCACATCAAAGCTTCACATGGCAATCCTAGATGTTTCTCTTCTTCACTTCTATATCCAAACCTTTGCATGGTAATCTTAGATGTTTCTTTTTTGACTTCCACATCAAAGCTTCGCATGGCAATCTTAGATGTTTCTCTTCTTCACTTCTATATCCAAACCTTGGCATGGCAATCTTAGATGTTTCTTTTCTTCACTTCTATATCCAAACCTTGGCATGGCAATCTTAGATGTTTCCTTTTTTGATCCTCTACTTTAGACCTTCTTATGGCAATCTTAGATGTTTCTTTTCTTCACTTCTTTATCAGACCTTTGCATGGCAATCTTAAATGTTTCTTTTTTCTCCCTCTACATCAACAATTTTGCATAGTAATCTTAGATGTTTCTATTCTTAATCCTCTACTTTAGACCTTCTCATGACAATCTTAGATGCTTCTTTGCTTCATCTTCCGCATCAAAGCTTTTCATTGCAATCTTAGATATCTCTTACCTTCTCCATTTATATTCCTTTGTACTAATTTTCTTTCAATAAGAATCATATTTTGTACACGTTTGTTTCACACCCGCCACGCCCAAATCTTTCTACGAAATCATACTAAAAAGATAAAAAGGCAGAAAAACATGGTCACTGGTTTTTCGGACTCTCAGGAGCTAAAAAAAATCAGTAACCCTGGGTCTGTGATCATTATTACCCTGGGTCTGCACTCACTAACCCTGGGTCTGTGCTCACTAACCCTGGGTCCATGTTCAGTAACCCTGGGTC
>CM021540.1:12742756-12771425 GCA_010994315.2 Pisaster ochraceus | reverse complement strand
ACCCTGGGTCCGTGTTCAGTAACCCTGGGTCTGTGCTCAGTGTTCAGTAACCCTGGGTCTGTGTTCGGTAACCCTGGGTCCGTGATCAGTGTTCAGTAACCCTGGGTCTGTAGGTCTGTGTTCAGCAACCCTGGGTCTGTGTTCAGTAACCCTGGGTCTGTGTTCAGTAACCCTGGGTCTGTGTTCAGTAACCCTGGGTCTGTGTTCAGTAACCCTGGGTCTGTGTTCAGCAACCCTGGGTCTGTACTTAGCAAAGCAGATGGATACTCATCTCACTGATTCATTGCAGACTCTACATCAATAAATTAAACCCCTGAACTACTCTGGAGTATTAAGACATCAGCATTAATATTACATTAGCAGATTGCATAGTAAATAGCAAATTCATCTCCCATGCTTTTTTCTCTGTCTTTTCATCATCAAACCTGTCAGGTTTACTGACGCTGAGAACATTTCTACTGGCATTTCTTCTGTACATTTCAATAATATACATCTCAACCTTCATTCTTGTATCTTGGGCTGGTTATTTACTGCTTCATTTCACACAAAGAATCTCTTTCCAATCACATCTTACTCAATCATACCCTAAGGTCTCCACTACAAATCTAAGGCTCCTTGCTGACTTTCTTATTTCCAAAGGCCTCGATCAACCGCATCCTTCCCCCATGTCTTCTTATTCTGATGTACTGTAAGGCCTTTTGCTCAACCTCCCCTAATCTAACTCTCCACACCCTAAGACCTCGTTCCCCAGTCACACATATCTTACTTTGCCACACCCGAAGGCCTTCTCCCTTCACATGATTCTTTCTCAATCACATTCCTTTGCTGTCTTTCTTATGTTTGTCTAACTTGCCTGGATAGTTGGTCACTTCTTGCCTATTACAAGTTTGAAATCCCCAGCCCCACCCCCTTCTTCCAAATCACACTTATCCTCCCCTCAGATTTGGTAACATGTTTCTCTCCCCAATCACCTCCCATTGGCTGCGTCTGTTCTTATGTTAAACTCACTCCTCCTGTACCAGTCTACTTTATCATCACACACCCATCACACCTATCTTAACTCCTCATCTCCTCTCTTTCTGTCTGTAGATCATCTTCATCCTCAAACAAGCCAAGCCTCATTGATTGATCATGTGGTTGTGTCTTGAGTCCCAGTGTGACACTCTTGCGGACGTGATTATGATATTATGATTCTGTCTTCACACCCTTATGGCAGGTTTAGCTCTCCTCTCTGCAGCTGATGATGAAACTACATCTGTGTTTTCTTCTCTGGTCTCAAGGAGGTAAAGCCTCGACTCGTATCACTTGGGAGTTACTCCAGGTGCGACATTCACTACTTCCTCTTCATCCTCCCATCATTAAATGCTTTCTTTTAAACAGATGGAGAAAGTAAAATATTCACTTCTAAGAGCTGTCCACTTTATAGGAGTAGATTCTTATTATGAGTCAACTTCTTGTTTTTTTTATTTATATATATATATTTTTTTTATGTAGCTTGTCAATTGTGACTCTAATTTGGTGACAGAATATGGTTAATTTGTTCAAGGTAAACTGAGCCAGTAATTAATAATCTGTTTACATTAAACATATTTAAGTGATGAGGGTCACAATGAGACATGGAGAAAACACAACATTGTAGTTTTTTACATTTCTGACTTTTCACCTTCATTTTTCTGTTCAGTAATTCTCTTGAGAATCAAAGCTGTTGTGCATCTTGTCGCTGAATCACAGAAACATGAATTGAACACTCGTACCACACAGAAGGTTTTGTACATATGACAAACAAACTGCATAGATTTATAATTTATTGTAAATGTTAAGTATTGTGTTGTGTATCTAGCATGAAGCTCAAGTCTCATAATGTCATGGCAACATGCCATAATTACCTTATGATTTTATAATTTCTGGCTGAAACGGTGTAGCCTTGGGGTGTTTGTGAAACTCAACTTACCAACAAAGATTACAACTCGCATTCATTATACATTATAGCAGTTACACACACACATTTCTGACTGTGATCGCGGTGTATTTTTTTAGTGGTTATGCTCGAGTAAACAGGAGTGTAGGAGACAGAATCCTGAAAATGAAGATGGCAAAAGTTTCATTGTAATATACCTAAATATTAATGAAGGCCATGAAGGAATAATTGTGAAGTAAAGAATTCTGTTTATTGCCCATTGTATTATTTGACACAGATTGATAGCTCCGGCAAAATGATGTGTCACAAATTGACTTAAAAATTCAAAAGCAAGGAATTGTGAGATTGTGTGTGAAGGCGGTTTTGTATAAGGATCATAGAAGGGTAAATCGTAGGAAAAATGGTTTATGAAGAATGGATTTCATAGTTCGAATAAAACAAGAATCTCGGCATTTTCAAAATTAACGCCTTGTAAAACCATCCTAAAAACAAACCTTTGCTAGAATAGTGCCCACATATTTACGTTAGGTAAGTTACCTTGATTTTCTTTTTTACCTCCCCAAACATTCGCACAATAAAAACAACATTGAGCTTACAGTTATTTTTGTTTATAAATAATGACAATATATTATTATTTTTTTAAATAAACAAAGTTCAGAGATAGAGATGCATTTGTGTAACTTGGCTATTGTAGCTGTGGGGCTTTTGTTGCAACCACTGTCTCAGTCTGCAGAAATCCTTCATTATGTATAATGCCAAATCGCTTTTGTTTCCGCTTTTATTTTGATTCCTTCTTTTGAGAAGACTCTGAATAAATAGCAGGTCTTCCTAGATTGAATGAGACAAGACCAAACCTCAGCCATGCAATGGTTCTTCATGGTTACCTTGTTTTTCTTAGCTGGGATCCGTTCCCCAATCCGTCCATTACCGTTCCCCAAAGACTTCGTATAAGCCCATTTGTCAACATCATGTGTACGGCCACTTAGATGGATATTGTGCTGTATTTCTCTTCATTTTTTGTTTGGATTCTTTTGAATTCCTTGGGCTTTGAAACGGCTCGGAAATCTGCCATTTAATGACGAAATATATAACTGAAAGGATTTGGATTGTATTTTGATACCGAGTTCCCCAATGGTAGAATCTTAAGAAAAAGGGGGTGTGTAATTGCTGGAAAACAGGGAGGCGTTGCGAGAGATGTACATTGCCGTGTATAAGTTTACGAATTGTGGCCATTTAAGGTTCAACTTAATAGGATGGTTATGGTGTAGTTTGCTCGATAACTTCGCTCGATAATCTAGTTTATTCGATACGGAGTACCCCTTTATCCTTTTATTCGACGATAAAACATTAATTGAAATATTACCGAAAGCGCACTGCTTAACCAAATTTTGAAGTCTTAAATTTTGGATAATAATAGACAGGGAAATTCTGGATATGGTGTGGGGGGCGTATGGGTTGCAAGCTATGGTGTGTGGGGTGTATGGGTTGCAGGCTATGGTGGGTAGGTATACACATTCAAACTGGGGACCTATAACAAAAAGAGGACAATCGGGTCCCCGGTTGGGTAAAGGTCCCCAATGGGAGCTGTTGCTAAGAAATTAGAGTACAAACAAAAGAAAGACAATAGAAGGTCCCCGAAATCAAACCACTGTTAATCTCATAATGGGTCCAGACTTGAAATTCACCATCAGCATCGGTTGTCAGTTTATCAAATCTTCCATGGGACAGTCGAGTAGCAAGATGAGGGACCCAACAATTGTTCGTGGATTCGGAGTTGGGGGGGGGGGCGCAGGCATGTCAAAATCCTGTATCCGCCTTGGATATAAAATTGAATATATTGTAATTTCTGCTTATGAGGAGTATGGACTTGCATTGTTATATTTACTATAAAACACGGGCATGATGGCGAAGTTTCCGAATCCACTCTCGCCTCGTGCCCAGCTAAACGTGACAACTTCATTAAAACAAACATCGTATTTCAATTCGGCTTTTCAATAACAGATGTTTAATTGTTTGATGAATATAACATACCAGCAAATAAAGTTTAAAGTTGTTTTATTTTTGACAGTGAGGTTTAAGTCACTATTCAAGTATGCAAACACATTGCTGGGCCCAGACTTGGGTGAAGCTATCGTTGTGAGTGTGTTGGTTCGGGTAAACTAGCTTGACGTGTTTGAACGAACACAAGTCCATAGGCCTCATATTATGCACACAGTTCAATAATGGTAAATATAATTTTGTACGTAGGGTGGATATACTGGAGCAGATTTATGTATCTTGTATAAATATGTTTTAATAAATAAATGCATCAATAAAGAAAATAATAAATGCGTTTGTCTGATAACTTTTATGATTTGTTTAATCAAAACGAACCGGTTGCTTCATTTTTTCTTTCTCCTTTCTATTTATTTCTGAAAGCTTTCAGAAATGCCTCGGCCGTATGGCTGTATCCGAAATGGTTACAGCTACGGCTACGATCGCTAAGGCTGTTCTATACGTCCACGCGTAATGACGCGGTGATCGAGCCGTAGCCAAAGCCGTAACATCCAACTCGGACGGCCTATGTTCCACTATAGAGTGGTTTGAGACAGAATTAAATTGAGTTTCAAGTGTAACCAACATTGATGCAAAAGCGAACAACATGGTATGCGTGACTGAATGTGTGTTAACCGACCTGTAGCTATAATAATGGCACGGGAATAATTCACAGTTATATCCATTGCAACTCTTTAAAAGAAAAGTGTACCTTTGGTTTTTGGACCCTTTCAATTGCTTTAATCCTATAGATGTAGATGTACACAATAAAAATAACCTGTGAAAGTTTCACTTCAAAAGGTGGTCACGTTTTTGAGATATCGCCAAAAATCCGGAGCGAATATGTCCACGCAGGAAGAGTAATCCCAAATAGGAGTACACAATTGAGAAACGTTTCTGACAGTAACGCCTCTCAGATTGTAATGTAGGGGGCATAAAAACTTATATCTGTTTATATAACCACATACTTTGAAGTGAAATGGTTCTCAAAATGCTTTATACTATCGAAAGCTTCTGTGAGCTTCTATAACCAATAAGTTTTTGCCATTAAATTTAAGAGGGACTAACAATCGTCTACCTTCCCTTTAACTGTGCTCCATGTCTCTATATTTTCTTGAAGTAGAGATGGCAAAGATGTCTTCATTTTATCATTATTATTATTATTATTATTATTATTATTATTGTTTTTTTGTGCGGTCGTTTTGATCATTCTAGGATTGCAACGGACTCGTGACGAGTTTAATAAATAGCTTACAGCGAACGTCATCAATCCCATGGTCTTGAACGATTCGATGTCCTTTGTACTTTTCATGGATATATGGTTGCTCTCCTTGCTTGATTGGTAAATGCATTGATGAATTGGTGTATTAATTGATTATTCTGCAACTCATATGCTTATAATGATAAACGTATAGGCTTTGTTTTCGGGGTTACATTCATGTTCTTAACGAACGGGGTCCGCTTTGCTTATCATATTAGCATCGGGTAGCAATCAATCAATGTTGTGGTGTGTACAAAGATAATTTTTCATAGCATACAGCCGAGTACATCCCCTTGGGCAAGACGCTGACTTCACAATGGATGATTTAGCCGCGGCAAACATTCGGGAATAAAGTTGAGGGCAATGCACGTGCAAAATCATACTCGAACATAAATTAATGAACCCTCAACTTTATTTTTTGATTTATTGTACAACATTATCTCATTGAGTGTTTTATAATTATTTTGGGTTAATGTTTTTACAAGCAATAATTCCACATGTCAGCTTGAAGGACTTATGAGTCCAGATGGTTTGTGACCATTTTATTTGCAATCATAACAAACTGGGTCGAAAATGGCCCGGTTGCTTGATTTTTGAGAAACCGACTGTTGCATTGAGTCGGTTCTCGCCCGATCGGGAACGCTCCCACTCAAATCAGCGTCGAATCCACTCAAATCAGCGTCGAATCCACTCAAATTGGCGTTGAATCCACTCAAATAGGCGTTGAGTCCATTCAAATTAGCAACGAGCCCACTAACTCTGCGCCGAACCCACTCAAATTAGCGTCAAATCCACCCAAATGTGGGTCAAATTTATCCGAATTAGGGGTCAAATGCACTAAAATTAGGGATCAAAGTCATTCAAATTACGGAACAAATTTACCAAAATTAATCAGTGATCAAGTTCACTCAAATTAGGGTCATATTCTCTCAAACTTTTCGTGCATACATATTTTTAAAGTACTATTACACTTCTCTAAGGCCTAGAATGTCTTGTTTGCTTTCTCTGCTTTGCCCAAATTTTCCCCACGTTTTGCCCGAATTTGGGAGGGCAGTTGCCTCCTCCCCCCCCCCGCACGCCTATCTTACTGTTATTCAGACATTATTCTGTGAGCATAATGTACACATCTCTGTAGATTAACAGGTTGATTTGGTGACAAGCATTATCAGACGCGGTCATGTCTCCACGTGGATAGTCATAATTAATTAACTCCCTCCCATGTCGATCGATCTCACCAAAGATGTGTACCAGTCCACTAGAATTGTAATCAAGTATGGTATTAGGGTGAGAAATTCGGCCTCCATTGCGCACCTGTTACTGATTGGGTATGATTCTTATCTGGCTAGTCAAACAGAGCACCCGATTACGAAGCTTTCGATTTGTGAATGACGTAAGCCATATTTCGCTTTGGTCTCCACAGGATTATATTTGATTTAAGAAGAACAAAATGGAATCCCAAACTAAAAACACTCACAATGTAATTACAGCGATGTCATGTGAAATATGTATTTATTTATTTTACTGATTGTCTCTTAATATGGATTGATACAGATAAGATAGTATTGTCAGACTCATTTTCATATACCCTCATTGCCTAAATGGATTGTCACGTTAATTAGTTTGCCAAATTTATCAGGATAAATTAATCACAAATACAGTTTGCCAAGTGTGAAAATAATGCTAGGTTTCTTGCATCAACTGCCAAGTTTTTCCGTCAACTGTGGAACATGATTGTGTAACCACTTACTCTGGCAATAACAAACTAGGAAAACAGCAAGGTATATCAGCGGGTCTTTGGCACTGACAATACTCGAAAAGGGACTATTAACTAAAGTAAACAATTAAAATGGGCACATTGATGACATTTTGTATCATTGAATCGTTATTCTTAACATGACTCCAAATGTACATGACTTTACCAATTGGATTGATTAATGAGTTTATTAAATATTCAACCGAGTTATTGTTTATTTAAACCTATAATATATGTAGTCCCAATTTCAAGAAATTCGCTTGCATTTTCGCTTACAACAGACACAGAAATTTAAGTTGTAATAGTAAATACAGTAACTCTAAAAAATGGTTCTCGCGTTTTTTGCCTTTGTTTTTAAATCTCGCGTGTTCTGCTATTGTTTTTTAATTCGTGCGTGTTCTGCTATTGTTAATTTTTAATTCACGCGTTTTCTGCCATTGTTTTTTAATTCTCGCATTTTCTTTCATTGTTCTACCACTCTCACCAATTATCCTCTTTCATTAATGATATTCATAAACAAACCATCTTATTGGTGGGGAATGTTTTTGACTTAAGCATTATAATATTTGAAAATTGTAATTGGTGGGGAACTTGAATACTCGTTTTATCATCAACTACAAAACATAAACATGGTTAATCTGGAACCAAATCGAAGCGAAGGTTATAAACTCGTCAGGACCGTATTGATCCACGTCTGAACGCAGTTGCTTAACAACATAAGCTCGTGCAGTCAGACGTTTAACATGCACGTAGATAATAGTTCATATTTGGTAAATATATTACAATTTTCAACAATTCTTAATATGTACAATATAGCTGTTATACACATCAGGTGTTATTGGCACAGTTAGATTGCCTCTCCCGTCCACGTTCAAACTTGGAATCACACGCACTATGCGAGGTTGTCGAGGTTTTTGCCGTTGGGATAAAAATGACGTTATGTACACCACGCATCATCTGGGTAATGACGTCATTCAGTCGCCATTTTTCACCATGTCCATTATCATGTTCAGTTTGTCCCAATATTGCGCAACTCGTGTTCGTGCATCAATCACGGGTCCATCACATGTTTATGACTCCAAACATGGCGGAGGTGGTCCTCTCTTGGTCGGGATGTTGCGTCTCGAAGTGTCTTCGGAGATCCACCTTACGTTGGAATGCTCTCCCGCAGATCTTGCAGCCAAATGGCTTGTAACCCGTGTGTTTCCTACTATGTGTGATGAGATTCGAGGATTGGCTGAAGGCTTTTCCGCACACCAGACATTTATGTGGTTTCTCGCCTGAATTAGGAAATACAAAAAACAAATGAAATTAAGAAAATTGTTCAATATGAAATTGTCTTGCCAATGATATAATAATAATAATGAGAACACAATAACAGCGAAGAATGATTAAGCGCACATATCCACCAATGGTGTTCAATGTCGCTGTAACAAAGGGAGAGAGACAAAACAAAAGGAACCAAAAGAAATTCAGTTAAGAAGAACTAAATGTTTTTGACATAAGGTGTGTTTTGAGAGACTTTTTGAAAGAGTGGTTAGTATTTGAGGTTTTAATGTGAAGAGATATGTTTGTCATTGAACCTTTAAAACTGATAACTTGATAGGCTGGTGTAATTGACGTCACTGTCTAGTCTACATTGTAATCATACTTGTGGTGATGCAGTCAGGGATCATGACAAAGGAAATTGTGTCAAAGTCGTTAACTTCTGTCAATGGCTACTCGATCGTTGCAAGCGTGTCATTTATGCCGGCACTCACTCAACCACTTTACAATCAAGTTCTTTTCACAAAAACACTTTGGTATATTTCTGTATTATCCAGTCTGTCTAAAAATAACACAAAACGAAACACCACCGTGACTCGTAGTGGAACATGTAACTGAAGTAGTTTTAAAACCCTTTGTTTTATAAACCAATGAACTTATAGGGGATCCCACGCCTATTTTGAAGTGGGTTTAAAATCGTGAAGTTGCTGATTCCCTATAGATTAACACAAATCAAGTTTTCATTTTATGAAATGGCTTCCTTGTTTTGAAACACAATTAACAACCAAATGCTAATAGTGGATCTTTAAAATGGTATCGGACAGTTCAAAAGTACATTTCACCTTGTATTTGTTGGCTTTTCCCAATCTATTAGGACATTATAAAATCACTGTTGGCATTTCCAAATGAATTTCCATTCTTTTACGTGCTCTTAAAACAAGGAAGGGTTGAATTCAATAAAAGCATAAGCAGTCACTCTCGAGAATTTATAAAACCTAAAATATTTCGCCTCATAAAGAGAGCACCAAGGTAATCGCAGCAAAAACTATATCAAAAATATTTCCCGGTAGGAATTTTGTGTTTATTTTATTTTTATATTTTGATGAAAGTTATAAAGATAACGAAGGATGTGGAGTGTTTTGTTTGTATGTTTTGAAACGCTGGTGAAAAGTACGAGAGATCAAATCCGATCGCAACATTTCCAGCCGACGAAATTATGGGGCAGATGTTAAAACGGCAGTCTCAGGGGTGACAGCGTGTGACAAGGAGGCACCGTTACACGGATTTCACCCAAATTTAGCGGCAACGGTGGTTTGTAACCAATTTTAGAGGGTGTTCTAGCGTGCAGAGTCGGTTCAGCTAGTGGGGGCTGTTGGTGCGTGTGTACCGGGCAAGCCTTGCGGCGTGCCTTGGAGGTGTCTTGCCACTATGCTGTGAGCAACTCCTCGGCCCATCTCGCTCCTCCCTCCACTCTCGACTCATGCATGCGCAAATTTAACAGCAAAAAGCCAACACTTCTCAAGTGTAAGAATCAAGGAGATGCTGATATAAGATGGGCGTCTTAATTCTTAAGTAATAGTTGCTAAGTCACTTGTGACGATGAGGAAGTGTCTGTTTGCTTCTCGGGGGATTCGAAGAAACTGTTTTCCCGTTACTAATGTCATACAGCTGCGGTACCCGATACTACGGCGCACTGCTGGACCGTGCAGTGGGTAGATTCACCGGCAGGAGCACAGCGAGGATGGTCCGGTGCACTGCGGCTGGGTCGCGGACGTTACGGTCGGTCGGGTTTGCCACCTGCCGAGAGGGAATGTCGTTGTCACAGATACGATGTCTCACGTCACCCGCTCGGTGTAAACCTTTATGGTTAGACGTGTTACTTGGTAGTCCCACAGAGACGCTGGAGATATTGCATGGTAACTTGGGCGTGCAATGGCTGTCGTTTTGCCGACATTTTATGCTAAATTGTTCACAATGATCTCAGACCTTCTGTTTGTACAGGTCAAATGATTCAAATTAACCATCAACCATCCCACTCTGTCGCCAAATAATGAATCCATAGGAGTTAAGATCACAGTCGGGGTTTAGATGTCAACCTCATGCCCGTAGAGGGTTCAACATACCCCCGTCCCATCCTATTCAGCACCCAAGCGTACAAGCGTAACACCCCACCCAGTCACACCAAAGTGAGAGTCAATGACTTAGTTTGAAAAGTACAATTGGCCGATCTGTTCCGCTTGGAATTACACGGGGGCCACGGAGGCCATAGCCTTTGAGTTGCCCTTAGTCTTGTCTTGGTGCTCTAAAAGTTTCCCACATACTTTAAGATTTTCCCAATGGAAGTGCCCTTTGCAAAACAAAACAAAAATGAAATTCGAGGCCTGTGTTCAATTCATCGGTAGAGAAGTATGAGTCAGCTTGACCTATCGTGGGATATTTCAAATCAACGCTGGATTCACTAGAAGTTTAGCAAACATGAGGGTAGGGACTAAGAGATTTACTCCCAAAATGTAGTGAATCGTCTAATGAAAACGGCACGTGAATTGACTGAATCTAAACCAAAATGAGAAGGTGAACGGGATTTCTGCTGGTTTCAAACGGTGTGACATATCGTGAGATTTTTCAAACCAACGTTGGTTTCACTAAGAACTGTTGGAAAACATGAGGGTACGATCCCAGTTTATTCACAGAAGTATTCAATCATCCGATAAAAGCGGCACGTGCATCGTAGAAGCTAAAAGCAAAGGTGGAAGGTGATAAGGATTTGTGCTGGTTTTAAGCGATCTGGGTTTTTGTTTAGCTAGGTTGTAGTTCTGTACGGTATAAAAGAGTACGGCTGGGGTGAACTGGAACGATTAACTGAATCTAAACAATAGTTGCGTCTCAGTGCGTCCACATGTATACGTGTCCTTTCGAACCAAACGATAGTCTGGCGACAGACATCGAGATTAAGCCTGGCAGAGGAATCTTGAAAAGTTGCTGGCAGCATTTCAAATGTTGTAATACCCATAATTCCTATTAACATTGTACAATATAAATCGTAATCAGCTATAACTTATTATTGGGTTATAAATCAAACTTGACTTTGATCGGCCCAAGTTTAACTAATGTATTTGAATAACAGGCGAAACATTTCCTTGGTTGAATGTAGTCAACTCTTTATCACATTTCCTTGGAGCTACATCATCCTTCAACCAGCTTGCCCGTCCTCATCGTGCTCCATCGCTCTCCTTCCCTCCCTCCCCGGAAAACGATACTCATCTCGCCACTTAAAGATCACTCAAATAGCTTCCTGAATTACAAGTTAAGCATCCGATGACTATTTCATGTATCATATTCCGCGGTTTCGCCTCACCAAATATTACCAAGTCCACATTTTTCACATTGGTTTCCCTTGAGCTGTACTGTGTGAGTGAATGTTTGTTAAAATCAAAAATCGATTTATATTTTCATGTAATAAACCCACATTATCAATAATCCTCTGGGGCTATTACTCAATGACTTCATGGTCGTCTGTGTGTGAACCTATATAAGTCTACATAATACATATCAATATTCGGTTTGCGGTAACACCATGTGTATACTAGCTGTGTAGATTTGTTCTTTGAGAACTAGGTCTTGCTTTTTAATTCTACTACCGCGGAGTAGATTTGGAATCGGGAGACTACTTCGGGACAGTAAAATTAAAAAGCAAGACCTAGTTCTCAAAGAACATATCTACACAGCTAGTAGATATACACATGGTATCACCGCAAACCGAATATATATTGATACCTCACCATGCAAAGCCTCAAAAAGTAAATACATGTCCAATTATTCAATTTTTGTACCCATGCCATTAGGCATTGTTGGAGGGGGGCACCATACGTTCATGAATTTCAAATCAACATTAATTATATTTAAGTAAAAATCTGGCAAATATGCGGGTTTTTGTTTTTAATTGCCCCACCCACGAGATGTTTGTTTGATAATTTAAATTCACGTATGCTCTGAGAGTCTTTCCAATACTGGCTATGTGTACACGACTAGACAGTTTTTCAAAAGCGCAATACAAATGTGTTCATAGATAAAATAAATAGAACGTAAGTTTTTCAGACAAACTCTTTGGTGAAAATTGATGACCCAAACTGTTGTAAAGCAAGTCTTCATTGCCGAATCAAAAATGTTAGGTAAATCAAAAATATTTCAAGGAATGAATTGGTCAGATTTCTTTGAAAAACCTAGGCATGAAGCGTTTAGTTTTATGAAGCGCTTGTATATTATTATCACAAATCATAGACAGCCTTATCTTCATTTTAAATGAAAGAGAGTTCCGTTTGTCAATTTTGACGATAGCCTTCCCAGTGAAATTGCCGAGTGAAACATTTCTCCCTTACGTAAAGGAGATTACAGATTTTGGATTGAAGTGAAAGTCTATTGAGGTTTTTCATTTCATAGTCCGCCACTGATTACTTCACTGTAAGAGCTGTGAATCCATTTGTGTGAATTAGCGCAACAGGCAACTGTGGTAACTTGGCTTACGTATTGAATGAGAAATGTAGGTACATGGAAAGAAGATGAAGTAACAATAGAACTACACGAGTGCTCGGTCATTCCCCCTTTGGAAACCCAGCATTATCCTCTTTTCGTCTTAAAGGCTTTCTTCAATGGAGGATTGTTGAGATTTGGGAGTTGTGGTTAAACCTCTTCCCATGTATGGACCACAACAAATCTCAGAGACGTCGTGATTGCATTAAAAAAAGAGTTGAGGCCGTTTTAGACGCTATTTGTCCCGCGTTGGTCTGAGGGTGGTAAGAGGTGACTAATGAAGTAAAGATTGTGAAGCGTAGTTGGATCCATTCTACGGGTGTGGCTTTATGAATTATCTTCAAGTTTCTTACAGCATCTTATACATCAAAACAGAAGCCCTTAAATCTTTAATGAGTATTCTATGTACAATGAAGTACAGGACCCTAATCTTGTCCAGTCTTCTCTTACACAAGAGAACCTGTTGACGTCTCTGCTTGATTGTATTTGTATCAGTGTACTCAGGGATTACACCTCCACGCCTGGAATGCTTGTCTTGAATGAGACAAAAAGGGTCTGGGATGAATGACAAGTGCGGATACTCAAACCCGACATGAGAAAACAAGAGGGGAGCGGATGCTCCGACAATGGTTCATTATTGATGAGATATATACCCAGGCCATGAGGAAGACGAAGGCGAAAGCCATTGATTTCTGTTTGGGTGCTTCAAGCCCTGGATCGATACCTAATTCTTCATGCCCCGGGCATTTTGAGCCTCACAGAACCCATTTCCTGTTGTGGGTTCTACCCGATTTAAGTGCATGACGTCACCTACATCCTAACTTATCCCCTTGTACTCAAAAAGATGGTCTCACCACAAGACTTTTCCAAACGTAAAGATGGTGTCTAAAATGACATCCAAATAATCACATGATGTCAGTGTAGAGCAGTACTGACGTCTTGTTTACGTCTGTTGTTTTATAAATGTCATCTCATATCAATGTCATGTTGTGATTTGCAACTCTCATCCCTTTGTTTACAGTTTTGTGCTAATCAGTATCAATCAACAATGAATGGAATCCTTCCTTCAGTAACCCGACGTTGCACTGTTGAGACTCGGTTGCAAGCGTCCAGCCAATCAACAAAAGTCTTATTTGTAGACTCCTGATTAGCAGCGGTTGCCATGGCATTCAAAGCAAATCAGATGCTGATATTACCGGCCATTCATGTCTGTATTTCCTTAACGATCACAACAGTCAGAACATCAATAATCTAAGGTCCATATTTGTACTAAATGTCGTATTGCCGTTTAGCAGAAAATACTACTTAAAGATGCCAGGTCCGATTTTCAGCCGATTTGCTCAACAATTTAGATTTCCAATTCTAAAGTAGCTATGTTTATAGATTCAATAAAGTTATATTATTATTGCACAAACAAATTCGCCAATAAGTGGCTGTTAATTAAAAACTAAAAATGAATAACTGTAGGGGTTCCGACATTATCAAACTTCAACCGGCTATGTAACAGACACTTTTTGTTTGTTACATGTATTTTGTGCATTGCCCGTGGCATATGCGAAAGTTTTTTGTTTTGTTTTCCATTAATCTGTCCAAAGTTCGTTTTAAGAAAAAACGGTATATAAGGAAATTTCGTTGGGTGAAAATCGGGCCGTGCAACTTCAATCCGGTAGGTTCTGTGTTTCTGTTTTGTGATTGCTTACCTGTATGGATGTACGTGTGTTTCTTCATGTCTGATTTCTGGTGGAATCTCTTCCCGCAGTACTCGCAAGGATACGGTCTTGTATCAGAGTGGATGAGCATGTGGGTAGACAGCGTGGAGGATCTCTTGAATGTCTTGCCGCACTGTTTGCAATGAAACGATCTCTCTTGGCTATGGACTGCCCGGTGTTGGCTCAAGCTCACGGCATGTCCGAAGGTTTTATGGCACAAATCGCAGGCGTAGGGCCTCTTGCCGCTGTGTGATCGACGGACATGAACTTCAAGTCCGTGGGGTGTGCTGAAGACTTTGTTACAGTCAAGGCATGTGTAAGTGCCATGTTGGCCAGGTGAACCACAGAGAGGGGGCGAGGGGGAGAACAGCTTTCTCTCTGCTCTAAACTCTTCAGGGTCAGACGAATATCTTCTCTGTAGTGGGGGGCGTTCCATGCCAATAAAGGGGTGTTGTCTCAACCCAGCAGCACCAGGGAGGGACTGCACGTAAGCGGGTATCCCCACCCCAAGCTTAGCCCGATACCAGTTTAGATCATCAAGCGAGAAGGATTTTAGAAGGTCTTTTTCGATCTGTGCAAAACGAGCTCTGTAGACGTCGGTATAGCTCAGGCGGCCATCTTTCAACAGCTCTGATATTTCACGGCTGATGAAACCTATACAGTGAGATGGGGGAATTGACATATTATTAAGCATTAAATCATGTTATTAGAAGCTGCCATGTTGACATGGCGGTCTTGTGTGGCAAATCACCTGAGAGATTGCTCCATTATGAAAAAGTGCTGACAAAGGTGTAAGGTTTAGTTCCTCAACCAAACGTAACTTGTTCAGTCTGGGTGAAAGTAAATAAGCTCTCGTTAAAATTTGAACGAGCGCCAAAGGGTGGAAGGAAAATAAACTTAGTCTAAAAGATTCTGTTTAAATGTATTCAGTTTATGTTTGGGAATTGGATTGAACGCCTGATGGCCAATCCAATCAGGAACTATCAAACCTCATTTAACACAAGTCTTTGCGGTAGCCGCCATTAGCTTTTTAATTAACCAGAGAGCAATTTTCAATATGGAGTTCTGTATGAACACAAACGCAATGAGTTTTATGTCTTTACTTAAACTGGATCCCAGTCTTAAATAAAGTAGGCCGTTAATTGGGTTATTTCCTACAAACCGGGTCGAACCATTCAGATTGGCAAGATTTTAGACAATCCCACCAACGACCGAACATTAACAAAACCAGAAGACGGGAAAATATTTGTAACTTTGTTTATGTTTTTTTTAGTATGTTGAAATTTTTTGTTTTGTGTATAGTTCTTAAAAGTAGTTTTTATTAGTATATAAAAACAAGCAGTTTTTATTAGTATATAAAAACAAGTAGTATTTATTAGTATACAAATTTAAACCCCATCCATGTCTAAACTTATATGACGCCCAAAGAGTAAGAACGTAGCAAATCGGAAAAAACAAGAAATTTGCCGTGTCTAATGCTTTCTTGCCCCTTTAATGGACATTTCTCCAGCCTAGTAATTTCTACATGCACCCATCTGGTTTTCTCATTTCTGAACCGGGCCACAGTTTTAATTGATCGAATCCAATGCAATCAGTGCCCAAATGTTAACACGCAATAATTCGCTTAAGAATCAAACATGGAGCATATACAAAGCTCCCGAAAGCAAACGAAATCTGTAGTGGTTAGCGGGGCGAGTCCGTGCCTAGTCAAGTCCGAGATTCCCTCCATCAGCCATTCAACGAAGCACGGCGACAGTCTCGTTGTCTCATTAGTTTCATATACTTTACACATAAACTAAGAGCATTTATACACAATATCAAGGGTTTGTGTGGAATTGCGAGAATAAGCAAACTATTGCGTGTTTGTATATGTATGCACTGGCAGCCAAGCGTCTGTCACTTTGGCTTACAAAAAATCGTCTAAATCTTACAGCTACGCCATAAATCTTTAAATAGAAATATAACTTGAAATAGAAGTGCATTTTATGAATACTTTTTTAATCTTTCAGAAGGTTCTTATTTTGTATTTTATATCTTGTCCGGTTGCATGTCAGTACAAAGTAAAATAATCTATGCATTTTCGAAACTCGCTAGGTGTAACTTATCAAAACAGCGAATTGCAAATTAGAAAATGTAAACTTGTCTTATTCGAAAAGGCTTGTAAGTTGGAGGTGGCGTAATGAATCAGTGCGTTGGTATTTTGCAAGCAGATCGGGAAGTAGCATGAGATTCCGAGTCAATCTTCCCCTCGATTGCAATTCATCATATTCATAATGAGATAAAGTAATATTGTCTGGTCTTTAGTGTACGCTTCATTGATATATCAGAGATTGCACATACTCAGAGCCAATATGATCGCATGGGGTCACTCCTATCCTGTATCTTGGCTTGGATCGCAATACACTTGGGATCGTCCAACTTGGACATCTTCGCTACTAATAGTTCAGATGACCTCAAGTGAGGACGCAAAACCTGAACATATCGAATTTGTCTCCCGCCGAACGCTTAATTACAACATTTACTATTGTTGTTAAAGTATAAGCATGTCTAATTACATACATTGGGTTTCCCCGCACTGTACTTGTGCGAGTCGGCGGTGATTGTTCGAGAAGGACTATTAAACAACGGGCGAGCCGTGCTTGTTGATAGTGCGGGAGAGAGGGAGAGAGTAGACGGGTCTGAACGAGCCCCGAGACGGGCATAGATCTCGGTGTTACTCGCTGTAGCACACCCATGGGTCTTATTGACGGTAATACAGATTTGTAAAGCACTCAAACCATTACTGAGACCCGTGTCATTTGCCAGTGTTGCAGTTGGCTTTTGTGTGTGTGTAGATTGTTAGTACACTGTAATTAGCCTGATTGTGGATCGGCAGGGCTATCTCGCTGGCAATAGCTCTTGTGGGAGTTGTTGGGAGGTGATTGCGTAGCTAGTGACTGATTTTAGGCTGTGATTATTACTCGTCTTTGAAAGCATACAATGACTTATGAAAGTCATAAAGCATAGACAATGTGGAGAGGCATAGAGTGTCGTTACCATTAGCTGGCGGCGATGGGATGTCGTAGCTTGAGATCTCACTTGGCCAACGTTGACTAGGACTACTGAGTGGTCTGGGCGGTGGGTAACCCGGTGGCAATGTACACGGGAGGATGGTGATGGGACCCGGGATGGGACCTCGACGGACTCCGTTGGTCAGCTCTGATAAGCGCTTATCGATGCTCATCGTTGGGCTGTGTTGCTTGCCGGGTACCGCTGATTCCTCATACGGTCCGATGGTCACGGCTCGTCCAATCTCCGGGTTGCTGCTAACGGGCAACTCTGGGGAACGAAAAACGTTATTAAAACGGAATGGTGAAATGGATTGGCTGTCTGAAAAGCACGCAGGCGAAACGAGGGAAACGGCAATTCTTGATGAACGCAAACACTGGCTTGGCATGTCAAACTATATAGAACATAACATGGCGTGTAGGTGAATTGACATAACATCGTGATGAACACACTCCTGTAGAGAGTAGTGGTTGAGAAATGGGCGGTTCGGGGCCAGGGTATCACAAATTAGCAATCATGCACTTAACACAATTGCTCCACCGTCTTGACAAGAAAGTCAAATAATTGATGCTGGTGAATTATTGCCGTCACTCTATATGTAATAGCGAAACCCACACACTTCATCTTCTAAACCTATATCTCTTTCCTTTATTTAGTTATTTATTTTCAGTCGATATGAATACGCCTTCAAATTGGCATGGTGTGAATGAGATCTCTCCAGCATTGAGATTTCTCAACTGTGCATACGAATAAGTTTTACCCAACATTGAAGTTGTAAATTTATTACTATATTCTCTCATTTAAACTGGAAAATGGAATCACACATACATAAAGATGATGTTTCTCTTATTTTCAGTTTACACAAAGAGATTTGTAATGTCGAAATGTGAATTCAATGTACAACACCGAGGAATAATTTTTAGAGTCCAAATTTAAAGTTATATTTACTGAAGGCGAGGTTGCCCTTCCAAAGTACGTTTTGTATTTCTATCACAGTACCGTGGTGATAACGGGTGCAGCTTTTCAGGCTTAACTGTTGATTTATTTTTAAACGAAACCGATTCCGCAAGAAATGATTTTGCCTATAGCGAGATAAACTGCCGCGCTGGTTTAATGATTAAACTTTGCATTATTTGTTCCAATACTGGATTTTTTTTTGGACCACAACTGCATGTGCTCTCATTCGTGACCATTGTCAATAAGGTGAACTGAGTCGTTTGACGTTAATTTAAAACAAATGAATATAATTACTATGTGCAGGTATCTTCCAAATTGGAACTCTGAGTTGACTAATAGTAGTGCATACCAGTATATGTGCGTACATAATGTAACGGTCGTTTCATTTAAGTACAGTGTTCTTATTTCAATTTTAATTTTTTTGCTAATGTACATTAACCATATGGTTGAGTATGCCGACCGTTAAAACTGGCCCTCAGCAGTGATGCAAATCATGGCTGTATATATTTGTTGTAGATTATATCCAACGGGACTGCATTTAGGAGTCAAGTTTTAATTGACAATTGTTAATCAGTTTGTTGTCATGAAATCAATTCCAGTGAAAGATGTCCAAGTGAATCACATTTTGGTTAACAATGAGATTGTTGGTGATAAAAAAAAACCCACAGAACTATAGCTGGAAATGTCCCATGCCAGCTGCACGGGAAGATCAACAGACATACAAAAGCTAAAACTGTTCGGAGTTTGCGAAAGGGTTGGTTTGTGTTTAGTCAATTTCAATTACACAGAGTATTTGCCTTGAGTCGTCAAGTGTTGTAAAAGCAATGGCTTAACCACGTGTAAAATCTTGGCTTATTGTTTGGCATTATAAACTTATAGTATTGTATATTAGATATGATAGAATTGTAGAGATTATTGCCATGAGAATTCGCCATCTGCTTCTAACGCAGTGATTAATCATTGTAGCTATCACAAATGATAACTCAAAGGGTATTAGCCCTATAATAAGTTGTAATCACTTCAAACTAGAACATAATATAAAACACAGTTTTTTTAATTAGATAAATGAGATTTCATTAAAATCTTAAGCAGTGCCGATGTCCTTTCACAGTTCCTTTGAAAAAACCCGAATCCATCTGTTTTTGGAGGACCTTGCACGTATAATCTTTTAGATATTACCTACAAATCATAGCATTTCTGGAACAGACCACTTGACGTATTTGAAATATGACTCTTTTCTCAACACCTGTTCAAATTGTTCGAAACCGAATTGTTAAAAACACATCGATTTGTGTTCTTTTGTCAGGAATCGGAGCGGCATTTAATGACAGTATCCGGGATAAACTTAAAAGGAAGGGGACCTTGTGATTTGTACGCGTCGAAAAGTCAATTACAGGCATGACCACTTGATTTGTCTTTGCATTTAGGTTGACGATGAGATTATTATTGGTGCAATTGAGTGGAATCCAGCACCCTGGATTCGCCCGGATCTCTTGCCACTGACCACCTGCCTGTAGGGCTTCGGCGTGTTAAGCGTGCCGTTACAAGATAAGTCCCCCAGATCGACTGTGCATACAATCAAAGAGTTCCGCTACTGTACGTGCACGGTGAGTATACAAGTGAATCTACTCACCAAAAACTATTCTATGTTTTTGATTTGCCCGTATTCACCAATCTTGTGACATAACATTCGTAACATAGGAATACTTTTAAGTTTATTAGACTTAAGAAGTATTAGAAAATGTATCTTTAAATCAATACACATACAGAGCACCCATGATTCGCTCGTCATAAAATGTTCTTGTTTGTTATACAGAGGTACTTGGTAAGCGTGACTTGACCAAAGTACACCGGCCAGGAAATAGAAGAATCGCATAGTTAAAACAATTGAACATTAAATTAGACATGGCAACTTAGCAGTTTCAAATCATTTCTATTCATGATATTTGCTTCAACTGACTTTAGGTAGGCCTACATAGTTCGTGTTTGATTGTCGACATGGAAGTCATTTAGAGTTTGTACAAGTTGGAACATTTATAAATCATCACAAAAATGCGAGCAGTTCAAGATTAAATTAACACCCAATAAACCACACTTATACAATGCATGCTTTCAATAAGTCAATTTGCTCAAGTATAACTTTTAAGCTATACCCAAAGCTGAGTACAACTTTTACGCAATACAAATACTCTGAAGAAAAAAACATCAATTGTCGATGCGCGATTTAATTCAATAATAACTAGTTTGACAATTTTACAAGTTTGGTTGAAATTTGCAAGTTTACTGTAAAATACAAAAATTTTGAGATCAAACAGTAATGGCATCGATATTTACTAATGACGAAAAGTTTTAATATTTTTTGCTATATTAAATAAGATCACACCACAAAACGTATTGTCATTTAGAAGATCCCATGTTACAAAGCTTGGCACTTAACTTTTTAAAAAAATCTCAATTTCGAATCTACAGATTAGTACCTCAATGGTTTGTCAGCAATGAAAGAATAATTAGCATTTAAAAGAAGTTTTCCTCCCATTTTGTAGAATTTCAGAAAAACATCTACATCAGAAGTTGAAATTGGTTAAAGCACGTAGAGTAAGTTTTTTTTTAGGCGTGTTCGGCTTACCTTTTTTCCTGGGTGTCACGGGCGTGAAGGCACTGGCCATCCTAGCTTCTGCATCCATACAGATTGCCGGTGCATAAGTCACTTTCTTGCCCTTCGCTTTGACTAAGAACGAGCGAGGCATTTTCCCTGGAGTTGCCGTCTTAATTAACCAAAGAAGAAAACAGGAGAGAAGAAACAGGTCTTCCTGTCTCTTATCGTGTCTTACTTGTTGATGCAAACAGATGGGCTGAACCTGTTTGAGGAAATCACCAAGTCCTAGCTCACTGCAAATATGTTGGTGTATAAAGTTGTTGCAAGTTGGAGGGGCAAACCATCCGGTGTTAGCTAGCTAGTGGAATGACTTTAGGCCATAGTTTGATGAGCCTAAATAGATGATGGTCGAAGACTATTGGTCCGTGGTTGACGCTAGCCACTGGGGTTGCGTTAAATCTGATCTTCAGTTGGGACTGTGCTTGGTATTAGTGCAGCTCTCACTTCATGATTATGCAAATGCAAGCCAATAACTCGGATTCATCTATACGGAGTGAATCTGCTGCCGGCATTCATTCAGCGCTGTGTTGGTTGAATGGTATAAAAAAAAACACCCATATACAACGTGTACAAAGTCTTCTTCAATGAACCGATGTTGTCATGCAGTAACAAAAGGCGTACTTCTTGTGCACCAGCCACGGTGGTGATACATAGATCAAATCAAGCGTAAAATCCCAACTGGGCATGCGCTGCAAGAGGGAGGGGAGGAGAAAAGGCGATGAATGGACTGGAATTGGGCTGATTGGCGCTATATTTATTACATCAAGTGTATACTTGTGACACGATGAAACAGCCAAATAAGACTCCAATGGTCGAGAGTAGCAAAGCGCTTGCGCTGATATGACAGGTGCGTGTGACGTCACGGATGGAGCGGTCCCTAAATGACCAGTCAGTGCCCTGCTCGGCCGTCAGACCGTAACGGCGGGTTGTGATTGGCTTAAAGACAGGGTAGCTCTTCCGTGATTGACACGCCTTTGGTGCCTCACATAATTATTTACTGCGTAACTCATTTAATAGTAAAGCGATATGAGCATAGGAAAGGATAATCCCATAACGTGTTGATAAGTAATGTGAAATTGGAAGACATGGGCCTATGGGTAAAGAAGTGCACAAGATAATGTTGGAAGTACACAAGTGTAGTAATTACGAGATTAAGGAGCAAGGATCATGTACCAATGTAATCTGTCCATGATTATGCAATTGGTTTGGAAGATGGATAAACATGATCAAATTATAAGATAACAAACAAACGGAGTGGTTAAAATTAAGCTGATGTGTTTATCACCACGGTTGGTTTGTGAAGCTTAGATTGATTTGGAATTGTAACTTTGAGTTACAATCGTTAAGAACAGACCTATCAGTAGGTTCGTATATAGTTTCTATATACAAGGAATCTTCTATTGGTGACAAACATGTATTATATCGTTGCCTTTTTATTAAACTCTATGATAATGCGCTATCCAATGTGGATATCATTTAACACATTATCCACACTTAAAACATTCACCTGGTGTGGAAATAACCGAAGAGCAATAAGTAAAGTTGATTTATTCAGCACTGTGAAACATCTGAGATACAGGGAAGCACTGAGATGTGAAAGCTCAACCATTAACGCTCAGGGTGCTTTACTGTTGTTCTATCTTTGAAGGAGTATTTTGGACAAGGATGAGGTGCATAGAAATGTGTTTAGTGTAGACTCGATGTCTTGTCAACATCTTGCAAGACGCATGTGGATCGAACAAGACCTGGGGTGGATTTCAAAAGGAGTTAAGACTAGTGTTATCTCGAGTTGGGACGAGTTACTTGTCTTAACTTAGGACTAGCCTTAAGTTTTTAATAGCTCATAGGACTAGTCCTAAGTTAGGACTATCTTTGTGAAATCGACCCCTGAAACAGACACTGTTGCAATTCTTGATAAACATCATTTTGGAATTATTCTGTCAAACAAGCTTCTTTACGTGAAGTCAATTTGTCATTTGTTTAAGTCTTATCAAATATCGTATAAATCCCCCTTCAAATCACATGAAGTGACAATTGATTGGATTAGTTTTATCGGAATAATCTGTGGTTTTCACCAGTCAATACAATCGATATCCTATAGCTGATGATCTCTGCCGTGGTGTTGGGGATCTTAACCAAGGGCAAGGTCTGTTTATAGAAACGTGTCAGGGACGTTTTCTTTGTTTTAAGTTAGGTAAGTTTTGCCAATATTTATTTATGCAACAAAATATATGATATACCTGTTTATGTTTGTAGTAGTGACATTTAGCCTTCGAGAAAGACTCTGCAAGGGTCGAAACGTCAGGCCACTACCTATTTTTTTCTTCTCATTTATATCATAGGTCCTTTTGGTTGGTAAGCAGTTTGCAAGCTTCAAAATTTATATATGAAAAGCTGTCATCTTCTTAAGCTATTTTTTGAATGAATGCTTTGGTGGTTTAAAAGAACTATCACTATATAAGAAGTATTTAACTGAGCCTTCTAACCAGAATTCTCTGAATTCAACATTGCCATTAAAGATGTGTAAAGGGGGGGGGGGGGCTTCATACTGTAGTGTATTTGTTTTACCTACACACCTGGATTTCCAGAACGATCCATTTATAAAGCATACTCATACCAAGCTCAGCACAATAACCTGGCTGGCATTTAGGTTCAAACCACACGTCTCCAGATTTCAATTAACAAACAAACAAATTCCACATACGTGAATTTTGTTTGTTGCGTGTATTTTTTTACAAATAATGCAGAGCACGTGTGTGTAGCTGCGTACAGTGGACGAATGAACGAGTTGGGTCAAAATTGTACCCTTGGGGCAATTATGTTATGATCAAGTTTGACTGCAAAGTTTATCTCCTTTCTGAAAAGGTATTGAAAGACGTGTACAATTACAGTCCATTGCATACGATTGAGGTACTTAAACTAACATGACGAGAAGTGCTGCAAAAGTTTGTCAGTTTTGTCTCATCAAAATATTTCTTCCACTTTTCAGTTTTGACTTGGGGAAACTCCAAGCAACATGGTGTATCTCGCGGCAGCAGCTGCTGATTCTAGTCTTGTACCTTGACTAGTTTGATCTCGTTTCTAATAATATAGACAATTCCAGATAAGGTTTCTTTATTCAACATTGTGATTTCTTTTGGAGTGCCTGGACTTTGATCCGCTAACACCCCGCGGTCTCCTTTCTTGTCGCCTTGTATAGTGCGTAGGTTGAGACGCATTCAGCCGAAGGTAAATATGTCAACGTTTGTCACCTGATGGGGTTTATTTAGTTTGCAGTGAACGGCTCGCGTGGGTCGCGTGTAGGCCGGTGGGAGACCCCTCCCTGCGTGTTCGCCTGGATTGTAGGATAGATTTTGTCCTCCTTGTGTTTGTGGTTGTGCCACGTGCTGACTATTCGTGGCGTGAGGTGTGTTGATAACGTTTAGAAGTAAATCTAAAGATCTAGTTGTGATAATGCGTAATGCAGGCTACTTAGCAGTTGTATGTTTTACAACACTTTACTATGTATAAAATGTGGCTATTGGCGGGAAAGATTTGGCTACTTCTGAATGATCATGAACAGTGATTTGTTATTTTGTTATTAGGCGGTCGGTATTTCACCTATAAAGCTAACCTCATTAATAGTACAATCCGGGTCTATTTTTATTTGTTCCCAGCTTGATTTTGTTAATTTTTCTTCTAAACCTAAATGTCAAAGTTCAACTGAGTTTTATTTCTCATTCTTGAATATGTCGTGTACGACTCCTTGCTCTGTACCGAATGTTAGTCTGAAAGTTTCTTCTGGTGTTTTATTTTAACGGTTCATTTTTTTTGTCATAGAATCCAAGGCAGTTTGATAGCCTACCGGTTGCGACGGTCAACATCTTTTTCAATGTTAATAAACAACGACTGAAATGATTGGTTGATCACATGATCACATCTGTGTTCATAAATAGGCCTGCAAATGTTTGCAAAATTAAGCCATTAGAATTTGGTGCAGCATAATCAACTCAGTGGTGCTGCAGTGGTTTATTACACTGTTATCAAACTCCACGCGACGTCATCAAACCATCACCTTGTCCCGCACCCCAGGGGTCAATTTTATCCTCAGTTAACTCAAATTAGCAATTGTGGCTTGACTATTGCTTTAAGTATACACACGAGCCATGGGGTTAGGATCGAGGTTGCAAGCAGAACGCCTGCTATAGCCCTCTGGGGGTGGGAGGGTCAAACGACCCCGTCTCACGGCTTGTTAGTTTGTGACTGTTAAGAAAGACGACATTTGTAGACCCTTGCTCCGCCCTCACTACTACACTCGGTGCGTAATGGTGCAATTTGACAACAATATAGATTGTATAGTGTCTTGTGTTGGCATACGATAGGCACGCGAAGGGACAAAGGCTACCCCGGCCCGCCCGCCGTCCAACCGTCGACGGCACACTACAATGCAACCCAAACCGAGCGGAAGACGTGCAACGCGTGCTGTCTTCGACTTCATTTGTCCTGGACAAAAAATCGCGACCATTTTATGGATGTTTCTGCATTATTTGTGGCGATTGAAAGCAGCTGCAGAACGCCGCTCAACAAGCGGTCGGGCCCTGCTGACTAGGTCAAGAGAATTGGTTCATCCGGGCGAAAAACCCTCCTCCATTGTACTTAGGTCATGATGCTCCTAAAACTATACAGACATATATAAGCATATAGAGCCATTAGTGGGAATTGAGGGGTGGTGGTTGTGCGAAAAATCGGTGTGATCGGGGCAAGGTGTTTGGGTGATGGCAGGGGTGCGTACGCGTCTCTCTCTCAGTCTCTTATCCACATTCAGAAGTTAAAGATTCAACAACTAAATGGAAGTATACAAAAACAGCGATCGCCACACCACGGCAACATAGTGAGTCAAGCTTTCTGAATCTCACCCTAGCTATAAGCAGGTGCTGGTAGGATGGCCGGCGTGTCCTACAACCAAAACAAACACTTTGCTCTTTATATCTCGCTTTCAAGTGCATGTTTGACAAACGCTGATAACTTTTCTTTTTTTTTGGATGAAGGCAAACACCAACTTAGTATAGCCCTGGCTTGACTATAGCTACTTTTCCACAATGTAATCGTATACTCTACATCATAAAGCTTTGTTTCGCATTTGGAACGAAAAACAGAGATTAACTTTTAGGACTGTAAACTGCTTAAACGAGGACCGGCGAAATCCTTCCGTATCAGTGATATGAGCTGAGCATACATTAGAGAATGTATGGATGAGTTGTGTCTACCGTTGATCGGTCATGCAAATCCACAAGCGGTTATCAAAAACTCGTTTAAGTTAAAGGTCATCAATCACCGTCTGACGTCATAAAAGACCAGGGAACCACTTAGTCTAGCGTGTTGTCTCCTTTTATCTCAACCTTTTCTTTGTTTCGTAAACTTTTTTAAATCCTGCCTTTGAATCTGTTGTGTTTTTTGCAGGGAGTCTAGTCAAAAGTTGCTGTTCGTTTTGGTGCCCAATGTTACTAGGTTCAAAGTGGATATCACGTACGAGCCTAAATCGACGGACACCAAATTTTGTTCATTTCTTTTATTAAAGAAAACATGCTTAGATCGTCTGAAAGGTTGGCAAACACTGTCAGTAGTCTAATAGCAAGATTGTACCGTAAACTTATAGTAACCAGAAATACCTCACTAAGTACGGGGGAGCAGAACCATACTTCCCCAGTGGTAGTTATACAAGAGGAAAGTAATACAATATTATTGCATGCTTACAATTTTTATTTTCAATTATTTATTTATTTTGTAAATTTAATTTCGGATTTTTCTTTTCTTTTTTGATTTTTTTTTTGGGGGGTGGGGGTTCGAAGTTGAACAATGCTCTACAATACTCATAAAAAGATTACATCAAGACAAATTGATCCAATATCTGATAAGATCGATACCAATTTATTTCGCAACTACTTTCCCCACATGTCACAATCTCCACGTGCCTCCCGAACCATAGCAAAGCCAGACCCTACATCAACAGAAAGACAACCTCAAAACAAGACAATAGAGAGAGAGAGAGAGACGTCAACAAAAGTTTGAATCCTTGGTTTGGGATGAGGATCATCGAGGGGGGTAGAGGGGAGGAGGCGTCGGACACAGAGCCCCGTACTAACTGGAGCGTTGCATCGCACTACTGCAATCAACGCCTGGATATTAATTATAATGCTACCCGAAAACGTCACTGGCAAAAAGCGTGGACTGTTAGGCGGAGCTTCACAGATGCTGGTTTCACACACGTCTATGGCATAATAGTGAGATAACGTTAAATAGGGGGAACGAGCTTATATCGTACAATGAACGTCTACTCTGGTTCTCTATTGATAGGACAAGATAAGTTAGTTATCAAAGGGAATAATTCGAAAGTATATTGAAGAGTTTTCAAGGTAAATTTTCACTTTAAGAGGGGCAGTGTTCAAAGTCAATACTTATAAAGCTTATACATAATTTAGATGTAATCTACAGTATCATTAACACCACTCAACAGTTCACACAGCTTCAAACCCTTTCTTCCACAATTGCAACCGCCTGTTTTCGACCTCTTTGTCCTTTCTGTTTTCTGGACAATCTCATAATCATCCTACTCATTCTTCTCATGTTGATCTCTTCGTATTAACACCACTCAATGCTCAGTTTCTTCGCATCGTTTTAGCTTTTAGTCTGCAGGCATAACCTAGCGATTGATATCGCTGCTTGTAGCGCGACCTTCAGTGGTTCACAAGATTCTAGTCAGTACTTAGATGTTGAGATCGAGATAATGAAGGCAATTATTCGTCTTATTTGCTAAGAAGAGTGCAAGTGCTTCTATACTGTACACAAAAGCAACAACTGGGTAATTCAGAAAGTCTGTGTTTGTTTCCTACAAGTTCTTTCAAACAAATTAGCATGGATTGATTGATTTTGTTACAATGGGTGAATTTAATGAGTGATACCGGGACACAAAAGTTTAATTCGACTTTTATTTACATTTGAAAAACTTGAAACCTTCCTGAAACATCTTCCTGAAACAACTTGAGAAGCCAGGTTTACATCGGGACATAAAACAATTGATAGACGTAAGGGTTTTTAAAGTACTGAAGATGTTAGGTTTACGTCATCTTGAAGCTAATACTGATAGACGTTATGGTGTACAACGTCTTCAACTTTAGACGCCAGGTTTAAGTAGTTTTGAAAACAACTGACAAACGTAGGTTTTTTATCGTCTTGAAACAACTTAAGACGTCAGGGTATGTCGTCTTGAAACAACTGATGACAGGCGTAAGGTTTATTTCGTAATGAAACTACACATTAAACGTCACGGTTACGTCGCCTTGAAACAACTGATAGACGTAAGGTTTTATATAGTCTTGAAACTCCTCGACGTCAGGTTAACGTCTTGAAACAACTGGTTTATATCGTCTTGAAACTAGTTAAGACGTGAGGTTTTCGTCTTCTTGAAACAACAGATAGACGTAAGGTTTAACTTCTTGAGACGTCGGGTGTACGTCGTCTTTAAACAACTAATAAACGTAGGGTGTACGTCGTCTTTAAACAA
>CM021540.1:12709863-12726366 GCA_010994315.2 Pisaster ochraceus | reverse complement strand
CTGTAAGAAAGTATACGAAGAGAAATTGAACGTGGAGACTTCTATACGGCAACATGTGTGGGAAAGTAGACTGGTTTGTCTCCTTGCTGTCATTGGATATGGGGATTACTTTGTAGCTGTAACATGGTCTTGATTGGCAGACTTGAACAATGATGGTTAGTTTGTTTCAGAGCACCTGTAGATGTGTTTAGGGTTGGGACGGTCATTGAAACTATTGTTCTTATTTCGCTGATTTGATTCACATTGTGTTTACCTAATTGACAGGATGGTAGATTCTCACACTGAAAAGTCTCAGATGGTTTGATTTCTCCTTCACAGTGAGCGTCATCTACAACTTGACCTTCTCGCTGTCCTGATGTGGCGACACAGAACACACTACGAGTTGCTGTTGCTTGTCCACATAGTCCGGAGCAGTCAAAGTTGCCAACGAACCAACTACACAAGAAAACATCAATATAAGTAAGCACATCATCTTAACAACAACTCTTGGAATATCAATGCTAGAGTTCATGCTAATTCATCCAAATCAACACAACTATCAGTTGAAGTTGATCAGTTGAACTTGTTGCATTTTTAATTTGTTTATAACTTTGTTTATTTGGAGATATTTTTAAAGACTGCAGCTTACCGTGCCTCTTGGGTCTCTGGGCAGTCACCTTGGTAACAAGTATACACATTCAGTGTTGGTTGGCTGAGACCACTGCAATGAATTTCATCAACCAAGTTGTATCTATTATCATTGACCATCTCTGCACAGACCAGCACATCAACACTTTCCCCTGATGAGCAAACAAAGTTAATTAGACTTAGGTCCAAGGTGTACTCGTTGACGTTATTATAAACCACTTGTCTTCAGGCAGGATATTTGGTCCTTGGAAACAACTTGGGAATGTTATCGAGTACAAAGGCTGACGTATGTGTATACGGTGGATAGGCTTTTCTGAACTTTTCAGAATTATTTGATCAAAAAAAGGAGAAAATCAAATCGGAAATCAGTTCCAAGTAGGAAGAATATCATGCCTGTATCTTTTGACATTTTGACCCCTGAACTCTATACTCACCTAAACCACAGGTAACACTACAAGTTCCAGCAGTGCCAATCCATTGGTGAGTAGTACTAGTAGGCGTGTCAATTTGATACTCCCAGGTAATGTCAGCAAGGGCCTTGTCGTCTCCAAACAAGGCAGGCTGAAGGATGACATGCACAGCAATCTTGAGTTCAACCGTTGTTGGGCCAGCTATGTTGATTGTCTCAATTGTATTCGAGTAGCTATAGATGATGAGCATTTCTTGGTAGTTCTGCTGGGTTTCGCCATGAGACGGAAGATTCAATTCTTGGATGTAACCTAGAACGTAACTGTCACCATCTTTGATGGCTGATGAAGAAGAAGAAGAAGACAAAAGGGTGATGATAGTGTAACAAGTGTTTCAAGAAGAGTTCTATCTGTACTCTAGTGAAAGGAGATCCTGAGCATGTAGTGGAGTGTATTCCTAGTTGAAGACGACCGAAGAAAAGCACGGGTCTGATCTTATTTTAGCATCAGGTGACTTCCATCGATACAAATGTACAGAGGTGCTGAAACTAGCTTGTAGGTATTTGAAAGAGAAATTATGTCACAATATATTCATTGTTTAGATCCAATTTACAATAAGCTTCAATTGTTGATCTTATAAATCAGTCTAGGCAGGTTAGGTTAACATCTTAAAGTCAGCCGGATCCTGGTTTTCTTTTGTTCCCCTCTCTCTAACTACCTTCAAGATGCTTATGAGGTTTACACTAGAATCATCGTACTTACCCATATGAGTCAAGTAGTTGTTGTTAGTAACAACAACTGAAGTAGCACCCATAGGAATCGTTAAGAACTCGACGTATTCTAGAAGAAACAAGACATAAACAAAGAACATCAAGTTAGCACTTTTGTTTCAGTAAGACAATTGGAGATTGAAAGTTGAATGCCAATATGTGAATGTTTGTATTGATTGAGCCATGAACTAGGAATAGTTACTTGAAAGTAGCAACAATATTGTAAAGTACTATACTCTGAAGTTAATACCTGACAGCTGTCCCACATTGTAACTACCATGCGCAGTTCCAGTGAGTTCATTTAAACCAATCTAACTTATAAGGTCCTTCTTCTAAAATTAGTACCTGAATACAGCTCCACATTGAAAAACACCACTTGCAGTTTCAGTGAGTTCACTTAAAGTAATAATTAACCTCTTACGTACTTTATTCTGAAATAAGTACCTGATTACTGTCTCCCATTGAAACTACCATGTTCAGTTCTACTGAGTTCATTTAAATCAACAACTAACTTTTAAAGTACTCTATTCTGAAACTGGTACCTGAGTACTGTCCTCCTTTGAAACTACCACGTTCAGTTCCAATGAGTTCATTAAAACCAATATCTAACTTTCAAAGTAATTATTCTGAAATAAGTACCTGAATACCGCCCTCCATTGAAACTACCACGTTCAGCTCCAGTATCAGCCGCACCACTACAGCTCTGTGGGAATAATTAAAAATTATGACATTCATTGACAGAACCTGCTGATTATTAATCACATGATAAGAAGCAAAGTTCACCATTAGTTTCGTTTGATGATTGATCGGGAAAAAGAAACATGGACTATATTTACCTGTAGGTTACACGATAATCCAATTTCAAAGTTGCTACCCGCACACTGTGAGCCACCGTTTTGAGGTCTGTTAGAAACAAAGCAGAATCAAGACAAATTCAAATTAAGTTTTGCATGTTCCATGAAATACTTTATGTGTGCTGTTATGAATCTAAGAATAGGATTGCAGTTTTTTCCATGATTAGTTGGAAACTTACGGTGGATTGGTACAGGTTCTTGAGCGAGTTTGAGTTCCAGCTCCGCATGTTGTGGAACAAGCACTGTTGGTCCAATCACTCCAGCCTCCATGCACCACCTCTTGGCAGGACTAGATATAAAAGCAACAATACAATGCCAGTCAAAACCATCGCTGTAGGGCTATCACACTAACACAACGTTTCTTAATCATTTTATGTAGGTCTCTGGTAAAACACAAATCATGTTTGCCTTGAATTCTTCATCATGATTTTGATTTTGCCATATTTTTACTTATACCGAAAGATATGTTAACTGTTGAACAAAGTGTCTTGTATTATTGGTAATATTAGTTCATACCTGATGTGTATTGCATAGAATCCCACCTTCTGAATTGCTACCAGAGCACTGTGAGCCGCCATTTTGAGGTCTGTGGAACCAAATAAAAAAATGTATTTTAATGATATAATCAAGGGCAGTATACAACAAAGATATATTCCAAGATATGCTTCAAGATTATACACAGGAATATGTGTTGGGACTTACGGTGGATTGGTACAGGTCCTTGAGCGAGTTTGAGTTCCAGCACCACACGTTGCAGAACAGTCGCTGTAGGTCCAATCACTCCAGCCTCCATGGACAACAACAACGCAAGCCTCAGTGTTGCATTGCACATTATTTTCATAATTGGCACCGTAGCATTGGGAGCCACCATTCTCAGGTCTGTGAGAGAAAAAGAATGACACCTTATTTTCTCGAAAGTTGGGAGAAGCAAATAATGAACTTCTTTCAAATATCTTTTGACTTGAACGGAGAGAGTCGGTAATAAAACTTACGGTGGATTGGTACATGTTCTTGACCGAGTTTGAGTTCCACTTCCGCATGTCGCAGAGCAAGCACTGTAGGTCCAATCACTCCAGCCACCATGTACAACAACTGGACAGTCCTGAACGTTACATGGTATAGCATTTCCAAAATTGCTACCATAACATTGCGAGCCACCGTTCTGAGGTCTGAGGAAATAAACATCAGAAGAAGAATAATGCTTTTTTTGTATCGAAGATTGGGAGAAACAAATTGGAACTATCCTTTGACTTTTAAGGAGAAAATCGGTAGTAAAACTTACGGTGGATTGGTACAGGTCCTTGAGCGAGTTTGAGTTCCAGCTCCACACGTCGCAGAACAAGCACTGTAGGTCCAATCACTCCAGCCACCATTAACAACAACTGGGCATACCTCGATGTTACATGTTAAACCACCTTCATAACTAGCTCCTGCGCATTGTGAGCCCCCATTCTGAGGTCTGCGAGACAGAAAAAGAATGAAACTTTATTTTATCACTTGGTGCTCGATATGTGGCAAGGTGGCCCTCCAATAGGAATTCTGTAAAGGATTTTAGGTGTGTTAAAAGTATGGGACAATTTTAGGGGGCACCTTCTGCCACATATCAGACATGGGATATATTTTAGCGACAGTTGGTTGATACAAATGTAGAACTTATTTCAGCTATCTTTTGACTTTTACAGAGAGAGGCAATAGTAAAACTTACGGTGGATTGGTACAGGTTCTTGAGCGAGTTTGAGTTCCATCGCCACACGTTGCAGAACAAGCACTGTAGGTCCAATCACTCCAGCCACCATGAACAACAACTAGACAAGCCTAATTAAAACAATCAAAATGTTTTTTTAATTGTGCACTTTTAGTCACCACTAACATGTCTGAGACAGTAACAACAAGAGTAATTGTGTTTTTTTATTTTGAAGGTAACCGATTGCCTACCTCTGTGTTGCATAAGATGCCATTTTCAAAGCTGCTACCTGTGCACTGAGACCCACCATTCTGAGGTCTGTTTAGAAACAAAAAAAAAAGGTAAATATATCAACTTAATGGAATTAAAACATCTCGAAATAACTGCCATTGTGCATCTGAGCATCTGTCTTTAACATCACAAATTGGATCTCTCTGTTTAGTTTTTACGGCCAATTTTACCCCAACGAACAAGTCAACATGAAGTTTTACTTTACTTTTAACACATGCAAAGAGTATTTTCTTGTCAAAGCTATTCTACAAGGGGGAAGCACATGTTCAGTTTGGCTCAAGTCAGAAACTACAATTGTTTGAAACTTACGGTGGATTGGTACATGATCTTGAGCGAGTTTGAGTTCCACCTCCGCAGGATCTAGAACAAGCAGCGTAGGTCCAATCACTCCAGCCACCATGGACCACAGTAGGACAAATCTGAAGGAAACAAATCAAAACTTTTTGTAAAGTAATCTCAAAGTTTGCAAAATCACAATGCAAAAGGTTTCAACGATACAATTTGTTTTCTGCAGTAATTAATGTCTCTTTATGAAGTGAGGTTTTTTTCAGCACTGACTTCGCACGACTACATCTTGATGTTAGTTTACTGCTTTTATTTTAATTTATTTCAAAGGGTGAAGTATGAGAATAAAATGTGCCACTTACTTGAGTATTACAGGTGATAGCTTCATTGCTGTTACCAACACAATTTAGACCGCCATTTTGAGGACTGAAACCAACAAAAAAGAAACCAGTTGTCATCACATTCAAGTTGTTAATAAAAATATAATCTGTCAAGATATAATAATAATAATAACAATAACTATAATAGTTATTATAATAGTAACAAATAATAAAAATATTAACTAATAATGAGAATATTGATGATGATAGTTAGTTCTTACATAGTGCTCAAATCCTTGACTCAGTGACGCTCATGGCGCTCGAAATTTTTTATATTTTACCCTGCAAGGTATGTGGAGCTACGTTTTGAAGTATGTGATCTTTCCTTTACAAAGCATCATGTAATGGTTGACCAGGTGCTGTGGCGCAATATGCAGCCAATCAAACCAGGAACACCGGGGTGAACCCCTTCTTTTTACGATAAGTGCACTGGGTTCTTTTACGTGCATTACAAAACACACGGGGCCAACGGCTTTACGTCCCATCCGAAGGACGAAGCAATCATGGTTAAGTGTCTTGCTTAAGGACACAAGTGTCACAACCGGGACTCGAATCCACACTCTGCTGATCAGAAACACCAGAGCTTGAGTCCGGTGTCCTTTTCCACTCGGCCCGGACACGCCGACAACCTTAAGATCAATCTTAAACGGTATTTTGATATTGTTTACAGCTAACATAATAACTGAAGAGTTTCTTAAACTAGTTTGGTTTGAGCTGTTTGACTTCTTGAGGACTTACGCAGGATTTGTACAAGATCTTGTAATTGTCTGTTGCCCGCCTCCACATGTTCTTGAGCAGGGTCCGAACTGCCACGCTGTCCAGCCTCCGTCCACAGCAACAGTTCGACATGGCTGTCGGATCAAAATCATACTTTTAGTGACAAATCAAGGAAGTGTACAATTATAAACAAAATCTTGGTGTGAAATTCGAGAAGATTTTTTTTGTCATGAAAAGTGACCATGTGCAGTGTCCAAAAATGAAGCTTACCTCTATGAAACACGTCTGAGATTCAGAGGGAAATCCAGCACACTGTTGACCTCCATTCTGTGGACTGCAAAACATTTCAAAAATAGAAACATTTATTGCATGCTAACTTGGCGGACAGTTTGCGTACTATACTTTCTAAATCTTATCTCAAGTGTCTGGGAACAAAAACCTGAACCCAAAGAGAAATTACTTAAACAGTGAGGATGATCATAATTTGTTGTAGTTTGTTTATAACTCATTAAAATATCTCAGTCGATTGGGGATTGTAGAAGATGTAGAAGGGGAAGATACCCAATGTAATTGGGTGAGTTTTGTGGTGACGCCATTGTGTAAATCTCTTTTGAGTATTTGGTGGTTATGAGACGAACCGGCCGGCGGTAGACAACTCCGAACCACAACTTCGTCGTGTTGCCACAAAACTCTCCTGATTGTACTCCCACCATGCAAAGTTTCAAATCCTACTTACCCAAATGTAACAGTATTCAATCTTATGCAGACTTTATTGTTTTCATTAGGATAAACTATTGAGGTGAAAAAGGCCATGGTAAACTTGAGACTTACACTGGGTTGTTACATTGCCTGGTTCTTGTCCATAATCCTAGACCACATGTTTGGGAACATTGTCCGTAAGGTGACCACTCAGACCATCCACCATTTATAACTCCACCTGTCGGAGGTTGTGTCCCAGTTGAAGTAACACAGTTACCTTTGAAGCATCTCTAAAATCCAGCAAAAACAAACCAAAGTGTTGATGTCGAACATATGCAAATAAATCTCAGTAAATTCTACTTAGATTTTCAGATCGTAATGTAAAAGTTGACTTTTCCTGCAGGAAAAAAAATCACAACATGGATCAATTAAAAAAAAAAGCTGTTCATTTCTGCATCCAATCAGTAGCGAACATGTAGACGGTCCATACTCCATGCAAAGAGGAATTGACGCCACAGCTCTGTTTTCGCAAGAGTTGAGCACCGCTCAACTCTTCCGCATTGTTTGTTGCGATCACATCGCATTCCCAGGAAGTATGTACTGGGCTTTACAATTAAGATAAACTGAGGGCAGTATAGTGAGAATTTGTTTAAACCGATTGGTGTACCAACTTACCTGACCATTGCCACACTCGGTTCCGTCAACAGCAGCCACACCAGTACCTGCGCACCTGCCATTACCAAACCTACATGCCAGATGACCACATATATCCTGGAAGTCATCAAATAAAATAAAAAACATCATGTTGAAAACAAAACACAGCTAATTGCTTCTAGAAGAAACATAAGCGTCAACAATTAACTTGAAAATGCACTTGCCAAAACATTAATACTAATATCAATCATGAAAGCAAGTGTTGATTGAGTCTTTAAAAAAACAAAACTATCTGATCTTTTATCACTTGTTTTGCAGAACAATTTGTCAAGAGTCAAAAGGCTAGGCCTACCAGATAAAGCCCGGTTCATACTTCATGCGAGTGTTTCGTGCGAATTGAGTTTTACGTCTGTTTTCGCTGCAAATGTTTCGCAAGAATATTGTGCAACTCTACACTAAAATGTTCGGTGCGAGCTTGTGACGTCAAAAACTGGCATCGCATTTACGTCCACAGAAAGTATGAACTGGGCTTAACTTTGGTAATTGTATATAGAGGGTTTATTTGTAACTTACAATATGACTGGTGCAAACTCCTACAAAGTCGCCTCTGATAAGACGGCATTGTTCATCGCTGTTATACATTGAGGTGGTCCCCGGCATATCACTTGGGTCGATAGGAAAGTCCGAACCTCCTTGGTCATCACTCAGACATGAGCCCCCAAAAAAGTCAGAACTGTAACAACAAAAATGGCCATCATTTATCATTTTCAATACTTTTATCAACATTACTTTTAACTTATTTTTTTTTTACTTTGTTATTCTTTCTATTAAAATCAACATTAAAACAAGCATAGTTCTGAATAGCTGAGATGTTTTATTGGAAGTGACTGTCAAGTTTACGTTAGCTTTTTGAATGTGTTTGTTTGTTGACTTACCAGAGGAAGGAAGTAAACTGCTGTCGGCTACAAGTGGACCATAGAAAGGACTCTGGTCCATTAGTACGAAATGATGACATGATGTTAACACCGTCTTGACAAGATGTGGGCGCCCCATCGTGCTCCAAACCCAAACTAAAGGTAAGAAAACACACAAATCATTGTCACTTTATCATTCCGATGATCGTTAGATATCTCACAAACCTTCTCATCTGGGCCCAGTTTCATGTAGGCAGTTTTGCTTAAACAATTTTCTTCTAAGCAAAAGTTCGCAGGATACCAGTCAAAGATGGTACAATGTGATATGGTATTTTGGCTGGTAACCTTATTCTGGTAAGAAAAATTTGGCTCCGCTTAGCTACTGTTTGTCTTTAAGTAGCTCTATGAATTGTGGCCCGGGGGGTTTGAATATAAAGTATTGTGACTCACATCAAATACATTGGTCCATATTCTTTACTTGGCTTCACATGTCATCAATGGTGTTGGAATCCAGTCCAGGACTCGTGCTCAAATTAGTTTCGAGTCACAATTATGTTTTTTTTCCCGCATCATCAAACGACTTTGAAGTGTCTACTATGACTCAGACTTGGACTTGATCAAAGTGACCTGTGACTCGGACTAGACCCGAGTGACTCGACCCATAAAGCCATGAGAAATATCACATTACTCACTTATGTCCCAACTCATGAGTTGCGATTAAACCAGATCCAAATCCATTTTCCTCGATCAGACCACAAGCGAAACGGCCGGAACACGTCCCACGAAACTGCGCAATTCCAAGCAGGTTGTTATTGCCGTTCAACTGCAGGTTATGTCTGTCAGTAAAGGAATGCACAGTAGTTATGTTTAGTAGTAGCACTGCTTGACTTGCTGTCATAGTGTTGGGTTCAACTCCATGAACTGTCTCAGTAACTTTCAAACAGAATATTCAGTTGGGAAAAGTAGTTTTGTCATATAAGGAGCATGGCATCAACAATCATCACGGGCTGCTTTCATTTCTCAATAACATAATCGGAAAAAGGTCATTCATACAATCAACATTTACTACCATGCATAAATCAAAATAAATAACTTGATTAGTTAACAGAGAGTGAGACTGTATGGAGGCACGACCCATAAAAGCAAAAGCTTGAAGACTGGGATCATAGTGGTATCCAGAGGGGTGTCTGGTTGTCTTTTGGACACCCTGTTTTAAATTTGGAAACCCTGTTTTATCTGACACATAAATGTATTCTAAGTGAACAATTTGGACACCCTTTTGTTTTTTTCTCCAGCAAAGTTGGACAGCCTTTTAGCAAATCCTGGCTACAACCTTGACTGGGATACCTTGTTCAAAACAAAACAAAGATGGAAAGCTTGCTACCTTGAAAATAGTATGGCATTATCATGGTGAAGAGGATTATCATCTCCCTGGGCGTTGATAGCGTGTTGGTACTGACAAAAACTGTCAAGCGTAGACCCACCATCATTACTTGTAGATAAAGTTCCACCATTGTACGGAGTCTGTAAACAGAATTAGTCCAAACACATCAATGACAGTCTAAATTGTTTGATGTTTACCCCCCCCCCCAACCAGCTCTTGTTTAAGTAAATTTTTTATCAAGTAATAAACCATAGGGGAAACTGACTGGGTGGATTTAACTTTGGGATGAAAACAAATTGTTCAGCCTCAAATTAATCATAATTCGCATAATTAAGCATACGCATTCAAGTTGTGTTAAAGTAAGAGTAAGCTTTATACAAAACAATGTTTTGATTGATCAGACTTCAGATGATTTCTTTGCTCAGTTGGTAGAGCGCCGGCACGTTCATCCGGAGGTTGTTGGTTCAAATCTCGCTCTGGTCATTTTTGTCTTTGTTCAACCCCAAATTATAATTTTTTTTACCAAATTTACTAAATTTGCTATTTGAAATAAGTTACACCCTCCTATTAAGGTGATCCCCTGGCTGCCGCTTCCCAGGTTGTATGTAAACTTGGGTGTGATCCCTGGCTACATGGCAGTTACAGGTGGAATGGCTTCTGACTGGCACTCACAAATAAAAATATTGGCAAAATAGGGAGACCGCCAACATAGGGCTAGATAGTTTAGTTGGTTGGGTGCCAGTACGTTAAGCCGGGGGTAGTTGGTTAAGATCCCGCTGTAGTCATTTTTTTTTTCAACCCCAAATTATTTAGATTTCTTCATTTAAAATCACAAACAATAATCCAGATTTACTTACAAACTCGCTGCTGAGGACGATGAATCGAACGATCTTTATTGTCAATGGATTGCCAAGAGATTCATGCTGGTAGCTACTGGCCACCTTAACAGACACAAACAGAACAAGACTTGAGATTCACATGGAAACAATGAGTCTAATTTCTTAGAAAAAAAATAGCAAAGAGCAGTGTCGACCCAAAGAATACATTGTGTGTATAGTTGCATACTAATAAAGACACAGACTGAAACCAAGTGAAAGATTCTTACGGTGTTCATAAGAGTGAGGGTGTAGTCTTGAACATCTCGTACAGCTCTATGATACTCATTCAATGACGAGTCAACTACGACCAGCAGCTCCAGAGTTCTTGCCCCGACGGGGGAACCATTGGGACAAGTGTCTCGTTTTCTTCGCCTAGTTCTTCCTGAATCTTCTTCCTCATGCTCCTCGCCATCGGCCTGCTCAGTTTCATTCAATGGTTGGTCCATTGCCATGTGTGTATTTGCATAGTGGTAGGCATCTGTAGAGCCAAAGAAATCATTCTCAGTTAAAATCAATCAAACTGAATCTTCTCAGTTCCATAACTTATAGCCTCTTATTAAGCTTGCTTTAGCCTGCTCTCTATCACCACCCACCACCAACTTACCGAAATCCAAAGCACAGAAATGGTCAGCAGGATCATCATTGCTTGGGTCTACAGTTGCCTCATCAGACTCGGCTGCTCGTCTGTACACAATATGTGGGTTGGTGAGATCCCGCCTCTTACGTTGAACTGATTGAGTGTGGTTGTCAGATAGCTTCTGAATGAAGAGTTCGAAGCCTTCAAGCTTCACCATACCAGACTATAAAAGAGGACAAACGGATCATTTGATTATCCTACTTTATCACTTAATGTCATTCAAGATAATTTGTATATATTTTGTATGTGTTGTTCTCAAGTCCTCTCAGCACGTGTTGCCCAATTCTCAAATACCACCTCATTCTCAACTACAACCTCATCCTCACCTACCCCTGTTATCAACTACTACTTCAACCTCACCTAATACCCAGTCGTCACCTACCACCTCATCCTCACCTACCACCCAGTCCTCACCCACCACCTCATCCTTACTTACCACCCGTCCTCAACCTCACCGGTGACCTGCCCCTGTTCTCAACTACAACCTCATCCTACCTACAACCCCATTCTCAACTACCACTTCATCTTCACCTACCACTCGTCCTTGCTTGCTACACCCTCCCCACCCATTCCACTCCCTCATCACCTGATTTCCTCACCCTTCCTCATTCACCTCCTCCCCTCTAATAAAAGGAATATAGAATACTTGTCCTCTGAAGATCTTTGGGAAATTGGTGCCATTTTAGATTTGCCTCGATTTTGTTCTCAAAGTAGTCATTTAAATATTGAAGAATCGGTTTTAAATTTTTGAAATGCGATAAAAATGAGCAGCGAAACTGCATTTTGTTCTCCAATCAATCAGTTAAAAACAAAAGACAAAATAACGCACGTGGTGACAATGTGATGCAACATTATTTTAACAATTACTTGTCACACACTAACCCCTTTTTAAAGTAACTCTACAACGAAAACAATATCTGTAAATTTTGTAATAACTTACCACACCATTGTTACAAGTACTGACAGCAACTCGACTGGGTCCGTTGTGTGAAAGGACTTGTCCAAATTTATAACAAGTCTCTTGTTCTGTCGGTAGAGGTCGCTCTTCAACACTTCCATCCTCGCCGACATACTCAACTTGGAGACCTCGTCTGGTGAGAAGCTGGTTTGTTGTCAGTCGAAGATGAAATTCTTCACCAAAAGCATTGAATTTGTATTCAGAAATGTCGAGTGGAGAGTCTGCCCCTCGTCGCTTCCGTTTGTTTTCGACTTCCCATGGGCTGACAATCTCAAACTCCTGAGCTGTAAGTTAATGTCGAAAATGACAACTTTTGAGAACCACAAAAATAGTTAGACACTGATAAGAAGAAAACAATATTTCCTCCTTCCTCCACCCCTCGATATGAGAAAGTTCATTTGAATTTGAATTATTACTCTTTGACAAGTTAACAAATTAAAGTTGAATTACATACCTTCAGCAGCATGGTTGGTGTTAAGGTAGTATTTGGCATCGTCCAACGTCAGAACTTCGGGGTCCTGAAAACAATCAACAGACATGTCTTTGTTAAACGACTCGGGGGGGGGGCAGAAAGGAAGGAAACATTTTCTTTTGGATGTTGTTACACTGTGGTCAATGATGTGTCATCTTGGATTGCATTTTTCTGAACAATGCATTTGTGATTCAGAATAATGACAAAAGAACTGAAATTGTATTTGGGATGAGGTTTCATGCTGGCAGGTTCAGTTTCAATTAATGAAAAGCATATGTATGAATAATAGTCTTATGTACCAAATATTGAATTTCACAAAAGTTGAACAGTTTCTATCAGCAATAGGTGGATATCAAACAATGGGCAGGATTCTATACTTGAGATTGTGATTCTTGTTTATTTGAGCATAGAGGACACAGTCGCCATGATTTGAGGCTTGCTGTATAGTTACAACTCACGGCCGGCCATGCTCTTTGCAAATGATTGTCAATGGAGTGCGGAATATGGGAGTGAGGTGACTCTTTCGTCCATACTCAGACCATGGAGAAAGGAAACTCCATTCTCAGACCCTCCCAGCCTCTGACATGATGGCCAATGAGTGGCAGAGGGTGTCGCCCCACCCCCTCTTCAAAAAAAAAGGAGAAAATCCCATACTTTAACAGACTCCTGTTGCACAACCCCCTCAAATCCTCTTAAGAATACCTAAGATTCCCCGAACTCGAAGAAGACAGAGCTTGAGGGGGTGGGTGGTACACGATGCCATACAGTTCAGGACCAACTGTCTCAGTCTCTGCAGTGTGTGAAGTCATAGCAATTTTGTCAGCAACTTTGTAAACCGTCTCCCCCCCAAAAGCATAATAAACACCTTTATCCGCTGAACCTTTTTTTATGCATTGTCACGAAATGGCCCTTGGAACCTAAATCCTCTCGGGCTATTGTTTGTTTATTCGGGAGGAGTCTTTACGTCCGAAGGAAGCTGGCCGTTCTCAATGTAAATTGTTTCCCGTACCACCGATCCAAGGCTTACTCGTAGACTTTTGCCATTGATGTTCGTCGGTTACAAGTTCACTGTTAGGCCTATGTTTGTTTTTGTAAGGGATCCAAAGTTACTGGTTTTTGCATTATTACTTCCGCCAGAAGGACCTCTTTTGATCTTTATTATTGGTTGAGTATTTCAATCTCCATTTTAGGTGACTACTAATCATCAAAAACGCCGTGTTCTTTATTTATTGTAGCCAACAGAATAAAAGCTGGGTTATGCCGACATTTGAAAAGTTCATACTCTGTAAAATTTTCAAACTTTCATTTCAAAACCATCAGTTTTGACGTCGTGGTAACTTGGCTGTGGTTTTGGAATTGTAAATACAATGGACAATCTTGGATGTAGAAGGTCATACTCAGTTTGAATTGTGCCTTACTTAATAGTACATGATACTCGAACGAGATTGATTTTCTTCCAGCGGATCTTGTTTTGTAATAATCCAGTGGACAAAAAAAGTGCCCCAGGTCGAAAACCTTGAGTCAGTGGTAGTGACAACACCATCCAAACCTCATTATATTGTTAAACTTTATCTGTAGACTCAAAAGTTATTTCAGCCTGGAAAGTCTGAAAACTTCAGTTCCTGTTGAATGGTTGAGTGCGTTGTTGTTGCTGTTGTTGTTGAACTAAACAATTTTTTGCTTTACGGGGATTAAGATTGACCCAAAGGGGCTGACTACCCGCCGGGGCTGACTACCCGCCGGTAACTTTGGCTGGAAGGTGGATGCCTGAAGTCAAAAGTGCCCATGGTTTGTCAACACTTTCAACCATTGTTTGCACCTCGGTAGTAAGTACAGGAAACGGTCGTTTGCACAGTGATTGAATATTTGCAAAGACCCTGTTGTGTGTGAGAGTAGCGATGGTTCTCATACGGATTAAAAAAAAACTACATGTAAGCTAAAATCTTGACACTGGATGCTTCAAGTAGTGTAGGCCTACTTTATTGTCAGTCATCCAAGATCATCAAGAAACAAATCAAACCTCCAGAATATTCCAAAGAATTCATCCCAAGTATACATGATAAACCGGTTGTGTCAGTGAACTTTGTGGCAAAAACGACACATCAAATGTCTAAATTTGACTAAATAATTCAATGACAGGGAAGCGAAGACGCTAAAATGTAGAGAAATTGCCGGATGGAGCTCTCAGCTTACGCTCGTCGCTCACTCGACCTGTCGACCTCAAGTTCAAACCTTGAGACTTACTCTTGACACTCGGTGTAAGTGTTGAATTGTTTTGATACATCCTTGAGACGATGTTTAACAACCACTTCACGGCTGAAAACACTGCCAGTTCAAGTTCAGGGAACTAAACGGTTTGACATAGTCAATGACACTTTACACCGCAAGTTACAATATTGATGACTAATGATCAATTGTCATTCAGTACATGTATTGGAAAGGGCATTTAAATTTTGAACAAAGTCAAAACAACGTCTGGGGTGACTTGAGGGAGTATTTTGTAGAAGTAACAGCAACTTTTTAAAAGTGATTTTGCAGCTTATCGTAAAATGACGGTAAGTGGTGAGTTTGTGTGAAACTATAGACCCGATTGCGGAAGTAGTGCATTTTTATTTGCTCCATTGCGCTGAATAGTAAAACTATGGAAATCCATGACGAAAACCAACATTTTCTACCTTCATTAAAACAAAAACATGTTTCTCATTGTATTTTTTCCCATGTCTATTGTTGATCAACAAACCATTTAATTACATTCAGGTAGTTAAACAATTTGAACACTTACCACATATCGGGCGGTGACGTAATTGGTACCCGTCAGCACCGTCATGAACAACACTATTCCTGAGAGATACATACTCGTCTGTTTAGTTCGTCTTGGTGAACTGACGATGACACCATAGACGAAACGTCAGTTGTAAATAAATATACTTTACAATTAGAAATGCTTATAAAAATAAAGTGTGTTCACTAAAACGGTGGTGTATGTTTTTGACAGTGTACACAATTTGATTAATACCCTAGCCAGCAGGGTATCCGCTCGTCTTCGTTGGTGAGACTTTTTAAAGTTAGTGTCAGTGGGAATGAAAGAGGGGCTATATAAAGAGATTTTTCTCTGGCCGTTGGAGCGACAGAATTACTCATTTACGTAACAATGGGTGCCGGTATACCTCTCTCTCTCTAAGGTGTGTACCTGTCTATGGATACGTCATCTGGGCTATACCATTATGGGATATGGGGTACTCATTTCATGGTCACACAGGAAAATTGTTTTTCGGTCCACCACGGTTTGCTTCCCACGATTGTGAAATGACTTACTCAGATACATGGCTGAGTGAGCATACAATTTAGACACTCAATTGTGGTTGAGTCAGTTTTACAATTATCTTCGGTTGGTTCCGTGTTCTACACAGTTTGAATTGGAAAAGAAACAACTAAAAGGAACCGCATGATAGCATACAATGGTCATACTGTGGAGTTGGGTGTCATTCAACTCAATCAAACACCAAGAAACACAAAATATATCACCCCAATACAGTTTTAAGTTATTACGAATTAGTCGTCAACGAGTCTACACATATCATCAATTGAAATGTTCACAACATGTGAAGGTCCTGGTGTAGTAAAAATAATGTGGATTGCTTTGTCGCTATACTTCTTCCAGCATCTCATTAGAGAATATTAGTGCAATATAAATTAAAATCAAAGAAGAGAATAACTTTAAAAAACAGACCTTATAGTAAAGTATCAGTGAAAAGGGTTTGGTTCTGTTTATCGGTCTAAGAAACAAACAAATATCTTCAAATTATTCCACTGTATGCAATGAGATGTGCCTTTGACGATACAAGCGTGGAATTCGACACACTGTCAGAGTATATCAAGAGAAAGATATTTA
>CM021540.1:12696045-12709645 GCA_010994315.2 Pisaster ochraceus | reverse complement strand
CTACGGTACAGTGAGAGTGGACTCTCAGATTAATTAGTTGAACCATGGAGGTAGAGAACTGCCCGAAAACCTTAATTAAACAACCGGTTACAAAGTTCTCCATTGTAGAGACACATTGACTTAACCAATGAATTAACAATTATTTATTCCTGCAGCAATTTATCTCAACTTTCTTCTGTTTTACATTTCAGATTTAGCTATAGTTTGCATCGAAGACCAAAAAACTGCTAGGTAAGTTCGATTTTTTACATGTTATTGTTAGTCTTTCCGATGGAATCAAAAGTGAAATTTTACCAAGCAAGTTGTTTATTGATTTACGGTTTAGTCCAATAAATATCACAATACAAGTCAACATATAAATGCGTATTAATGACTATTGCTGATGTCATCCATTTACCTCATCGACAACATTTCTTCAGTTATTTTGAGTTACTGGTTGCTAAAAAAACTCAAAGCTATTACCTAATTTGTTGGAAATAAAATGATGTCAGCAATGAGTCATTAGTTTGTTCAGTTCCTGAAAAAAATAACTAGAGAAATGTCAGATAATTCAAAAAAGCTAGAATTTATGACATTTGCATCATTACACCGCAAATCCCTATCACCCGGTCATGGTGGTTAAATTGTTTGCATCCCTCAAGTCCAATTGTTCGTGACGACAGAGTAATCACATTTCACCTAAAGTCTTTTGTTCGGAATTGTAAAAGGTGCTTACTGTGTTCATCCGTGCACAACATACATCACATTTATTTTCGTACAATCTGGAAAGTACTTCTGACAAAACGTTGCTTTATTGTGAAAACCACGGACATTGTGTGCATAGACGTCGTTTAGGGAGCGTCCAGCATCTCCGAGACAAAACAGGAAACAAAGTATGAGTTGTAACAGATCGGGAGACAGCGTCTTAAATTTTTCATAATGACAAATTGACCGCTTCAAAATCATATTCCGTTTCTGTTGTTGGGAAAAATCATAACTTCCGTTTGGGCTCACTACGAACCACCTGCATGCCGTTGTTAGAGGCCGGTGCACCGTAGGTGTTACAAGTGTCGGTGTCAAATAGCAGTCCGTATGAAGATGATCGACCGGACGGAAAGAGACAATCTTACAAGTTTGATTTGTCTGTTTGACCACATCACACTTCTTATACTTGTTATACACATGTCACATGACTTTTATAGAAAGTTTTCAATAATCAATAAGTGTTTTGTTGATGAATCTGCATCACCAATAACCCGAAACCATCTAAGTGAGGGAGTAGGCCCCGGTATTACTGTCCACTGACCAACCCTGGATGCGTCATACGGACTAGTTTCTAACCTTACATCATGAATATTTTATTAGTGTGGAGACATTTTGTCCAGAATACAAAAATTCTGGGCAAAGTAATCCAGTGAGTTGTTCTTTTAAGCTTCGATCTTGTCTCATGTTGAAGTCTAGTGTTGTGAACCGGTCCTTAAAGCCACTGTGAAGTCTCGGTCTCGTGGGTTGTTTGTGTTCTTCGCCCCCATACATGTGGGTGTTCCACCTGTCTAAAACCATTGCTGCAGTTCCATTTCTTGCTGTGGATGGTGCCATTGGCAATGGCTGGTTGTCGCTTACCGCTAGAGAAAAGAGTTAGGGTCCATTGATGTAATCTTTCTTAATCCTGCAAAAAGTGCCCTGACGTTTCGACCCTAGCAGAGTCTTTCTCGAAGGCTAGACCATTAGCGGAAGCTGAACCTTTCTTATTCCTTGATAGTTTAAAAGTATGCTCCATTATAATGATACAGTTATAAGTGTCTCTTTTTCCTTCAAACGAAGTCAAGATGTTTTCCTAAAAATTTAACTCAACCAAAGGCCCACCACACCGACAATGGATAATGAGCCCAACATCCTTGAGTAACTTTCAAGCAGTTTCGGTGGCAGGTTTCTTTAAACACAGCGTTTACGAATTAGGTGTTAACTTTTCAGTTGGTCCCTGAATTATATTTAACAAAATACGTGGCAAGTTTACAATATGTTGCAAATGTAGAAGGGTATTCGGGCATCTACCGCCTACTCTTCACTTGAAGTCGAGTGTGTTGTTATGAGATTATGTTGTCTGACCTTCCACGCAACAGTCGGTGAGCCTTTTATGAATCTTCGGTAAACAAATACTAAGAGACATTCATTTCGGTTTCTCCGAGCCAGGGATTAGGAATTAAGATGCATGGCCGTGCTACGCTGGCTTGTCTCGATTTAGTGCTTTGAAAGGTGATTTTGTTTGAGTGGAGTATAAATGAATGATAATATGCTGTGATGAGGTGTCTGTTATGATAAATGATCCATGCATGGTGAATGGCATGTGACTATATTTTAATTCAGTATTCGTTGTAGTTTAAAAGTGCATGATGACTGTTTTCAATCAATAGCTTCAGACCACCCACTTGTACCTTTTTAATCAGTGTTGATTAACCCAATACAAATAGTTATCATTCAGTTTTACTTCATGTTGATTTATCTAGCTAGACCCATGGCATAGAGTTGTCGTTGAGGTCGTTCCCACGCCGGGGCGTTTTGGTCAACTTAGTAATCGCCCTTGAAATTATCTATGGGCTTTCTTTTTTGCTCTAACTTTATCATATTTAAAAGTTCCTTTGGTTGTTTTGAACGTTTTCTGCAACTTCAACCGGCTGATGGAAAAACCCTTAAGTTGTTTTGCAATCGAGTCATCGGTAATTGTCTCAAACGGCGAAGGTTTACGATGAAGCCATACTGGTTGGTTTTCTCTTGTTTTCAATTGCCTGAAACGAAAACACGTTTGTTATTACTTTACAGTCAAAAAGGGGCGAAGTAAAAACACCGGCAGTTGCATAAAAGTTGCCCTTGCAGGACGTGCCCCCAAAAAGCACCGTGATATCCTCGTTCTCGATGAACCATTAGTACAAACATTACACAACATACATTATGGTCAGATGTATAAACCACACATAAATAACAACTTTAGGTTGTTTTGTTCAGTTTTGTGTGTTCTTTCATTCACTACTTAGCCAGGAGCCAATCCTCGTGATGTTATATCACTTCTGTTATATCACTTCTGTTATATCACTTCTGTTGTATCACTTCTTTTATTTTGAAACAGATGCAAAACAATTATGTTGAAGACGTGATGTGCCGTTCTCACGAGTTCTTCTCGAGAATTAAAACCTTCTTTGAATCAAGCCAAGGAAGCAGTATTTCTATCCAAAAAGCAAAGCAAATATTAGTTAGTGACCCGACTTTTCGATCATAGTAGAGTCTGCTACAGGGGCGAGACGTCAGGCCACTCTGCGAGGGTCGAAACTTCAGGCCACTAACTAAATTTAGCATTTATACCATATATTCTTTTGGTTGGTAGGCAGTTTTCAACAATATAAGAAATTAACTTTTGCCTCGAAGGATCTATCAACTACTGTTTATAAACAGTCGAGTTTATTCCTAAACTAGTCATTGATTTCAGACCTGAAGTCAACCAAATACAGCAGAGAATACACGCAGTACAATGGTTGATCCCCTAGCCCATGCAGGGCAGATTCAATCATGCAGAACGGTTGACCAGATATTTGCCAAATACCTTTTGTTTATTTCATCGTAACTCATCATCCAAAGAAGCGGCAAGAAGCGATATGACAAAATAACTAGACAATTATGAGTGATACGTTTGCGGAAGTTGTGGTATCAAACCCTCGATTTGAATAAACCATCGTTTTCCCAGATAATAGAAACTATTTCCAACATGCAGGAATTTGGGAAAGTGGTTTAGTGACTAGTTTTGGGTTAATATAATATGGCCTTTTGTTTAATCTTTTATTTTATTTTATTAGAAACATCAAAAGGCCGGATGGCAACTTAATTAATGGTGAGGGCTACACTTAACTGATTTGGGCTATCGACCCAAACCAACCGTCAGAGGGGCACCTTTCCACCTACTCCTGGGTGGAAACGGGGTTTTTACCCAATTTACAGCCCGTAAGGATGGTTATCATCCGTTACGAAGCAATTATGGTTAAGTACCTTGCTCAAGGGCACAAGTGTCATGACCAGGATTCGAACCCACACTCTGCTGCTGACAACACCAGAGCTTGGGTCGTCCGGTAAAGACAGCACGGCCACGACATGCCACATGAAAAACTGTATGTTTTGAGAGTCATACGCGACCCAACATATACGTTCCTAAATAACTTGTTATATCCTTCCAACTGCATCGATTTATCGATTTGCAGAACGGCCAATCAGTTCTTAACAATGTCATGATGTAAGGGGTTGGACTTGTTTAGGTCATTCGAAGAACACCGAAACGAGCATTTGTTGAGTCGTTTCAAGTAAATGTATATCCTATTTTGCGCTTGGACGATTTACGTCATCCCTGAATTAGAGTGGACGAGTCCGTGTAGTGATTCATCTAGTGTTAGCAATGGAGCTTTGTTCTTTGTTGCTGGGGGTAATCTATTATAAAGAACCCAGTAGACCATGAACGTCAGGAGGGAAAAAAATCACTATAAAAACTTTTACCATTTAAACAAATCAGCAACTGTATCAAGTGATAGCGTGTTAGGGTTTAGATTTTCGAGGGTGATGTTACTACATGGGGGGTTTGGGTTTTTTTCCCCTTTCTTTCATGGATTCTTTAAGTCAAATCTTTATTGTGTTATTTCCAAGAAGGACTTTTGGAAACTATTTAGCAAAAGGGAAGTCGACTTCACTTACAAATTTAACTTTTATTTGATTCCTTTAACCCTACGTAGAATTCGGGTTACTTTACAGTGGTGATTCTATGAAGGATTGCGCCTCCTTTGACAAATAACGTGACATCATATTTCCCACAGAAAGGGTTTGCTCTGCCTGTCTTCAGCTCAACATGCTTTGTACTATTCTTCTGTTGGTTTAAACTTATCTCTAATTTCAGACTCATGACATCATTACAACCCTGTATATAAATGGGGACACGGTCCGTCCTAGTTAAATTGTGGCGTAGCGAGCAGGCTGCAAATTTAGTTTCATGCAAATGATCGATGACAAAACCCATGATTCGTTTTTGGACATTGATTGGGTATTCGATGAGGCTTTATTAATATCTGAAAAGATTATGTCTTAAATAATAAGAAAATTAATGATGTCATCATTACTTAATCTTTGAGTTGCGTCCTAGTTTAATTGTGGCGTTCCGAGCAGGCTGCAAAATCAGTTTAATGAAAATGATCGATAATAAAACCCATGATTCGTTTTGGGACATTGATTGGGTATTCGATGAGGCTTTATTAATATCTGAAAGGATTATGTCTTAAATAATAAGAAAATTAATGATGTCATCATTACTTAATCTTTGAGTTGCGTCCTAGTTTAATTGTGGCGTTCCGAGCAGGCTGCAAATTCAGTTTTATGAAATTGATCGATAACAAAACCCATAATTCGTTTTTGGGCAATGATTGGGTGTTCGATAAGGCTTTATTAATATCTGGAAGGATTATGTCATAAATAGTAAGAAAACAAATGATATCATCATTACTTAATCTTTGAGTTACGTCAGGAGGACTAAGTTGCTTTGTTTGCAGGCCCCTGGTCTCCCCCAGCAGGCTGTCATGATTGGTTTCCCTTCAGCACAGTCTCAGCATATCGAGGATATTTTTAGGTCTAGTATTGCTTTGTCATTCAGCCAGACCATAGGTTACAAAAAAATGAGAACGCCAGACACATAGGCGATTTCAACTTTCATGCCCAGTAGTTCTTTGTTGTCAAATCCCTCTGGTAGGTTCGTAACATTCAGGGCGTCTGATGCCCTTTGAAATAATCTCCGTAAACCCAGCACCTTTTGGGTGAATTTTTGTCCGTAACCGGTTTTTCCTCTTCGAACATATTTACGTTTCTTTCACAATTGTAATCAATGTTTTGTTCTAAGTGTAGTACAATAAGTGTGCGTTTTCTAACCGCTTAACTTTTAAAATGTTGTAAGAATCGGTGTGGCTGATGGTACGCACGAACTTATTGTTGTGAGTACCATTCCACTCCATTCTGTTGTTTACCTAAATTTTGTCTTAATTCTGATCTGTCACCAATTCTTTTTGAAAGATGCTTTTGTTCACTGTTTTTCAATCATGTTTTTGTTTGTTTATTGGGTGCTATATAAGGATTTTATCGCTGAACAATTGTTATTATTGTCGTGTCATTTTGAGTTGATCATTAAACGTAATTTAATTGAATTCGTTTCTTTGAAAGGTAATAACGTGGATTTATCAAACTATTGAAGTTTGATTAATTTGATTACCTCAAAGCTTTAGTTTGTTTTCTATGCGGCTGTCGTCAGGGTGTTGGGTGTTGGATGTATAGGCGAAGCAAGCAATTGCCCAAAGTGTAATATAACCAAATATGGTGGTGTCGCTCAAGGTGGTGTTACGCTTCGCTGCATACGGGTGCATACAGCGGTTGCCAAAGCAAAGCTACAGCTCTTCACGACTAAATGATTTTAACGTTGGCGTGTTGTGATTGTTCGATTCCCTGAATGCCTCACAATCGTTTCATATGGGACCCACTCATACTGCGGTACAGGAGCCGGACTATTTGAACTGCGTGCCTCAGTTTGAGTATCTAGTGTGGTCTTTATTAAATTGGCCAACAGAGGGCAGATTTTGAACAGTATATTCACCAAGTGCCTTAAGACACAATTTCATCTCACTGTGATGATTGAGCACTGGAGAGGAGAACAAATTATCAAAAAACAGATTGTTGTAATTGTATATGTATAGAGAGCCTCAACCGCACTGTTTGCATGTGACAGTAAAAAATTCCACATTTGCTATCAATAAATGATACACGAAGACCTATCTTCAGGGTCGAATGTTTTTCGCATCCTGTAAGCTGCCATGAATTTCCACTATTTGTATCATAGTTATGGTTTGTCAGTTGATTCAACAAATTTGTTTTCTTCAGTAGTCAGACATCGGGAAAATGTCATGCTTCCGTCATCCATCAGAAGTCAATCTCCAAAAGTAAAAGATAATTAAGTTGCGTGTACCGGGGGTGGGGTTCTACCTCACTAAGGCCTCTCACAATATTGTTGCAGTCGACAGCAAACAAACAAACGAGCCTTTGACACAATTAGAGTTTCACAATAATTGTTTTTTGTACCAACTCTAGTTGATTTCCCACAATGGATGTTAACAGTGGTCCTTGAAAACTTTGTCAGACGAAATGGAACGAACACCCACAACTATTGGTTCCCAATCATTGTGTCTGAGCTCATAAAGCAAACAGTTGTTGAAGAATAACACACTCTGGCTTACTATTTTATGATACGGTTTCTTATACATAGATTGAAATCCATTAATATTGTTATGTTCCCCCTTTTACGTGTAGGCTAAATCTTGTAATATTGGGTTGTCTGTGTGGTTTGTTTATTGGTTGGTTGGTTTTTGGGGGGTTTGTTGGGGGTGTTAGTTTGTTTGTTTGTTGGGGTGTTGAGGGGGTGTTTGTCTGTTTGTTGGGGGGTGTTTGTTTGTTTGTTTTTGTTTTGTTTTTGTTTTTGTTTTTTTGTTTGTTTGTTGGGGTGTTGGGGTGTTTGTTTGTTTGCTTGTTTTTGCTTGGTTTTTTTTTATTTTTTTTATTATTTTTTTTATGTCCTTTGACCAAAACTTTCACTGATGGGAGCACTATGAAAGCTTATATAGCTTAATGTTATTTTCCTGAGAACTATCACCAAGAATTTCTAAAGCGAGTCATAGTTTCAGTTCTTTGCTTACATCACCCTGAGGTGATGTCCCAGTCCTCACCCAGCCCTCAACATTCTCTCCATTCGAAATAGTTCCTTTATAAAGTGTTCCAAATAAGCTTGCCTCATGATAATATGGGCACAAGCATCACCCTGAAAACAGTCGCCTTCGAATACTTTCACCTCCGTCAACTGAAAGGACTGCTCAGTGTCGTCCTTAACGAGGACTAAGTTAAGCTGTACCAACACTCGATTGAGCTCAGCATATGCTGATCATGACGAGGCCGCATTTCCTCATACTATAAAGAACTTTTAATCTGCGTGATTTGGAAGCTAACTTTACGCAAATTCCAACCCTCAAACGGTCGCAGCACTTCTTCTGTTTTTGTGTTTGAATCCCTTGCTTGGGTGTTTACACGTTTTTTTTTATTCTGAAAACCTGAAATTAAGAATTGTTTAAAGGGGCACTGTCGTCGTGATCATAGTCTGTTTGTGGCTGGATATAGAAACATGAACTCTCACCCAGTTACTACACACGCGCGCGTTGGCCGTCACATCACGAATTATTATCGCCCGTGTGTGCGCATTAACTGGGCGAGAGTTCATAAAGGAAATGTCTGACCACAGACTCGCTGCGATCACGACGACAGTGCCCCTTTAAGTGCCTATTATACGACAGCAAAGATTTTCACTTCTTAACTTGTGAGTGTTACAGATCAAGAAACACTGACAGCCTCGTGGCTATAAGGCTCGTCATGTTTTTCCGACTTAAATGGTAGGCTACAATAATGACCAACGGATCAGTGTAGACTCAAGGTTTTAGCACTGTTATGGGAAAAACCCGTTGTCAATGCCGGAAAAACATAAAACCGATCCCAGGGACCAACATACTTTGGTCACTTGGCTTTTGTTCTGCCAAGGTAGCCTATTTTTAAAAGAAGTACTGGAAAGGTCAAATGGTTGAAAAGCCGTGGGTAGCAACATCAGACAACTCCTATTTTATTCTTAATCATTGATCTGTAGAAGGGGAAAACCATCAGTGGTTTGGGGATGAAACATTTTTGATGTTATTAGTTTTCATTCAACAACAACCAGCCTCTCATCACCGTGGTCACATGTAGTGGACATTGCCTAAACCTGTTGAATTGTGGTGATTTTGTGCAGGTACAAAAAATGTAGCTTTCCGATTACTGCAAACATTATGCAACAGTTTTTGAGACGTCTACGAGAGCAATTTTCTGGGTCTTGACTGTGTTTCAGTCGGAAATTTTTCTCTGAAGTATTGGTACAAGGATACTCTTTAATCTGTTAGTTTTCAGATTGAAACAAAACAATTTTTTGCCCCTGATGATCAATCCTGAACGTTGCCTGTGAGTTAGTTTTCAAGCATCATTGATGGTTTGTAGAGCAGAGTCCGATTGGTTTCCTCATCTAAACCGAGGGCATCTTTATGAAAAAAGGTGGTGCGTTCAAACCTTGACGTGTTCTATACACGATAAGTTGGTAACCAACGAGTCTCATCATCTAGAGCATTGTCAGCAACGCTATTTGATCACTAAAAGCAAGATAACTTGAACAACCTTCGGATGCATTACCTTTGCAAACAGAAAGATGAAATCAGCTCTGTGTTTCACTGAGGCATTGAGTGAAAAACGCTGGAACAGTCCTATAAGTTGCCACCCACCATTTTTATAGGTTTGATATACTTCGATGGGAAATTTACACCAGTCCTCTCCATTTCAGAAAGGTTGTATAAAGGAAAATCAGAGGGACTCTTTATTTGAATGGTATCAAGCCTTCTGGCGCCAGTGTTATAAAAAAAATGGTTTGATATCATGTGAATAATATAATATTCCATTTTACGGGCATGTTGACGAGGCAGTGTTTCCGGGAGCGAACGGTATTGAGATCACACCACATTGGGAACTATTTTGTCTCATTCTTTTTGTGCACTTTTTTTTTTTTTTTTTTTTTTACAAAGAAAGAAGGATAGATCTATTACCAAGTGAGCTTCCCTTTTGTGAAAGTTAGTCGTTCTTGTTGTGCCATTCCTGGTTTTGCAGAATTGGCCTTTGTTGTTACTTTAACCATAGAGCAATAATCTAGTTTATTGCTCCATGCTTTAACGTTAACCAAAAGAACGTTAACCAAACCTGCTGGCCAGTTCAACTCGCACCTTGTGCTATTTTGTGTACACGCTCACAACAAAATATTAATGGAAAATGAATCAGAGAATACTGCAGTATTTGTTCGACTCAATTTCCTTTCTTAACAAATTCTGTGGAAAAATATTTAACCTGAGGCCAAGTATACAATGCTTTATTGTCACGAAGAGAGTTGGAAAGTGCAAATATTACGAGGCTGTTTTTTTCTATACAAACCGCATTCTTAAAAGGTCAATTGTAGGACAATTTCGTTTCCAGCGCGTTTGTTCTTGACATAGCGCCATCTGTTGGTTGACTGCTGCAATGATCCGTTTGTCGTACAGTTCTTTATTTGTTACCAGCGGGCTAGATGGGTACGATTCTTGGGTTTAGAATGAGGCAAATGTAATTAATTTTGGAGTGGGGAGTGGGGAGGGGGTAGGATAATTTTGGATGAGTACTCAGAGGTCAGCATTTTGTAGAATTGGCTTGGCAATTGTAGTTTTAAACAGTACGCAATGTTGTTTTGACTTATGGTGAAATTTTGAGCATGCAAAAATGATTTGATGGGGGGCTCGAAGTGTCTCCTGCCCACACCCTTCTCAGACATCCTTCTCGTCCCTTTTCTCTAACGCGAAGGAACGAAGCATGATTTGTGGGTGTTTGCACAGCTGGGGTTTAGTTTTAGAATAGGGGAAGGAATGTTATGTACTTGGCAATGATAGCAAAATGGCAAAAAGCTTGGCAAAATGTATGTAGGTATTTTGATATGTCAAGACTTGCGATGACCTTACTGGCATAGGCCTAAGCGATCCACGCTTTTTTAGTAAGGCGATTTTAACTGGTATAAACACTAGTTGTTAGTTTTTCTGTTTGTATTTATTTACTGACTTATTTGTAACTTTGTTTCTTGATTTCTTTATTTGTTCCTTTGTATGTGCTTCTTAAATCTGGATTTCTTTCTGTATTTTGCTGTATGTCCGTGTTTTTTTATTTATTCTTGTATTCGTGTATTAATTTATTCTATTTTGTGTTTTACGAAATTTCTTTATTTCGTTTTCTCTGTCTTATCTTAATTGTTTCTTTCTTTGCTTTTTGACATTTCTTTGAATCTTGATATTTCCTGGAAGATGGGTCATATCAGGTCAAGTCAGGTCAGATGCAGTATAATTAGGATAGGTCAGATCAAGTCAGGTCAGGTCAAATGCAGTATACTCAGGATACTCAGGTCTACACGGTAGGTCAGTTCAGGTCAGGTTAGGTCAAATGCAGAATAGTCAGGTCTGAAGCAAACTCATGATAGGACAGGTCAGGTCAGATGCAGTATACTCACTAGGTCTGACCTACTCATGTTACTGATGAGGACGTTGAGGACAGCGAAAATTTAGGAAGACGCGGACCAATCACCTTTGACTAAGAACGCGGCACAAGGCGCGAGAATGGGACACCGGGAGGCACGCCGTCTGGAAACCAGTCTAGAAAGCTGGCGATCCAAGATGGCGCGGCTAACAATCCAAGATGGTACGGCAAACAATCCAAGATTGCGCCGAACCCGGTGCAACCCCGTCCCCACACCGGTCACCAAGCACGGGCCATTGGGCAGGTCGACGGGGAGGGGGGTTGGCCCAAGCTTTATAACAGAATAAGTCGCGTAAAATGAATGATGTTTGAGTGGGTCGGGTACCCTTGCTGAACTTCTCGTGGGTGTTGACATTTATTCGCCTTGAAGGATTTCCAGAAAGTTAATCTCAAATAATCAAACATTAAAATTGCTACAGGCTGTGCCTTCTAATGCCATTTGTGAATGGCACAGACGTCGTGCTCTATAGCACGCCCTCTTGCGATCCATAACAAAGCTTACCATTGCTCGTCTGAGTTGTCGTAAGTACAATTTTGTTTATCATTTATTGAACTTTTTAACTAAATTTAATTCAAACAAATCTTGATATAAATCATTGGTTTGTTGTTATTAATTTTTAGCTTTTTTTTTGTAAAGGTCGTGACTCTTCAACTATTTTTCCCTACTTGCAGAACTTCGTAGTAAAATTATTTCCATAATTTTATTAATTTTAGAACTTGCCCGAAATGGATCTCAAGGAATTATGTTGAAAGTTTGAGGGAGGGAGGTCGTATCAGGTTACCAATGGGGTGGGCCTCTCACTGTTGACAAAAAAAAATCCTTTACGCACCCACACACCATCGACTATCTATTATTAAAATTATATTCAATGAGGAAACTCAAGACGAAATATTACAGAAGTTAAAGGGTGTCCATTCCCCCCATAGAAATAAAAGCATATGTCTGAACCGTTCAATCCAACCGATGTAGTGGTTGTCACATTTGACTCATTTCAAATTTCAAAAATCCAAAGTGTTTCGAGCTTTGACACTTATTACAGATCTCCATTATTGGGTTACTGACCTAACTGAGACAGTTTTCCATTCATTCACACGATTTTCTGAAATGTGATATTTTTTCTGCCCTTGGCAAAATTTTCATGGATTCTTTGAGATCTCCTTTGCCTTTTCTCAATCTGACTTGGTCAATTTGACCGAGACGTCAAATCTGTAAAGCGTTTACGTCAGGACATATACACCCACAGGAGTTGGTTGCCATTTTCAAGTGTCATCTCCAAGTCAGTTTGGTGTTTTAGACAAAAGTGCATCCGATTCACGGCTTCAGAAATGTCTCTGTCTGAAAATTGTATTTCAGGACGTCTTGACTTCCCCGTTATGGTTTAGCTGCAACATTCATGGGTTGATTGTGTTGATTATCAAGGGAAGCGCGTAGAGCCAGGTTCATACTTCCTGCGAACGCGAATGCGAAGCGAAGTTTGACGTCACCAGCTCTCTCTTCGCTGCGAATGTTTCGCAGGAGTTGCGCAGGGCAACTTTTCCGAATTGTTTGCTGCGAATTTGTGACGTCAACATTCGTATCGCGTTCACGTTCGCAGGGAGTATGAACCGGGCTTAACTGGTTTGTTAATTTTACACTGTCTATTAAATAAGTATTCCTTTTTGTTGGTCTGAATGATATTCCTTACTTTTAATCAGCGCCAGGAAATTACGAAAAATTAATTGAGATGTGATTAAGTGAATGTTCATTTTGATTGGATGGCTTTATAATTGGCGCGTCATAAAATCCCTTTCAGCTCTTTTCGTAATTTCGTCCTAACAAAGGCACATGCCTTTTGGTGATTTTGTTGATAAAGTGCGTCATGGACTCGCATGCGGAAACAAACGAGCCCCGCCACCCCTCTATATCAGCACTAGTAATCATCGTTTGCAATATGTCAACATCCCCCAGCGGTGATATTACCTTACTACGTAATTATGACGACGCATAACAAACGGCGGTGAATCAATTGCCTTGAGGGAGTCGGTCCAATTTACAGAGCTCTGCCTGGCCGGTAGTTTTGGCCGATTTGATTATTGTGCTCGCTGACCGCTGGTTACGTTTTCATTTTGTTTTGCTTAGATCTGTTTATGTAGAAAGTGATCACTAACAAAGAAGGACAGTTTGTGTTCCTCTAGTCCTGCGAATTGGGTGCTGTGGTTCAAATCCCGTCTTGTACTGGAGCTTGCCGTTAGATTGTGTGTTTTTTTTTAGTCTTACGGTCCTAGTAATTGTGGTTCGAATCCTGTTTTGTACCGTGGCCTGCCGTTTGATTGTGTTTTTAGTCTTATAATTTTAGTAATTGTGGTTCGAATCCTGTATTGTACTGTCGCCTACATTTAGATTGTGTTTTTAGTC
>CM021540.1:12675566-12690722 GCA_010994315.2 Pisaster ochraceus | reverse complement strand
GTTGGTGACGACAATAATTGTGTAGTAAAAACTTTCATTAAATATTGTTCATACCTTGAATTCTTTCTTTTTTTCTTTTTTTGGCGCAGTTTTAGCGCCAAAGTTGTTTTTAAAAGTAGGCCTATATGTTGTTTATTATAGAATTTTTGTGTAACATAAGTATCAAGTTGGTGTCAAAAATAACTGTAAAATATAAACTTACATTAAATATTTGTCATATCTTGAATTCATTTTGCAGCGTAGTTTTAGCCTATGATAAATTATATCAGAAAGCAATTAATACATAACTAAGCCCCGGATTTAAAATTCTTTGCATAAAATATGTACTTTTATTGTGTATTTTCATTATAGTGTATTTAGAAATTGGCTCATTTAGTCTACTCTGATCTAGGGCTGTATTCGACTACGTCCCTTGACGATGTTTCCAGTTCCATTTCATTTCATAACTACCCATAGTTGTTACTGCCCTTTCAACCAATGCAGCTTCTTCTCAGTCTGTACCAACCAACGCATGCATAATTTTACACACGAACTCATTAAACAAACTGCATCAATTATTGGCTGAACCAAGCTTGCCTGTTTTTGATTGACTAGTGTGGATGACAAATCCTTTCTGAAGATCGTTGCCTCCATCCTCATTGCATGCTCCATGCGGTTAGGATGCAATGAACGATGAATCCCATCTCGCACTGGGACTGTACTATTATACGAACTAATTATATTAGGACTTAAAAGTTATCCCCTCGATTACCACTAACTCCACCATGACTAAAGAGAGGAAATAGTATACAGAAAGGCGCTACTTATTCCTAATCTGGAGCCCTTTGGCGAGAGAATTACTGCCGAGAAGATCAGTTTTATGTTTTGGCTTTGTGTGGATAGAATAATCAATCAAGTCAAATCTCTTATAGATGTCAAATGTGAAGGCGATACCGTCTGCATGCCCAAGCTGTGGTTTAAGTGACATACGCGCAAATTAACACAATGTTCAGTATTTTTGCTTCATGTTTTGTTCCTTGCTGGCAGGTTCCTCGTGCCTTAACGGACCACTGCATTGTTTTAAAATCCGATACGTGACAACTTTGGAGACGTGTGGAATTGTGAAGTCGTTTTCCTTCCCCTCGATAAGGTTATCATGGTATCTTGCGGCTGGTCACGTTCAATTGCCATGTTTAATCATTCTTTTAACAATACATACAGGCATTATAGCTTCCTCCTAATGTCAGGTAAATCAAGTTTGTTTCTAATCTGTCCGTGCGACCTCGGGTTTGAGGCTGCTTGTTTTTAGTACTGAGCTTCCAGGATTTGTTGACAAGAAATTAAAATATCAGCCAAACTAAAGAAATATAACCGATGCATTGACTGAAAATTATATCCGTCCTGATGCGGGATTACGTGTAGCCTTGGTGTGCCCGATTCAATTGCCAACACCTAGGGACTTGTCATGCACGGAGGGATAACTTTAGTCTGGAGTCCATATTCCATTACAGCGTGTTATCAGGATTGAAATGTCACTGGAGTCATGGATTTAACTGCAAGCAGACTTTGCTATCGCTAGATACATTGACATTTATTTTGTGACTCAATTCGAGTCAGGCCAGTTGGTCCGGATTGAAATGTCATTGAAGTCAGTAATTTAACTTCGATCAGACTTTGCTATAAACGCGCAGAATCAGAATTTTGATTAGCAACGATATTGCTAAATACATTTGCTTTTATTTTGTGACTCAATTCGAGTCAGGCCTGGACTGATCAGGATTGAAATGTCATTGGAGTCAGTGATTTAGCTCCTATCAAACTTTGCTAGAATCAGAATTTATGTCAACATTGCTATTGCTAGATGCACAATTTTCTTTTATTCAGTGACCCGACTCGAGTCAGGCTTGAAGCGGATCAGGAATGTAATGTCATCTGTGTCAGTGATTTAACTCCACTCACTTGACTGGAGTCATACCTTATCGAAGCGGGTCCAGATTGAAATGTCAGTAGAGTCACTGACTCAACTCGAATCAGACTTGACTATATGTAGAACCAGATTGAATATATATTTAGAATCAGATTAACTATCACGTAGAGCCAGATTGACTAGGCCTATATGTAGAACCACATTGAATATATGTAGAACCAGTTTTAATATACGTAGCACCAGACTGACTATATGTAGACCTAGATTGACTAAAGCCAGATTGACAATTTGAACCAGAACATCAATCAGCAATGCGGGTATTATGTAGAATATTTTTTTTATTCAGTGAGTTGACTCGAGTCAGATCTGAAGAGCATGTTTTCTTTTTCATAGGCTCAGAGTGTCAACAATGTACTCATTTATTGTTAATTCAAAAAATATCCTCAAGTTGAGTTGACTTGGGGATTTGCCCTACTGCGAGCAGCCTATCATTCGAAAGGTTTTTCGCCGCAATCCAAATTGTTCATTTTGCAAACAGGAACTTGTCAACGCTACAAGACACAATAAGAACAAGCATCAAAATGTGACGAGCGGGAAAGCCCTCGGTGCCCTTTTCCCACGGTTTCGACGTCAAATCGTAAGACTTCTCCCGCAATGATAACAAACATTATGAACCCCGTGGTTAAGTGTCAAAATAGAATACACTTATCGTGGCATCTTTCCACCGGCGGGGGCAGCCGTTCTTTGTTTCTGTATTAATTTGACTGAACACTCCTTTTGGCTGTTCCTGAAAAGAAGGCGGGTTATGGAGTTTGTGTACTTCCGTGTCTCTCAGTCCATCATACTATACTGATGGCTCGAAATCATTCAATCTGTCACCCTCTCACTTTCTAATAATCCTTTTTGATCGCGATAAGGAAAATATTGCGGTAGGCGACAATCGGTATTCATAGACTCGGATTGAATTCCGTCATAACAAAGTGTAGCCCCATATTTTTATGTTTTATGCTTTAAGAAATGACGTTTTATTTGACGTCATCCTTTTTGCCAATCAGGGCGCTGTTGGACGTAGTTATTAATTTAAGTTTATTTTCAATTTATAATCCAGGTCAGATTAGATCGTAGTATTTCATGTTTTTAACACAAGCCGTGTCATTATTGTTCGCATGATATCGGCTTGTGCCATTTTCAACATTTTCTAAATTTGTTGTGAAATTTTAAAATGTCAATCTTTATAAAGCACACATTCCTGCTTTTGATTTATGAGTAGCGTGTATCTAAAAATGACCCCCCCCCCCAACTAACTGTCATCCAAAACTTTTCCATTTTTAACTTAATATTAAATGATCGAGTCGACTGTTTCCGTGACATCCGTCACAATCACGCTCTACAAAACGACACTTTAAAAGCTTCCTCGTAACGATGGCTTTATTTTAGGGTGTCGTATGTCACATATTTTACTGTCGATAGTTGCACGGTCAGGACACTTCGTTGTCTTTTTAGTTTGGATAAGGAAAGTCTACATGTTGAGCTTGCCACTTTTCAAATGTCAAAGGACTGGTCGTGATACACTTCGCTTTCAAATCTTCCGGGTTAGCATTGCCAAGATCCGGGTCCCATTTGGGCCGGACCCATTTCTGAGTCAGGTGAGATGAATTCTGTGTCAAAAACAACCCAAACTGACACAAAATCCAAAGTCAATACTCTTCTTTTTTGTTTAACCAGTTTCCGGGTCAGCTGCCCCGCCCCCCCCCCTCCCCGGACCGGAATTCGGATCAATTCTAATCCATGGCATTTTAGAGTGTACAGAGAGATATAAACTTATCAAAGATTAGAAAACATGAGCAATCATTGTAAAATTATAACTTCCGTCTCAAATAGTCATGATTTTCAAAATACAGAATGAAACTCAAGGTTAAGGTATTTGCAAGAGTATAACCGTAACGCAAGGAATCTGGTTGGTTTCTCGGCACCTCGTAAGGGAAGGTATACGTTTGGTAATCACTCTTAAAGTTAATGGTAATTAAAACCTATTGGTTAGAAGCCTACGGCAGCTTTTGATAGTATAAAGTATTTTGAGAAACATTTCACTTCAGAGTAATGTGGTTATGGAAAAAGATATCAGTTTTTATCCCCATAATTTGAGTCTGAGAAGCGTTACTGTCAGAAACGTTTCTCATATTGTGCATTCCTATTACGGATTATTCTTCCTGCGTGGACATAACTGCTCCAGATTTCGGCGATATCTCAAAAACGCGACCATCTTTTGAAATGAAATGTTCACAGGTTAGTTTTTATGGTGTACACCTAAATTTTGTATAGGATTAAAACTATCGAACGGTTCCAAAAACTTAAGGTATACTTTGCCTTTAAATGAAAACAGTACAAACCGAAAACTTGGTTTTTAATTTTGTTCTGTAATAAAACATTACTTTAGCGAGAGCGACTACATTCTTTGGAAACCAGTAAAACAACATTTTAACTAAACAAATTGTTATAAAAAAGAAGAAGAAAGATTTAGTTTAACATTACAATCAAAGCTATCCAATTGCAAGTCTAATTTCCTTTTTCTTTTCTTCCTTTTTTTCTTTTTTCTTTTTTCTTCACATCAATCTTTTTTTCAACTATGACCTTTCAACTTGATTTTTAGCCCACTTACACTGTGTATTTAAAAATCCACAAAACTTGCTCACGGTAAAAATATGACAATTTCATTTGACGTGAATGCATGAGCACTGACCTATATCTGATGGTATATGGGCCTTATACACTGTGACAGTAGCTAATGGTATCGGTTTCATCTTTAGACTATATTAAGAATCTCACTCTCGGTATTTCTTATTTATTCGGATTTGTGTTCTTTGATCAATACTATAGAGTGGATTAGAATGACTGGAATGGGAACAGTCAAGACGAATGTTGGTGAAGGTGTCTACTGTGACGGATTCATGATGAAAAACCAACAACTCAAAGTGCTTCAAACCCCTCAAGAAATCAGGAGAAATCACGAAACAAATCCACTCTGAAAAGTGCAAGAAATGCCTGGATATAATTTCATTTTTGTAGTGTATGTGTGTGTGTGTAAGGGTCAATGCACAATCCTAATGGATAATTTCGAGTTTGACGCCTTCTATTTAAGTTAAAGCCTACATTCTGCAGATGGTTTTTAGGTACAAATAATCAATAAAAGTGAAACCTATTTGAAATGTACAAACAAAAAAAGAAAAAGAAAAGGTTACAACAGTAACAAATATTCAGATTGATTATTTTTTTTGCAAATCTTACCATAATCCCAATATCTTACACTTGGTATTTGAAAATTACCAATATAAGTTATTCTAAACGAAGCTCCAACCCTTTGTTATTTATTCTCTCGGTCGGTTTGTTTAGAGCTGATGACTTATCCATTGTTTATCTTAACAAAGCATGCTCGAAACTTAAGCCCGTATCAGTTGGTTATTTTCAGTTACTCCGAATCAGAAATATTGTGCAAAATATTGTTGGTATGGCTCAAGCAAGTATTGTGATAATCTTCAATAGCACTCTATGTCAACACGTGTATTGTGTTTACAAAGTGTGTCCCAATCCCAGGTTGACGTAAGTATCGAACTAGATGAATTCCCGTCCGTTGGGATTGTCATCTCATAAACACAAGAGACTTACCTGTTTTGACGTTGATTAAATCCCACCTTGCTTTCAAGTTGAACCTCAGTCCGTGAGAGTCTCGTCAACTGAAGAGAAACGAGCTTTGCTTTGGTGTTCGCCAAGGTGCTCTTGCCGGCTGAAGGTTCACGTTGTTTTGACCACTGGAGACGACTGATTCTCCAAGCACCCTTCCTCCAAACTATAAACCCACCAAGTCTCGCGACCCGTGATTTCAAACCAGGGACGTCAATAGACGTTATCAAGTCCTTCCATAGATTATTATTTCTTCCAACAGATTGCGATTGTATATGCAGGTCAGTCATCATGCGTGAGGATTTGATGCAGTGCAAGGTTTTTTTTCTGAATCAAAATGGTTAACTATAAGTTGTTATTATTCTGTTAACCGACTCTGGACGAGTCTACGGTACCCGGTACGCCTACGTAGACTATGCGCATCCGATCATGCTTTAATAGAGGACACTTTTTCACAAACGAAGGGTGGACACGTTTTTTAGATGAGACACGGGGACGATGCTTAAATCAGATTAAAATAATAGCTTTCGTCAGGTACCATCATGTTTGTGAAAGTTCACGATTGTAAGTTTTAATTAAGTATTTTCTCCATCATGTTTCAAGTCTGTTTTGATAGTTCTTCCTTCACCTTTGCTGCTCATAAAATGTCATCGATCCGAGAAAGCTCCTCTTTCCAAAAACAAGAAGCTTTTAAAGCTAGGTTTGTATTTAAATCTCCCTGTCTTGAAATATGTAAGCCTCCAATCTGCTGGTAGCTTACCTCAAGATGATAATCAAAATCGGTTAAACTTCTACTGCATCTAATGACATACATAGGCCTACATCTCAAGTGTATCGTCGATCAAATATAAATAACCCTTCGAAATGAGTTTGCTTGAAATGCCAACAATAAGATAACTGAATTAGGGTCAAATAATTGAGTGGGAAAATAAAAAGCAACAAAAAATGCGCAGTTCTGCGCTCAGTACTATTTTCTACAAAACAAAACTACCTCGTTCAGCTGAAACTTTTTTGGTTTAGTATAGTGGGCTGATCTTGATTCAAAGATTGATAACATTTCAGTCAGCATTACAGATGTTGTAGGCCTACCTTATCTTCATTCAAAGAGTGTAAACACAGTCACAGCAATTTTTTCAACATTATCAGTTCTGTACATAAGTGTGGTTCACAGATAGTTAACCTGCCAGTCAAAAAAAGTTAGACAGCATTACAAATGTACCTTATATTGATTCAAAGAGTGGAAACATAGTCACAGCAGTTTTGTCCATCATCAATGCTGCACTTTTTCTCGTTTCAATAGAGTAAGCATAGCAGCAACATAATGCACTATTAATGCATTCTCAATGTGTAATTTTGGTTACGAACGACTGAAATAATTAAGTGCCTTAAGTAATCGATCAGCAATTAACGCTTCAGCCTTGATGTACAAGCCCATACAGATTTATACCCTGTTGTAATTATTCATTAACGAATAATACATTGAGGATCTCTGCGGCGCCTTTGCTGTATGTCATCTAATTCTGCCAGAGATTGATGGAATCCTTGCACATTTCTAACAACACCAAATTATGTTATGAAAAGATCTCAATCAAAGGTTAACTAGGATAATAGCTAAAACCAAGTCACATTTCAATTGTTGGATTATGTGAGTATTAGTTTAAAGTGGAAACAAAATAGTTTTAAATCATGTTATAACTCAAGATGCCTTATTTACAGACTTTAAAGGCGGAGTCACACTTTGGTAATGACCCCGAACCCATTTTTCGCAATTTTTTTCAAAAAGCATAAAGATGGTAAAAATTTTCTTCCAAAAAAAAGCCCCATTGATTAGAAATCAATTTTTAAAAAGTTTAATCTCTAAAAACTTTTGGAGATTCAAATGTCCCTGGTTTCCGTTTGTGAATGCTGCGGCCAGAGATGCAGTTGGTACCTGCTGTCATCTCGCTAAACGTGGATGAATTCGACATTCCTGATGAAACTACTGTGACGGTTTTCCCCGTTTTCTCAGCAAAGTAGACACTGCAATCAACTGAAACATTCATACTAAGTGACTTTTACTAAATATCTTTCTTGATAACTTTGCTTAAAAATCAGCATTGCATTGACAAAAACCAAAAGATAACCTTACCTTTAAATTGGAATCATATTGTAAGTTTATCTACTCATTTCATTCAATGAAAATAAAATAATGAATGCAGGGTAAATATCCCAGATGTTATCACCAGGGCCAATTAAATAAAGCCCCAAAAGTAGCTAAGCACAATAAATGTATGTTGACCAGAATAGGGTTACCAGCCAAAATACAATGACACTTGTACCATTTGTAACTGGTATTCTGCTCATTTATTGTTTAGCAGAAATCAGTTAAGCAATATTTTCTGCCTAAGCAGCTCTATGAAATGGACTCTTGAGTTGGTTGGTTGGTTTGTTGGTTGGTTCGAGTCCCGCCTGAGTCGCTTGAATGAAGAGCCGAACAGTTCAATAAGATTTGGTAAAACAATTCCTTAAAGTAAAAAATATATATATATGTTGGTAAGAAACGGTCCTGCAAAACTTAAGGGAAGGTAGATAATAAACGCAGATGGAGCGATTAAGATTGTAACAAATAGGGGGAAATAGACCTCTGTCTGTGACATTGCCGAAGTTTGTTAACTTTTTGCGGTTTCTCATCTTTCCTTTTTGCAACTCCTGACGCAGGTTTTAAGAAGCCAAATCTCAGCTTTGCCCTCGATAGAAACCCACGGCATGTTACATCCTTCAATTCCATTCCACATCCTCTTCAATTCAAGTTATTCACAGTTGTGTTTTTTCTTCTGATTTACTCGAGCATCCTCTGCCCTCTCTCCCTTTCATGCTCTAAAAGCAATTCATACTAAATCTGACTATAATATTTGTCAACTACTTAATAGCTTTACATAGAAGTTGACGTTTCCTCGCTCCAGATTCTCGTCCAATTCTTCCACAAACCGTTTCAGCAATTTACGCACTAATGTCTCGCAGACGAAGTCATGTTGAAACAAATCAATCACATCGGATTACTTAGGGTCGACGGTGAATTGGCGCGGAAAAAAGGGCGCCAAAATCGGTGTCGTGTAACAATTTGCAATTAGCGTTGGCTCGTTCGAACCGCGTGCATTAAAACATACTGATCCTTTCAGGGGTTTTTGTTTTTTTATCTTCTACTCAGGTACAAGGTCAGATATTTACGTCAGTGATTTGCTGATCAAGTTCGTACTAATTAAGGTAAGACAGATACAAAACAAGTAAGGCAGCAAAGTGTACAACGCGATAATTGTTGTAAATGGATGTGATAGTTGTTTTAGGCAGCTTGTTACATCAGGTGATCGTGTTGACCTGTTTTCGAGGAGAGGTCTAGACTGCTTCGTGACACAAGTGTCACGATCAGGTCTTTGTTGTTTTGGGACGAACAGTTTATAAATGAAATGACTCCATGATCAGACTTGACGAATTTGCAACGAAGTCGATAATTCAACTTTCAGCCGAACCAAGACGGTATCAAATGATTTTTTAAGTCAATTATCTAAAGCGATCTATCACCAATATTTAGCACCGAAACATCTGTCAGCCTCCTAGTTAATCAAAGTTTTGGAACATGCATTTTATTGTTCACGCTACTGTGACTTCAATGAGGTTATGTTTATACAACACAAAATATTTGACCACAAGTTTCTTTTGAAAATGCTCTCGACAATACTTGACATTCTGCAAAACAAAAGTTGGGAACATTTCGTTTTGCACTTTTTCAAGATTAAAAAAAAAAGTTTATACTGTTTCGCAGTCCCTTAGTAAGATATTAATCCGTGTTCCCTTGGTATAGTACAAATGAAACTTCAGTGGATGTTATACCATTTCAATTTTTCATCCAATCAAAGTTTGATATGCTAATTCCAATAACTATTAATAGTTAAGAAGAAGAAATTTACGTCACAGTGACGTCCAAGCTAAGCTTTGTATAACTTCGCTGTGAAATCTTCTCCATTAAACGGTGGAAGAACAAATCTCGCCTTCGGCCTTTTCAATCTTAATGGACAAACAAATTCCTGATCGAATGTAAACACAATTATTTCTAAATCAAATTCCATTACCTTAAAAAAAAAGATGACGCGCCTGTCTCACTGTCTATAAAGAAAACACTTCGGATTTTTATAATAGAAAGGTAAGAAAGAAGGACATTATCTCGTACCGTGAATTTATGGTTTAGTTTCTACTATTATAACGGTCTGCTGTTTTAAGTTTGGTCTATACATATGAATGCATACACATTGACAAACAGAACGAATTCAAGTGTACCATGCGTTGTAGTTTACATTGGGACAAGACATACATGTTCATAACTGTGACAAGATTTTGATCTAAGTCGAGACAACTAATCACGTAACGCAATACCCCTCCTCCGTCGCTAATAGCGTCATTTGTGGGGAAAGGAGCGGGTGATTAAGGTCAGATTACTGTTAAAGTAGCCCGAACACCTGACGTCACATTTCGAGGCTGTGAATAACGCCAGATACCTGCCTAACCGGATGCTGCCAGATGTACCTTTGACCTTGCATTTATTTCACACGTAGGCCTGTAGTGAACATTACGTGATGTATACAAACATTATGCACACGCTGCATGCAGACGATCGAAAGTGGAAGCTGACAAATTACATCACCTAGGACCAATCATAGTAATGGAAAGTTTACGTCACTGCACGTTTATCCAATGAAATCAGTGTATCCAATGGAATCATTTTGGTCCGGTTTCACCAGAAAATTTGGATTACAATTTGACATAGCTATTTTTATAGAGTCGAGATCGATATAGCTTCTATTTAAGGTCTTGCACGAAAAAGAAGGAAACAAATCCGCCAATTATAAGTGGGTAGTTAATTAAAAACTAAGAATGAATTATTCCACGTTTATCATCAGCGGTGAACAAACAACTTGGCTTTTTTTTTTTCTTTTTTTTTTTCGTGGTATATGTGATATTTATTTATTTTTTGAAACACCATCATTTGGTCAAAAAGACACTCAGAGAAAAAGTCTTTAAAAAACGTGAAATTCTGAATCTGAACAACCATTTAACACAATTTCATCTGTTTAGAAAGCGAGTCACACCCCCAGCTTGGAAGTGATTGCAAAATGTACCTTAAATTTGTTTTTCCATTTCGAACCGGATCTCCGTATATACAGATACTTTCCAATAATTTTTTATCATTCAAGTCCTCCTAATGAGGAGCTTTCATTTGACCTTCTTGTCTTGACGTGATTTTTCTGAAAGAATCTCACAATGCCAAAGTGTTTTCCAATAACCAAAGAAGTCTATTTGAACATAGCCTCCAATCATCACAAATCTCTAGAGAAAATTGGGAAAGCAAACAACATCGTTTTCTCCCCTCTTAAAAAGAAAAAAAGCCAAACGGTTTACATGTATATTGAGGAGAGTTCGACCCAGGCACGTACAGTTAAGGTGGGCTAGCGGGAGTGGGTACGGGCTGATACGTTGTCGTGGTGCCGTTTGGACGGCCCAATTACAGCTCCAAACGTTGGATTCATCCCAATGAGTCTATTATTGGAAAATTTCCGTCATGCCCCGTCCGTCTTGTACGCTCGTGCCGTGTTTATGAAGGGTGACGAGGTTGAGAAACGTTGCCTACGTTCCTTGTTAAAACACGGCAACGTGGACGATGATGCTACGATTCAATTATCGGTTCGTGGGTAATGGCGTAATTTAAAGACGAGAAAAACACAACTCATTATACTTTCCAGTACAACCACGTCCATGTAGCAATGGTAGAGCCAACTGCCACGTCGAATGTCTCTCATTGGTCATGCGATAATATACGTCATGAGTTGTCTTGAACCCAATTGGTCATCTCATTGAGTACGTCAAGGTGCGTGATACAGAAACAATCCAGCCAATCAGCGTGGTATAATTTTTATTTACACATTATGCTCACCTGCTTATTTCAGGGTTTTTTTCTGTGACTTTTAGGGTAAAACAACATAGTTATTATAGGTAAAGATGGAACACGTCTACTTGTTGTTGTTGTTGTTGTTGTTTTATTCATTTTTTTTATGTTTTCCGAAATCAGACAAAGCAGTGAAAACATATTATCAGTTTGAGATTTTATTCGTGGCTAATGAAATAGGTTCAGTTAAAGTTACAACTGGCATTTGGAGATAGATTTTCGGGAGCGTTGGACACATCACAAAAAGTATACACAAGTGAGTTTTGCCCTGCCTGCCAACAAACCCATGACTGACCGATGCTGTATCACATCCATAATGGCTTTGAATTATTAATGATAAAATATTGAGATATCAGTTGAGAATATGAATTTCTAATGAGTTTCATCAATCAGGTTGTTAGGTATGAAACCTTGGCGCCTGGAAAATGCATCTCGTACCTCATAATGACAGCTATAAATATCAAATTCCGTACCTCTTCAATTTAATCCAGCCCAGAAACCTCTTGTCTGATCAATCCTTTAAAAGACTTCGAGTATTTAATCTTTTTTAACCAGTAAGCCGATTATTTCTTCTCCTGGGTTCATATTACAATTCCTTTGTCTGTAATTATGGATCGTGAATTAAACGATGGTTCGATTTCTGTCCGACGTTAACCAAGTCTGTCCATAATAGGAACCACTCCAGTCAATGTTTTACTAGGTAAATACAACAATATTAATTAATTGACATTCAACATTTGTCAAACGTCAATAAAGACTAATACAAATACCAAGAAAGGAGCGATTTTTCAATTGTATATGCGAACACGTGTAAATGACCATATAATATCCTTACAGTTAAACAGATTCTATTTCGAATGTAGTTTCGAAATTTGACATTATAAGGTTTGCGCCTGTAGATTCCGTGGCAATCATTATTTTTTAGCGGAGGCGTGAATTGGGTGTTAAAAAGTACCTTTTCTTCAATCTTGTAATCTGCTAGAAAGTTGCGGTTAGTCGATTTAAATGCCAAGGGCTTTACTAAGGATCAGGTACATGGCTTGTTGGCTTTAGGGGGTTATTTTGTTGAAGCAAGGGGCTTGAAAATGGCTGGCGACACCCACGGTCATAGATTATAGAAAAGGCAGGAATTAAATATCGACGTTCATGGCGGGGTCAGTTCTCGTAGATCCACTGATGAATTAATGACTGAGATGTGGAAGGGAGTTCTTGTTGATCCACTGATAAACTCATATTTGAAATGTGAACGAGAGTTTTTGTTGATCCACTCGAGAACTGATGACTGAGATGTGAAAGGGAGTTCTTGTTGATCCACTGATAAACTCATGACTAAGATGTGAAAGAGAAGTCTTGTTGATCCACTGACGAACTCATGACTGAGATGTGACAGGGAGGTCTTGTTGATCTACTGATAAACTCATGTCTTGGATGTAAGCGGGAGCTCTTGTGGATCCACTGACGAGCTCACGAACGAGATGTGAATGGAAATTCTAGTGGATCCACCGAGGAACTCACGTCTGAAATGTGAATGGGAGTTCTTGTGGATCCACTCTTAAACTCATGACTGCGATATGACGGAAGTTCTCGTGGATCCACTCATGAACTCTGAGATGTAAACCGGATGTACGATCATTTAAGCTGTGGAAATGGTTATAACTTAAAATGTTATTGAAATGATATTGTTCTTATATAATATCAAAAGGCAACCTGAAATGTGTGTGCGCCTGATTAGTATAGTGGACTCAGTGTGGGTTTATTTGTATCTCGAGCTTTACAATACTGTGTTTTAAAACAATGCTGCACCTGTCTAAAGACAGGTTGAAATTGCGCAACAAATCATGAGGTCCTGTTGAGATTACGCAGCAAATCATGAGGAAATTTCGCACCAAATCATGAAGTCAGATTGAGCAAATCCCCCAAGCCGCATGTGTAAGTACTTAAGACAGAGCTGTCTGGCGGCTAGAAAAACTAGAATCTACATCTACTTTTGTGCCATACGAAAGAACAAGGATTATTAGTTTAATCGATTTTTTTTTATCAATCTGTCATAGACTTAGTCCGTTATGTCGTATACAGCACTCCAACCGGTGTTCGTGATCAACATTAACTGGTAACCGTGCTCTGAATTACCGCTCGATATACAATAACACTATCACTATATAAAAACAAAAATTATCTCATCCTGGGAGTATTATTTTTTTTCTTATTCAGGAATGGTGTTTGCTTGAACTGCTTATAAATTTGTGCAAGAACCTGGGATGATGGCAACGGGAAACAACCTCTGAATGTCCGTGCGCGTGCGTGTACCTTGTCAAAATGTTGATTTAAGTGTAGGTGTGTAGCTCAGGGGAGCGGTCTGGTAATGGACTCATTACTCCAACGCATTGACTTTATAATGAGAGTGGCCTCCATTGACTCGGCATCAGGCTTCCACGTTCGTTTTCTGTCAAGTGTTCCTATTACATGGGCATGCCACATTTCTGTCATTTACGCCTATTTGTCATTTTGTCAACGTCGTTTTCGATCATATAACCGAATCTTGGTTTTTAAGTGTGATCGGTTTGTCATAGTCGTCTTTTATCATACTCAAAGCTCGATTTCTTAATTGTCGTTTTGTTATCGTCGTCTTTGATCATAACCAAACTTCATGAATGTCACAAAAATTTAACCAATCATTACAATTTCCACTTTAATTATAGGGTCGCATAACAATGCTGCCATTTTTTCTTCCTTGTTGTTTCTGTAGAAATGCGGATTGTGGAAAAATCTGTTCTTCTAATTGCAACTCGTTGAGATTGTGGCAGTGCGAGTGGGATCCATTGGGATCCATTTGTGAGCTATATCAAATAGAATAGATATTTGCTAATACGCTCCAGTTCTGTTCCTTGTAGCTGCATCATATTTGACTTCATCTCCATGCCTTTAAGGGCTCATTTTCCTCTCTCCATTTCTCATCACCTTTCCTCTCTAACTCCAAAACACACCGTTCTCATTGCATTACACCGAGAAGCAAACCCTCGTGTAAATCTATCTCCTGATGAACAATAATATTAGCGCGTAGTGTTTGTCTCCTACACACCCAATTAAACGCCCTCCAGTTTGAAATGGAATACAAAATAAAGCTTTCTCGAATACCTGCGTGGATTTCACGCGGAACTTGACATTAACCACGGGGCATTGCAGGTAGCAAACCTTTTAATGCTTCGATGTGTTCTGTGACAAAAATGGACGAACCGGTTGACAGACAAAATGGGGATAAAAAATATGCCAAGGACGAATGTGTTATAAGGGTTCTTTGATGTGGGCCGCTAGTTCTCGCACGTCCTACGCATCATACTTAAACTGTGGATGTTTAGATTGCTGACATCATCGCCTTATTCTTGGCGTTAAGTCTTGAGATTTGCTCATCTTACTTATCTAGGTGACGCAAGCCATACAATCGTAGAAGAACCTTGTTGTTTTTGAATCGTGGTGGTGATTTGTTTAAATAGTATAAAGAAACTAGACATTAAGTGTTTGTGAACAAACACAAAGCTGTTCCAAATAGTTTTGTTTTGATTAGCGCCCCAGAACTTTAAAGTAGGTCTGAATAAGAGGT
>CM021540.1:12641990-12654187 GCA_010994315.2 Pisaster ochraceus | reverse complement strand
AATGTTTCTCTTTTCTTCAGCTTCTTTAAGAATAGTACATCTCAAGTAAGAAGGCTTCTCTTCTTTGTATTGTCCTTAGCGTCACCAAGAACAGTACATCTCAAATAAGAAGGTTTCTCTTTTCTTAAGCTTCTTTAAGAATAGTGCATCTCAAGTAAGAAGGTTTCTCTTATTTGCATTTTCCTTAGCGTCACCAAGAACAGTACATCTCAAGTAATAATGTTTCTCTTTCAGCGTTATCCTCAGCTTCTCCAAGAATAGTACATCTACAGGAAGAATGTCTCTCTTCGTATCATTTGAAACCCAAGCTAGCTTTCACATTATATATTCTCACAGTCTTTAAGCGCAATTCTCTTGAATCATCAACCCAATGGCCATTGTCGAGAGGTTGTTTGCCCTCCCTTTAAAACAAAGTGACATTATCAACTAATATGACAAAGGCACTTACGCCTGAAGATTGGGCAATTGCGCAAAATATTGATCGACAGTGATTGCCGTCACTAATCTAGTATTATAAACAGTGGGGGGGGGTGTTGTGAAGAGCTGGGTTCAGTTGCTCAATGGTGGGCTGTGACTAACAACAACAAATGCTGCATAGCAATTCATTTTCAGTTTGCATGCCTAATTGTCTGCTCACAAAGTCATTGGTGTAATTTGCATGATTTCATAAAATTACTTAATTGCATATTTTGAGCTCCTGGTAAATGGGGTTTATTAATCAAGAGTGGTCTTCTAAGTAAAACATTTATTTGTTGATTTGGATTCTTTCTTTTTTCAAATGTATACGAATTTTTTATTTAATGACCTTTTTATCATTACGAAATATGAAATTGCAGTATAATACCTTATAGCTCTGAGCTGACGAAATGTTATAAATTTTTTCTTAATCGTTATGATTAAACACTACTTTTTAAAAGTTAAGGACTCATTAATGATTGTCTCCATTTCACCTTCCACGTGCCCACTAAAATGTTGGTGGGGTACTATAAATATATTATTTCATGACGAGTTGTTGAGGGTGTTACGTAATGTTGTCATATTGTCGTTGCCATGAGATTGTGACGTATGCAAATTAACAAGAATGACTAGTTATTTTTCTTGGGTAATGTTTATGTGTCTCTCGTTCAACCAGTTAAGCCTATTATACAGTATCGCCTCAAAACTATGCTAAACAAACTGCTCGAGCCAACGACAATTGTTATGTTTGTATTGCAAATAAGCAATCATGGGCAAGCGTAAATGGGCAATCTTACAGAAACTCTTAATTTTGGTAAATTCGTTTACCAGCACTGACTAGGCAAATTTCAGTTACGTCTTGCCCTTGTCAAGTAGCATAAGTAAGTTGCGTAATAGCTGACCTGTAGTGACGTCATTATTGTACTTGTAACCCACTCTAAACGTTTTCACAAAATTGTAAATCATTTCTTTTCTGTTCCCAAGATTCTATGAAGACAAAGACAAATGATGGTTGCGGTTGATAGCAAAAACACTGTAACATTTTTTTTGTAGCTAATTTTCCATCATTAGATTCAGGGCAGGTGAAAGACTATACTTGACCTCGTTGGTGAAATTAAGGTCAAATATTAGTTGTGCATGAAAGACGGGAGCATGTGAACAAAAGAAGCATAGAAGCACATGCAGCCTTTCGGTTTCAAATAGCACGTAATGAAAAACACCCTTTTATGAGCTATTTCATGTATTTGTGAAAAAGTCGGATATTTTAGATTAAGTATAATGATATCAACGTATAGGCATGGTGTGGACAAGAAAACATCTTCAAAAACGTGCACGAGAGAGCACTTCTTCTTTTTTGTCAGTATTTCTCTCTGTTTTGTAGGGCGCATGGCTCTGGCCATGCTCCAAATACTTAACAATGACGAGCATTCGCCAAAACACACGAAAAACAAAATCCCCCTGTAATCTCCTGTACTGGTTTGATTCCTCCAATACAATATAACACTAACACAGTCACTAAGGTTGAAGTCTACGCGAGGCTGGCTACATACACACATCAAGTTTACAATTACCCGACTCTAGTAGCCCTAAAAATGACAGCATTTCTGGTCTGGGATAAAATGATGATTTTAACACAAAACAATACTCACACAGAGTTCTAGCACACTATTCCTCCCTAATAGAGATGCCTCTACAAAATAACTGCCCTGCTTATTAACAAAATGACGATAAAAGTATTGTACGAAGTGGTCTTGTTATGTCATTTCCTTCTCTTTATTCTGTGCATTGAAAACGACCTTAGGAATAGAGCTTATAGAGCCAAAAGGTAGGCTTTCGTTGTATTCATGTCAAACGCGTAGGCCTCCTCTTTGCAAACAGTTGGGTTTTTTATCAATTTTGTTTGCTCTAATATCGGGGCACGATGCCACGTCAAACATGTCATCATGCAACGCTTTTAAATTTACAGTGCAATACAATAATTAGAGCAGAAATGTATCAATTGTAAGTGGGTCATAACTAACCTCATTTTTTGCTTGGTCAGTAAATCCAGATCCGTCAGCCTTTTTTATTAACCCATTTCTCTTTGTTGAAATGTTGTTTGTTCTTATCTATGTTCACAATAGGCCTAATCATCAATAGGCCTAACTGCATCCATTCAAAACTCATCGTTATAAAGGCGTACGTGCATTTAGTTTCCGTTACCACTAGGACAAAGTCGTGATGTCTATATTTACGAGGTTACTGCACCGGGAATCACGTTTGCACTAATTGTTCTTTAGTACCACCAATTAAGCACTCGCACTCATCTGCCCTTGAGATCTACTGCCTACGTGTTGAAATCTGCAGGTTCAGAGAGAAGTTAGAATGCTTTGCTTTACAAACAGCCTACAGGGGGAGATGGTGTTTGACTAATTTTCAAAAATACCTTTGGGGAAAGAAAAAAACAAACTTCCCAGCACAGGGTCATTGTCCGATATTAAATCAATAACTGTGTATTTTTATACATTTCTATTTTATTTGCCTCTCTTTTATTCAATTAGAATTCAATCAAGCGGTTAGGTTAGCTGTTTTAATTTAACAATGACTATCTTCCTGGTATGTCATTGCGCTTGATTTCAAGAGCAATCTCCAATGTCACAGACCGGGAGTTATGAAATACTATCTTCAGTTGCCAATTTAAAAACAGGATTTTAGTCTTAACGTGGACGCTGCTGGGCTGTTTACGATTTGACCCATGTTACACGTAGATTGATACCCTCCCTAAATCCAGCGTTTGCAATATTTGATTGGTTTCGTTGACGGGAGATTTGAACCATAAGGCGGCTCGATTTGCCCCGTGAAGACTGCTTAAAGGGTGGGACTCGGAAACATAAGACGACACCGAGAAAACGAGGAAAATACCCCAAGAAGCGGACTTTGTTTCTTGTTGACCCTGAAGGAACAGTAATGCTATAACATCGGTGATTTCAATCTGGCAATTCCGACGCCAAAAATAGCAGTCCCAAAACACTGTGTGGGAATTGGGCTTGAACAGCGAAGAAAAGATGTCAGTGTTTTGATCCCATCCTTTATCCCCGCCCCCACAGTGTGTTACCATCCAAACTCAAATTACGCCACTCTAATGAGCGAAGCAGCCGCAAATTGATACCCTCTCAAAATTCCGTCCCTTACTATCCCTCCCTCTGGAAACCCAAGATATCGGTTGATGGATAGCTATTTTCGAAATGTATAGCCACAATGTTTGTTTTTTTCCAGAGTGGCGATTATACACAAAACTACTCTACTGACGGACTTTCTTTTTCGTATAGGAACATTTGACGTGTGATAAATTCGAAAAGTTGACGTTGAAGTCTGGATTACTTCGTGTTCAATACAGATCGTACTATACAAGAAGTGACATTTACGTTATTAGCTTGAACCAAAGTTTGATGATTGCTGTACCTGCCATTACTTCCTGCGTTCATGCTCCATGCGTGTCTTATTCGACAGTTGGAAGTAAAATGTAAGCTCTCCATAAACTGAAAAGTCATTAATTGTCTTCGTCAATGAGATTAAAATACAAGCATGGAACTACAGCAGACCTTGTAGACAATTTGTAGCTAAACCACATAGAAAAACAATGTAATTAGATTACAGCATCCTTACGTTTGAGGTTTCACTGTAGATCTGGTTGTTACAATATTAATATAAAGGAAGGGGCGGAGTGTTGGGAACGTTATGGGAGAGATTTGTCACCAACTTCATTATGCCCTTTTTGCTTTTTAATAGGTGTACGTGTGGTTTCGTTGGGTCATCTGATCCATAAGCAGAAACAACAGCAAAGTTGTTGTGCGCGAACTTGTCGTCTGTACTGGTACTTCGCATCACATTCCAACTGATTAACTGTTTCTTCTAAGCTATAAGCTGTTTTGTGTAAGCTAAATTCAGTTGTTGATTGATTCTCCTGCTTAATCCCGAGAGCTCTTGGTGAGGGGAGTGTCTCTTGTTCTTAGAGTCTCATTCGGCAACAGGTGTCATTGATGCCGGTACAATTCAGTAGGACAAATTGTTTGTTATACTATGACGGCATGGTCATACGAATGTATACCCGTGGAAATTAACATTTGAATGTTTTGTCTTTTTGATTTTTTCACAGGTTAGTTTTATTGTACAAGTCTTCATTTGTATAGTATTACAACAATCGAACGGTTCCCAAAACCAAATGTATACTTTGCATTTACAGAAGAGTGTAGACAATCTTATGGACAGGCTATAACAAACGGAAATATGGAGTATCAGTGTCCAAGCGAATGCCAAAATAGCAAACATCAAGTGAATGAGTTCGCTCAACAGTTAACCCACACTCTTTCATAAAAGCATCCGAATATGTCATCCATCCAAAAACATCTGCCTTCCAATTCTATACTGTATTTCATTACATCTTAACAGATGAATCCTATATTGTACTATATTTTATTATATCTTCAAAGTGCAAGTATAGTTTCAAATTGCAACTTGTTTGACACTCTGGCAAACAGGTAATCTTTAAATACCTACTTCAACGGCAACAAGTGATCTCTGCTGAAATTCATTTAAAAAAATTTCAGTCAATCGGGAAACTTTAATAGTGTAAAAAAAAAAATCGTTTTGAATACCCTTTTCCGGTGCTTTTCAGAAAGATTCGCGAAAAGAACTATTACGTCACATGTGTAAGCTCTGTTTTGTATAGCCGTTTTGTTGCAGCGTGGAGGTATAGCAAAGCAAACTCCCACTCATGACGTCAAAGTTATGTCATTTTGATGCACGCCGTCAACGGCAGAAGTGTTTCTAGTTTGTTTGTTTTTACTTTGAGGTTTGGGCCTAGTAATTTTAGAATCGATAATAACGAAAAAACAGAAGTGTACAAATATCTGAATTACATTTAAACAATAAACAAACACAATATAAACACGTTTAAATAGCATTCCCGTTAGAAATAAATTCACTTAAGTATACCTGTTTAATGCCGTTGTTATCGGCATCGCTCGAGGTTCAATCCGACAGGACTCTGTGGTTTATTTTCAAAATTAAAAACTAGACCTAGAAAATTGCCTCAAAGCTTTATGGCATCAGATGCAACCTTGCAGAACAGAAGAAAAAAAACGTGTGTCAAAACTATAAAAGATGAATTTATTTATCGAAGAGTAAATAATGAATATCCTCGCAATTTCAGGAACTCTTTTAGGTCAATCAATAATGTATTTTAGCGTTGTGTCACTGTAACCCATAATGAAATTGATATTCCGGTGGTTTGACGATGTTACAGAACTGAGATTCAAGATGGAGGCCACCGTATAGCTTCCAAACATCGATAGTTTCAATTGGGACTATCGATATTTTAAACCTAATGGCTGCTATTTATGTGTCGTAATGAATATTGAGATTTAATTGGGGAAAAGGTTATTATTACCTTAAAGAAATCACACTTATATTTGAAAACAATTTTTTTTTTAAAGACGGCCACTTTGCACAAGTATAACTTTACAATTGATTTGCGATTTTAGAGTTAATGTTTGTTTAATAAAAACAAAGGTGTACTGTTCCTTTTTTTAAGTGATATTTTGCAAAGAACAATGACTTATTTGATAGATGTTAGAACGTGTTTTAATCCCTCGATGTAGCCTAATGATAGATGGAATTGGGGAAAGAGTTATTATTTTAACTTTAACGAAAACAGACAGACGTTTTAAAGTTGTTGTTTTTTATATGTAAAATCCAGCCACTTCACACATTTTACAGTTGACTTGCGTTTTTTTAGTTATTGTTTGTTTAATAAAAACAATTTTGTACTGTTCCTTTAAAAAGGGTGATATTTGGCAAAGAACAATGACTTATTTGATAGAAGTTAGAACCTGTAATTAATCACTTGAGTAGCTTAATGATATATTTAATAACGCCGCGCTCGTCATTGTAATTACGCTTTGCACAATTATGCATTACCGAGCATAAAAGAATTACACCTTAAATTAGAGGCGACATGTCCTTTGTTTTTATTACATTAAGAATTTACTCTGTGTAACGTGCATAAGAAGTTTCACCGTTGCTGGGAAACGAAATCTATAGCATTTAATACCCTGCCTTAATTGTTTTTATATTAGGATACACAATATGTTTCTGTCTGTACAACATAGAATTATTTCCATAAATTATGAAAATAATAGTTACTGTTTTAGTTTTTTTTTTAGTTTTACCTCTGATGAAATCCCTGTGCGTTTTCATACTTCGTGCATGCAATTTACACAAATCCACCCTAAACATTACACAAATTGTAAACTAATGGAACCTCTCAAATACTTATTCTCTATCTTGCCTGAACAAATTGATAGAAAAAAAGAGAAGCGAGGATCCGTTGAGCTCACTTCATTATTTACATGAAAATCAATGAATATGTTTGCTCACCGATAAACGGCCACATATCGGTTTCCCGCGTTCTGAGCGGATTTAGTCCAAATCTAGTGTTCCCCTGGGGCTATTCGCCCGCCAGAAAAGTCCAAGTTCACACGAAAAGTGTTACGTGACCGGGCTGGGCTTCGCAACAAGGTAAACTGTCGTTGATAATTCCTGCCAAATTTTCATGTTTGGCTAGAAAAATAAAATGTGTACCCTACACGAATGTTAGGACCATGTTAAAAAAAAACACAGAACATGTATATTTAAAATCATTGGTTAATGAGTACTATAAAAGCCTTTTGGGTTAAACATTGGCTGAATATTCATTGCTTTTTTAGGTGTTCGTACGATATGGCACTAACACCTCTTGTTTTTGTTCTTTTTTTCTTTTCTTTTTTCTTCTTTTTTCTTCTCCATCTTCTTCTCCTTCTTCCACGGAACTCTTCTCTACAGGATAACTCAAGATTGAAACTGAAGTGAACCTTGAAACTCATCAGACAATTGAACCTTAATACGAGGACGGCATGATGACGTCATCAGGTGTCGAATTACAAGGTTTTTTAAGTTGAAAAATTACCATTTGCTATTCGCTGTATCTTCGTGAACTTGAAAGCAATGATGCTCATAATGTTTTAATTGTTTTATTAGAATTATTATTTGAGAACCGTTTGTACCTGCCCCGGTATACAGCATGTGTTGAGCAACGAATTACCTCATGACGTATGCAAACCCTTGGCTTCACGTATAGAGTTGTCATTTATTTCAACGTAAAATAAAAAATAGTGAGTGGCCTGACGTTTCGACCCTACCAGAGTCTTTCTCGAAGGCTAAATGACAACACTACAAACATTAACAGGTATACTGGTGTAATAAAAGCTAAAATCCATCATACATCACTTTAATTTATTTTAAATAATTTAAAACATTTTAACCCCAAGTAGGGCCTATACTTTTTCTACAAAATATAGTCATTCTATATATATCGCTCCGGCGCGCCTACAGTTACAACTAAATCATTTTGACCGTGCTAAATCGCGCCCGTTTTTCCAAACGTTGGCTACAGGCATGCTACGTCTAGCGTAGGCTGTAGCAAGATGTCAACAATACCTGTACGTCATTCAGTTACACACGTTTCCTGTTAGTTAGTTTGTTATTCACAATTTTGCTTTGATCTTGAAAAACTATAGCATGAAGTTATCAATAATAAGTAAGGGATTAATAATTTCTGTTCACGGGAGAGAAATAATCGAGATTAGTCTCGCATTAGTTTGTCAGCATTCTTGAGACAATTTCTGATTTGGGTGTTTAGCTCCCACAATCTGGGTTAACTAACCTATGATTGACAGATAAAAGGGCACTGATTGTTTTAATCAATCAATTTACAAACGAAAGTTTGCTTTCCCTGTAATTTTATTTACATAAATCAGAAGTGTGCAATGATTTCATTTTGAAATTTCATACGGAGGTTAGGTTTCACTATTTTAAATTGAGTTAAAAGAACGTCCCATAATATTCATCAGTGGTTCGTAATATACTCCAATACAAACAAGTTAGTATGCATTATCTAATGTATTAAGACAACGTATACTGGGTGTTTAAGACTTTACAACTATTGCAGTAATTAATTAAGATTCATTCTGAAAGCTCACTAATATAAAGTTTCTACCTGACTACAAACCCTTCAGAAATATATTTGTTGGTCATATATACCGCAACTGAAATTAGCGGGATGGACGTGGACAGAAAAACAGTGACATCTCTAAAACCGTTGTTTGTACTTGTGTGTTCTGAATACTTGAAGATCTACAGTGATATATCTTATTTACTTTCCCTTCTACCACGTGTTTGGATCGTAGTAACTATCATTGGACAGCTGAAATACACAAACTATTATGGCCTTCCATTTCGACTGAGAATTATGTCTTTTGAGAAAACAAAATACAAACCCTTGTGACATTTTGCCCCAAATGTTTTATCGCACGGTTAACGAGAGAAAGATTTTCGGTTAAATATTTACATACAGTTTTCTGGCAAAATGTGTTCGTCTTACCTGATTCAATGTGATGCAAATTGTATGCACACCGTATACAAGATTTTGGTCAAGTTTCAGTCAATGTGTCTCGTGCATGGAGAAAAACGCGGGAACTTGGCTGCGAATGTCGTCTGCTCGGACTGAATGAGATATGCGAAGTTTGCAGCGTCTTCGTTTTGACCAGCGTTCGGAATTGTGATGTAAGCTGAACAACAACCCGGTCTTTTATTGCTGAAAAGGAATCCTTGGTTTGTGAAACATTCAAAAACCCGGTTTAACGTATTTTAATATAATGATTTGCCTTGTGACCATTGCAATTTAGCCTACATTAAATTGGTCTTGTAGAGGTTCATTTTTCGGAACTTGTGGTTGATGATGAAACCACTATTTTAATCTTCGCTCATTAGTGCGCCATAGTCTTGAGCTCAAGGCTTGTTTCAACATTTCACCGAGGTTGTGATGTTTGTAGCTCGTTTGTGCCCGGAGTCCTTGCTCATTTGCCACCCCCCCCCCCCTCCTAAAGTTAAGCCATAGCCGAGCTATGTGCGTCACTTTTTAGGCTAATTGTTACAGGGCTTTTCAGAACAATGACAAACGGATATCTACGAAACCAGACTAAATTACCTTCGTACAGAATGCAGCATAGGCTCTGCGGTTAGTTTGAATGAGATGATGACTGCAGAACACCTGTGCCTGGACAACATGGCAGCAGCATAACCAGGACTTTTTTCGGTGGGGGCACGGAGGGGGGGGGGCACAAGGGGGCATTGCTTTTAAGTGGGGAAATGGGTTTGTCAGTGGTGGGGGTCATACTTTTATTTTGGAAGGGGGCGCTGCAGGGGGCCACCACCCTCGTATGTGCTTGGCATTTTATGGCCGCGGTAGCGATCCCGATCGCGATCGTTCACTTCATTAGACTATACAAACACGCATTTTCCTCTTTTCATTTATTTTTGTGAGCACTATCGCGATTTTTTGTCGTGGGGGCACTGGAAATTTGTGGGGGCACATGCCCCAGCCCCTCTCCCCCGGCTAAGCCACTGCAACATGGTGCAAATAATTTGCGTAAGAGATTCTTGACATAATGTCATCGTGTATGATTGATGTTCTTCTTGCCTATAGACTAATCGCTGAGTTGCAAATCTTCCGTTACTTACGTTATTAAAACGGGAGGGGGTTCGCCGTGTTTAGCTTCTGAAAGTTAACAAAAAACATTCTAAGCAGCTCGCTCTCCCCCCCCCCCGACTTTTAAAGGGAAGGACCTATGGTAATCACTCTTAATATTAATGGCAATACAAACTTAGTCGGTTAGGGAAGAGCAGCTTTCGTTTGTAGAGCATTAATTTTTGAGAATCATTTCACTTCTAATGTGGTTAGGGAAAAAGGTATCAGTTTTTATCCCCAAAAATTTGAATCTGAGAAACGTTACTGTCAGATACGTTTCACAAATTGTGTATTCCAACTTCGGATTATTCCTCCTGCCCCAACATAATCGCTCCAGATTTCCAGCGATATCTCAAAAACGCATCCAACTTTTTAAATGAAATGTTCACAGGCTTGTTTTATTGTATACATAATATCTACATTTGTTTAGGATTAAAACAATCGAAAGGTTCCAACAACCAAAGGTATATCTTTCCGTTTAATACAGATACATTATTGGAAACTCAATGTGACAAAGCATTTACTTATAAGATCAAGCATCTTAAGTTACTAAAGTACTGAAGCTAACGAAACATCAGTCGAAATATTAAAGTTACATTTTCCAAGAAGTTGTGATACGCGCTATACATTATCGACACTCAAGGGTACAATTCTTCCCAAGGGGCAATTATCAAATATCTACTCCGAAATTGTGGATTTTGGGAGATAAAAAAAATAATAATAATAATAAATATTAGAATGTGGGCGGACGGCATTTGCTCTTGTCATAATGAAGCAAAGCATTTTCGTAAACCTATAACATAAATCTGATGTTACTGAATCCAATGTTTTGTCGTTGGTCGTTGTTGAAATTGTCAAACGACTTTTATTCAAAGGTCCGTGAACCTTCCAATTATTAGTTGATTTTTGTATCTGTATTTTTGTCGTGTGATTTTAATCGTGTGATTGCAACAATCACCCCTAATTAATTTAGATGGATTGATCTTACTTATAAATATAGTAGGTCTACCACATTATCAAGAAGAGAAAATATAGTACGCTGCTTACCAACCAAAATGACCTATGGTTTAAATGCAAAAATTAAGTAGTGGAAACGTTAGAATTAGCTGTTGCAAACTGCTACCAACCAAAAGGACATAACGTTTACACTAACTAGTTCATGTATTTATATCATATTAGTTAGTGAAAACGTTAGAATTAGTTATTGCAAACTGCTGACCAACCCAAAAGGACCTATGGTATAAATGCAACAAATTAGTTAGTGTAAACGTTATATTATCAAGATAAAAGACTTTTGATGACAAACTTTCTGTTTAGATATCATCAATGATGTAACTGAAACTAAAGTCGAATGACGGCTGTTTTGGTTTTTTTTTTTACATGTCTACGCATTCAAACCGAGGACTTAAACAATAGGGATCCGGGAAAATGACATGTCTTGGACAGTCCTCGGTTTGTTTCGTGTACAAAACCAATGGGAACGTCGCTAAAAAAACTAAGTCCAAACCATGGGATGTTCTCGGTTTACATCATTTACAAACCGTTGGGTGTGGGGGTGTGGACACACGGAAGGGCATTTGTGGGGTCCTGACAACAATGGAACAATGGACCCCACAAGGTAATTTCAATAGGAACACTTGGGCCCCACAATAGAACAACAATAGCAGTACCCCACAAACCGGATCCGTAAGGTTGGGTGTGTGTGGGGGTGTGTGTGAGTTGTTGTTTTTTAAGTTGTCACAGCAGTAACTGTCGTATACAGGTCATGTCACACGAGGCAATTTACAGCCAACCAGCTCCAGGCAATCTCCAGGAAGAAAAAACCTTTCACATTTTAATGTTCACGTGTTTTTCTTGGGGATCGTAAGACACCGGCGATTAATTCCTCATGTGCTACCAAAGTGGTCCTGTAGAATGCACATGCAGTTGATTGCCTCCAAGTTGCCCCGTGTGGCAAGACCGAAAGATGCTACAATATTCTACATTCATGCACAATGTGCAAGAAATATACCACTCCAATTCTATGTTTTATATTTGGACTTATTAATTTAATATCGATCCGTCGCGATACTAAATAATGTCTGCTAAATATAGTATCTAGAACAAGACGTAGACATTAGACGAAAACGGCTGTCTT